>SRMA01025441.1:784044-1317905 GCA_007224835.1 Danionella cerebrum | reverse complement strand
TAAATAGCCGCATTTGCTGTGTTTCTCACTCATACGGTCTCCAGTGTTCATTTATCAATTAAGAAAGTATTTTTTCTACAACAGTGCGCAATTTTCTGTTTGTATATACACCTACAGCGCAGAGATACCCAGAGCCAGGGGTGGTGTCCAGACCCAGTAGAAGACGTGCGATGAGAATCATATAGTCCTTCACAAAAGACTGGAGGGAGAGCAGACATGATTTAAAAGAACAGCAAACCTCCAGACCTCACACAATCAAACAATAATCTTTAGCAATTAGAAACAGCTTCGATGAAGAGTCTATGCCTAATTATCACCACCCACCACAAATGTCAAACACACTTCAAAAAATAAAAAAATAAATAAAAAATGTAAAATATACTGGCAATAATTGTATCATGGCAATTTTTTTTTTTTTGGAAGTGAAGGTGCATGAAATCTGTCTCTCACCTGATAAAGAAGAGTATCCAGCATACTGATACTGAACACTCGGCCTGCAGCAAACGGCAGCCGGAACATGAAGGCCAGGTTTGAGCCCTTGTCTCTCTCTATCTGGAAGAAAAGAGAAAGGGTCGTACAGATTTTACCACTATTGAAAGAAAGCTTGAGGCATTCTGTGATGTCATAACCGTTTCCATAATTTCAGGTATCTGAAGTTCTCTCTAAAATAGCTAATTGTTCATTTCTACTAGATTTGTAACTTACTGCTATGACAACAAAATTTGACACTATTCATTCATTTTGTATTGCATTGAAATGGTTACTGGTTATCTGGAAATCAGAATTTTTAAACAGACTTTTTTAAAGTCTCAGCTTTACCGTTGCTTTTATTTTGTTCTGATCTTTTTTATTTTTGGCCTTTATGTCTCTCAATATAATCCCCTCACCCGGTGCAGGTTCATTATGTGAAACCTTCACACTACTCCTGAATAATGTGGAATTTCTCTGCATACAGTTGCATGCCTTACAATCCCGTCCATTAAACAGCGTCATAAAAAAAATAAAAAAATAAAATAACAGGAGGCTATCTAATGCATTTTAAAGCAATACTGAATAAATACTGAAATAATACTGAAGCGATAAAAAGAGCTCATGTATTAACCTCACCAATGTGGTGGCTTAAGACGCTCATGACCTGATATTGCAAAGTTCCCGCCAGCTGAAATGGTTGGTTTTGGCACCGCCCCTCTAACTATACAAACAGGAATACGATCTCTTGGGGTGAAAACCTAAAAATTCTGCTTTTAATCATATATTAAGATTTTCATTTATGTCAATTAGTCTAGTGTGAACTAATAATTCTAGGAGCTTTGACATTTTTATTAGCTGAGGCTCAGAAAAACATTGTGTACAACTGAAGAGTTTTTTGATGAATTTGAGTAAAAATGTGTTTTCTTTAGCGCGAAAGTGGCAAGAGGAAAATTTCCATTTCTGTCCGAAAGCAAACATAAAAATTTCAACCCAGATTGTAATATTTAAAGATTATTTCTATTTTTTCCTTTAAAATGCAAGGCATCAAAATTGTTAATGAAAAGATATTGAATAAAGTGGCTGGTTTTCACAATAAATCTGTAAAAAAATGTCAGAACCCACACGCAGATATCAGACTCACTGCTTGAAACTGCTGAGTTATTTGCTGCCGGTCAAGTGAGCCAAGTACCCCACAATCTCTCCTATCATCTGCTGGCGACTTTGGGATATCTCCAATTTATTGACTATGATCAGCTGGATTCTGTTCTGTCTTTGAGAAATTATTATAAAATTATTCAAAACTTTTGCTGCAGGTGACAGCCGGCTTTGTTCCACCTGTGCTTTCTTTCCGCTGTGCTTAATTTATTGAACTTATGGCACTACCATTTATCACAGTTTAACAAACCAGGACTTCATCACACAGTTTTACACATTACAAGTTTTGTGTTTTTTTTTTTTTTTTTAAATCACGTTTTGGAACCCATCTCCTAAAAAGTGTATTTACGCTCTGTGATGTTTTATAAGGAGAACAATTACAAAATGGATGGATGCAAATTACCCACTGCATCAGTTATCCATCAAATGTCATTTCTAACATAAAAGAAGCAAATTTTGGTGAAAATCTAATCAAAAATCAAAAGATTGGAAACCTTTTCAAGTTTGGAGAGAGCCAGGGAGTAGCAGTCTTTGGCCCGGAACTGCATGAATCTCATGTTAGAAGGATGAGTTAGTTCAGTGATTATGCTGAGACTAGGAAATAACCTACAGAAGCAGAGGACGAAACAACAGAAGACCAAAGTGAAGGTTTGCAAGAAAATAGCAATTAGTAGCAACTAAGTCAGATGTGAAGTTAGACATGCTGTATTCAAAATAGTGGAACCCACCTGAACATGGTTTGCACATTAACAATTGTTTTAGCGTCTGCCATGTAGTCTTCCTCTGCGCTCATAGTGCTCTCTTTATCCACCACAACGAGGTTATCAGCATAGATGATGCCGCACTGCAGCAGGTTATCCAAACTACAACAGAAATAACCGTTCAGATAGCTGCGCATTTAGAAGTCGACTGAAGCATTTAAAAACATACTTGTCTATAGTTCCAGCCATGTAATACACCATTGGGAAACAACAGATGGCCTCCAGAAAATGGTTATCAGGCCTGGAAATGGAGAAGAACCGTTCAATTTTTGAAAAGTTCAACAGCTATTAACTGAAAAGGAGCCCAGAATAATTCTGAATGAAGAATGGTAGATGAAAGTAACTATTTATAATGGTTACGCTTTGTTTTTGACTGGCAACTGAATGATGAGGGTGATCATGTGGTGGAGAAGTGATGGAGTAGCAGGCTCACGGATTATCCAGCAGCAGCACTATGGGGTTCAGCTCCTTCCGTGGCCGGTAATAAGCACGTAATGGAACAATGAAGTTGTACAAGCCATTTCCTGCAGTCTCAGCAGAAACGATAATCAGCTTGTTCTTGAAACCATACGCTTTAGCATCCTCAAAGCTATTGTGTCGACAACCCTGAGAAATACAACACAAATCAATCATAGAGATGCCAGGTTTGACAGATTTAAGTAATAAGAATGCATAAAAAAATACAATATTCTTTTCAAAATAACCCATCACTAAAATGTCCCTCTGTAATGGATGAAACTAAGACAGTAGCAAGATTTCAGGATAAATTACGGGTTACACAAGCACCTTGTCAAGTCGTAGACAGCAAAATGGTGCCTTCTGTGGCAGGAGGTGACAAAGCGTTGGAGAGCTTCCAATGTAAGGGGAGTTAGGAGGGTAGCCTTTAACACAGCTGGATAAAGAAGGAGGATTTAAAATGTTACAATCCTAAACACAGCATTTGTACACAGTGGATGCTTTATATACATCAACTTGGTTACAAACATTTAATCAGTAATTTAAAAGTAACTGAAGACTGATAATATGACCAGTAAATAGGCCATATTATCATAAAATGTTCCCTAACCCAACCGACTTGATCATTTTTTGGAGTGCAAATTTGTATTTGTTCCACTTAAACTCATAGATAATCAGCTTAACACAGTGGTCATATTAATACTTCAAATTTGGTTCCCTTTTATGTATAGGGCCTGTACTATAGCCTATACTGGATGCAGTAAAGCAACTGAAACACTGATAGCTTTAGAAAGGGAAGAAATATCTTGTAAGGGATTTTGACTTGATTCATATTAGGTTTGCACATCTGTAGAGGGCGCTGTGCATTCAGAAGAAGAAAAACATTCAGTAATACAACCCTTTCTTCTCTCCCTTTATTTCAGATGGACAGCATCTGTGTCTTCTGGTTCGGACGGACAAATGGAAGGTCTATTATTCTGTGGCTCATCAGCTGATGGCTGCTAATATGTTTAGGCTTAATCTGATCTTATTAAAACCAATATATGTCACGTGAACTACTCGCTACCAAAAGAAAGAAAAATACTGCTATATTTACTCTTACATTTTGTTCAACGCATTTCTCAAATTGTGGGTCAGTAAAGCATTCGTTCTCCTCAAAAATAGCAACATTTCTTTTTAGAGTGTTTTAAATAGGACATTTTTGGTATAAATATGGAAACTCTGATCATCTAATGCTGAAACGCTACTGTTCTAATTGGAAATACCTGAATTATTAAAATCTTAGGGCAAGCAGGCTTGTTATGGACAGAGAACAAAACCAAGCAAATAATCTAAAGAATCATGTTAACTTGAGAAAAGGGGTTTTTATGTCCCTTAGAGAGCAAGAAAGGCCTCCAGAAAATGTCTTCTTAACTGTGTGTAAAGTCCCTGACAAAAGTCTTGTCACTTGTGTAAAACAAATTGACCTGAAGTGCCGCTGATATATATATTACCAATCGAGATTTTTTTTTTACAATGTTTTGTAATAATGTTTCTGTGCAAAACAAAACTGTTTAAAAGTATTCTAATATTTACAGCTTGCTAAACCTCATAAGTTTTCACAAAGACATAAGTGTCACCTGTGACTAATAATGATCAATTAAGCCTCAGGTGTGTCTAAAAAGAGCTACAGTGCACTAGACATATTAACTACAACTAGATCATTGTAAATTCACCCTGAGACTACACTGTTGATTATCAAGAGGCTGACGACCAGATTCACTGCTGATGTGGCAAACACATTCAATGTGTCTCAGCGTCAAGTACAGAGTATTAAAACCAAATTTTAAAGCTTAAATTAATAGTAGGCAGATTTTATTTAACACTAGGGCAAAATTTATGTGGGTATGCACCATTGACACCAGTAGTGTTGATTTAAAACTGTGAATTTACTGAGCAAGTACAGTGTATACCGTATTTAGAGGCTACAAAAAGTCACTGGAGACGTCCAGGTCAGGATTGGCCAGTACATTCACCAGACATGAACATCTGGGGTAGGATGAAAGAGGAAGCATAGTAGATGAAACCAAAGAAAGCCGATGAACTCTGGGAGGCATGCAAGGCTGCTTTCTTTGCTATTCCTGATGACTTCCATCAAAAAACTGAATGAATCCCTCATGGGTGCAGTCCTCCAAGCTCATGGAAGTCATACTCAATAAAACAACCTCACAGCACCACTACTTAATTTGCTGACATATTTTTTTGTATTTGAAGTAAAATTGTTAAATTTCTGTATATGCGACAAAACTTTTGTCGGCCTTTCTGTCTTCAATATTTTTTCTGTGAAACAAATGTAAATCAGTGCATTAAACATCATTTGAGAGGGTTTAGCTTTTCATGTGAGCTATTTGTAACACCAATGGATTAATTAAACGTCTGGTTCATAGAAAATAATTTCAAATAGATTAGCAACAAGACCTTTGACAGGGACTGTACAGTATGTTTCCCGTCCTGGGTTTCGATCAGAAAATGGTTAATCAGGAAGAATACATCAGGCGCATTCACTTCCTGTGTGTGGAACAGAGATATTTACTCTATTACTGGCGCTCCCTCCTCGTCTGACTGGTTGATTTCATCTTCTGAGGGGTCATTGAGAAGGTCACAGGGCAGAATGGCAGAGGAGTCTGCGATCTCCAGCACTGGGGCAATGCTGGGTCTACGACTCCCTGCTCCGTTCTCTGTGGGCACAACCAGTTTACTACTGTCCACAGCAGGCTCAGGGTTCTGCAGGTCAATAGCCACAGTTCCTGCAAAACAGAACACACTAAAATATAGTCTTCAGTGGAGCTCTGGAGACATTTTACAATCAACATTACTGGCGTCAATGGTGTGGATCTATATAAACTTCAACGTAACGTTGGTATAATTAGCAACCACTCTGTAATAAAACCGATTGAGCTTAAATTAATAGTAGGCAGATTTTATTTAACACTAGGGCAAAATTTATGTGGGTATGCACCATTGACACCAGTAGTGTTGATTTAACACTGTGAATTTACTGAGCAAGTACGGTTTATGTGCATCCTCGAGTGATACAAAGTTCTTAACATAAATTATTTGATCTGAAATGTCACTTCAGTGCAAATGAAAAAAAAAACACGGCATTATCAAATACCGTAGACATGACTCAGACTTCAGGTCAATTTCAGTTCACGTCAAACAGCACTTTAAAAACGGATAATTGCACCAATTCTAGTCAATAGTGTGAGATTTTAATTACATCCTTTCTTTAAGGGCGCTGAAGTTGACCTCAACTCTGATTTATTCCCTTTTATAAAAGAACACTGATTTTGTTGCATTAGATCAGTGCTCCACAACTAAACCCTTCACACACTCTTCAGTTGAGTTCAAATGTACAGAAGGGAATAGTGTTTGCTCTAATGTAGAAGGTTGTTCCCCAGGAAAGAAGTTGTGGAAAAGAAAAAAGTGAAAAAAACGTAAAGCAGTCATACATTATTGATAACACCCAGGGATAAATTACACATGCATTTGCAAGAAGCCCTTTTTTTAAAAACTCTTGCAGAACAAAAGACTTGACCTGTGAGTGTCAGGAGAACGAACAGGAAACAAAGGTTTCTGTAAATGTTAACATTTACACAGACATCCATTAATGATGTCCTTGGATTAAGCAGTGTCTCTAATGTGAATCCACATGCTGAGACTTACCATATGAAGCAGACTGATCAACTTCAACAAAGGAAAAACAATGAAAGAAAGTAGATTTGATCATAAGTGCGAAAAGGAACATTCTTTTCTATTCAGATCAATTCACCCGGCTGTTTAAACGGATTTCAGCAGTACTGGGAGGTACATCCCCTGGCAAGTTTTCAGATTTTTCACACAAATCATTTTTCCACTCATGGTTAGTGATTAGGTAAAGTAATTTATCATAAAACAACTCTTTTTACATCATAATGACAACAGAAACTTGAATGACCCTGAACAAATATTTACACACCTCAGGCTTCATATATATTTTTTCTTATGCTGCAACAACAACAATAATGGTGAAATATAAATGCAAGCATCCATCTGAAAAAAGAAGAACATCATCCGAACCAGAACCGGAAGATGTTTTAAGTGAGTTAAGTGAATCTAACGACAAGCATTAAACTAAATCTGGTATTTTGCTAACAAGCTTTTCTAAACGTTGACCATAGCGTGTAACAGCTTTCAAATTACTGTGTGATCAGTGACACATTAAAAGTTTGGTATCCAAAGATCAACTTTCAAAAGTTAATAATAATAACCATTGTAAAATGTAAGATAACTCCTGACCACAAGGTGGTGCTGCAATGAAACTTTTTAAGTTACATTGGGGTATAGAAAAGTGCCTTTTTTGTAGCTAAATGATAATATGGTATGTTTGTAACAAAATCCAAAGTAACAGACACAAATGGCAGAGATAGCTCATTAAACATGGTTCAACTTTATGTACATTTTATAAAGTAAAAAAATATATGACACAAAAGTCTTTCTCCTGACCATTAGGGGGCACTGTGCTAAAACTGTGCAGACAACATCAGCTCATAGAAAGTCTATGCTCAGGTCACTTCCTTGCTCTGGAGACTTGCTCGCCTTATGGCAAAAAAATGCATAGATATTTATTGATTTGAATTTCTTAAGCTCGCGTTGGTTTGATAATATAGCCCTACTCTCCTTCTTGTAATACTTATCTTTTCCACTTATTTTTCTTATTGCGCACTTTCATTCTATCTATGTCTCCTTTAAAAGTTTGTTCCATGTAAAATATACAGATTCTTTCTATTGTTTGCGTTCCCCGATTGTATCTTGTGTCCTCGTCGAGATTCTCTAATGTTTTGTAATCGCCAATAAAATGTTTTTAACAAGACCAGCTCACCTAGTACACATGTGTTCTAAAACGAGCAGAAAAAAAATGTTCTGCTGGGAACTTGTAAATAAAAGAAAAGAGTTTTAAATAAATAGTTTTGGATCATTTTGAACTGAAAAGGTTCTGATCTAATAGGATTTAATGGTCTACGCTAAGCTCTGCTAGAAGTGCAGATCTGGAGAAAAGCAGAATAGATTCTAAAACAGTAAGACGCTTCCTCTGCGAGAGAATGAGCAAAGAACAACATTATAACAAGTATTTCTTTATGACGAAGAATAGTTTAGAAATAAAGATGGATTCAGATGAGTGCATTCTGCTGAGCATTTCCTCACCCATACTGGCGATGATGCTCTGCACTGGGAGCCGGGATGGAGCATCATACACTCCAGCAGTGGACAGCCCTCTGCTGTGTTTCTCCTCCTGCTTGAAGATAAAGGCTGAATTCTCCTCTTTAGTGATGTTGATGTAGTAGCAGGTATCAGTGCCAGACATAATGTGTCGAGGCCCAGGGTTCAGGAGAATGCTTTTGTTATCCTCCCTCTTTGTGCCAATGAGACAGACACCATACCTGTAAAAACAGATTCGTTTTGTTATTATTTACACTGTTGTGCTGAGGTTGTGGAAATGCGATAAGCAACGAATGCTTCCTGGATTATAAATAACAATTGTGAGCCAAAACAGAATTCATTTTATAGATTCACTTGCACAAAGTCAGGGATTTTCTAGGGTTATGGTAAGGTGTATCATCCACCAAACAAACTGGTGCAAATGATCATCAATGTCACACGTAGGTTGACCCCAGTAATGAACTGTGTTATGATTCTCAGAGAATCAAATTAGTTATTATTTGGAAGTGTTATGTTTAGCGTATTATTCTTTTTTATTAATTTTCTGATCATGTGTTTTGTGTGTGTATTGCTTTGTGGAGATGGCTGAGCGCTGACCCAACCAATCAGGGGAGTGGGCGGGCCTATAAAAACGGCCTGCTCTGCATTCATTCCCACCTCTCTCTCGATCGCGCAGTGTGTCAGTCCGGTCCGTCCTGTCTGTCATCTGTTAACCAAACCGTGTTGCTATGCCACTAACCAGTACCCGTTCTGTTGCCCTGTCCTGTCGGACTTGTGATCCCGTTCTCCCTCCGTACTGGTCTGTGTATCTCTCTCTCAAAGTAAAAGAAAGTGTTAGATCACAGTATAAAGTGTTGTGTGGTGTGTGTGTGTGTGAAGCGAGTGTTGACAGTTGACACTGTTGACAGTGTTTATATTTACCCGTGTTTAGATTTTGTTTATTTTGAAACCGATCTTTGTTAAAGTCTATTGTTTGTATAAGTGAGTGTTTTATTATTTGACAATCATTTTAGTTTGATCCACGGGATTGTTGTATGTTTTGATCTTGGCAGCACTGTAAATAAATTACGTTTTTGTTTTTGGAAAATTGTGCCAGTTGTGACTTTTCTGTAAATATCAGACTTTTTATTTTGTTTACTATTACTCACTGTGCGCCCCACGAGCCGATTTCTTTAACACCAAAGTGGGTCGTAACAAACTGAAACAGAAACAGCTGTGTAGGAGGCTTAAAACTTAGTGAGGAACGGCCAAACGCTGCTACCAAGGTGAGGTTGAGAAAGAAAGGTTGAGTTTCTTGTTGAGATTGGGCACAGCAACAAAACACAAAATAGTTTTACTGCATCAACACGGTCTCCTCCAGACCTGTGCCATTTTTTGCAGTTTTTTAAAAACATATTTTTAAGAATAAAATATTCCATAGACACTTTCATAAAATGGGCTTTATAAACTATCAGATGAATATTAATTCTTCGTACAATGAATCGATTTTGGAGTCGATTTCAGTCTGTAATAAAAGTATATTGTTTTTGGTTTGAGGTGTAACCTGTGAATCTAGATGTTTATCTTTTTTAAACATGTTTCCCAGAAAGATGTGCAACCCTTATGTCCAGCAGTGCTAGAAGCTCAGAACTGGCAGGAACCTTTGGACCCAGGTATACCAATCTTTTGTCTAGAGACGTTTGGCCAAACATCTGATGAGGCCAAACAAGGCCAAGAGACTTAAGTATGAACAAAAACATTCAAACTGGGATGCAGAAAATGTCACGAGGTGCTCTGGACTGAGTCAAAATTAAAACACATGCTTGTAACAAAAGGCAGTTTGTTTGGCAAAGGGCTAGAAAATGGTATGATAATGAGCGCCTAGTTGCAACAGTGAAGCACTGTAGAGGTTCCTTGAACATTTAAGGATGGATTTCTGCAAATGGAGCAACACAAGGACGTTCTCAATAGTGAGATGTAAAGGGAGACACTTAATCATCATGTAATGGCATCGTGTAAAGAAGTATCTTCAGGTTCAGAAAGGTACGGCATCACTGGCCGTGTGTCAAAGACATAAACGTACATCAACAGGTCTTAAAACCAGCTCCTGGAAGGTCAGGACTCTAAACGGTTTAGATTGAGCAGTGATCCGACACACAGACCTGGGATTTTCGAAAAAGCCTCAATAATGTAATTAGCTGGATCTAATGTGTTTAATTAAGGTTGAACTATCCTGATTATTTAAACTGATTAAAGTCCTGCGGGGCTTTTCAGAAGAAAAGATTTATTCTGTTGACAGAGATTATCTTACTCCCTGTAATAGAAGCTCCTAATCTCAGCTTGCTACCTGAAATGATGACGATTAATAACGGGAATTGACTCTTAAGAGAGCTTGCAAAGAAAACAGCATTTGGTGTAAATCAAAAACAATCCACTCACTTTTTATGTGCGTGAAAGGAGGCATAAGTAAAACTCTTCCCATCATATTCCCCGAAAAACTTGCTGTCCATCAAGCGAATGTGATAAACTTCATTCCCCGAGCAGCGGCCATATGTCCTTTGCCACTGTTCTGGAGACATCTGACCCTCCCTGAAACCAAAATCACAGAGATCATTATCCTCGGGGCACGTTTAACGCTATCGATTGCCACTCCTCCCAAATCTGCTATGAGAAATTAACGACGACACTGTTATTGGTTGGGGATCACAGAATCGCAAAGGTTAAGTGTCGACCCATCGTTCTTTATCAAACCCTTCATTAAACTTCCATTACAGGCAGTGCTAATGATACATGAGAGGAAAGAGGAGGGATGAGAACTCACTGTCCCCGAGATGTGTGCACCAGAAGCGTCACCAGTGTAGAGGTGGCGGGACACACACAGTTGAGTGCCAGCATGGCGTACTTGAACTCCTCTTCACACACCACATGATCTGGCCACACAATTGGACTTAATGTATGACACTTGACATAATGTGACTCAAAATTCTGTTTTTTACAATAGACACTTTCTAAAACAAATTCAGTAAGCTGTCTACGACTTAAAAACTGAACAGACATGACGTTTTTAGAGCATGTGAAACTCACCGGCGAACTTGACATGGAATTTGTTCTCAGGTTTGAGAATCTGAACATATAGTGGACAGTTTGGAGCAAAGTCTTTTACAGCCCATGCTCGCAGAATGGTTTGATGATCCTAAAAAAAAAACATTCTTTTCATCATTTGAATCAGTCATTTTCCAACTCTTTGTTTAATATTATTATTGTTTAAAGTTTCCCTAATGAAAACCCAGGAGTTTTGTTTTGTCTTTTATTCTGTTAATGATCCAAAGTAATAAATAGTGTTTTAATGTTTTGAAAACTATTTAGTATTTTTCTAAAGGGACTTTTAGCATAGCTTAGCATAGATCATGGAGTCCAATTAGACCATTAGCATTTGAATTCGAAATGTTGCTTGGTCATTTTTCTGAAAATATTAATGATAACACATTATTAAGGGTTGTATTAAGCAATTTTTTTGTCAAACAATTGTGTTTACTCCTTTTAAATCATAACAGCAACAGAAGATTTTCAAATGATCTTCACTTTTTTCTGGTTTAACCAATGCCAAGTGGACTCGGTCTTGTGTTTTGGATCATTGTCGTGTTGGAATGTCCAGGTACATCCCATGTGTAAAGTATGTACACTGTTGATCATTTGGAAAGTTTCTGTTGTCAAAATGAGTTAAAAGTTTTATGTTATTCACATTTTTCGAAAAATTAACAATAAATCAGAACATTTGCCGGGCGTGTAAACTTATGAGCACAACTGTATATTTGAAACTCTTTTAGGGGTACATTGTGTATTAATAACAGCAGAAAATGAATCATTGCTATGATCCAGGCTGATATTGTTAGGAACTCCAGTGTAATAATCAAGGAATGTTGCTGGCAACACATGGAAGGATACAACACATGAGCTATCTTCTTGGTAACAGCTCAAATTTGTCGAATATCCAGCAGATTGTAGCTGATCTACTTTCCAGGATTTACCATCACGGCAAATATTACTTGATTGATTTGGAAATCTCTCAAATTCCTGCTTCCAGGTATTTTTCCTCAGCATAGATCAGTCATTGTTACACCGGCAAATAGTCTGTATAGAACAGCTCCTATATTAGCAGATACATACCAACATTTCATTCTCTACTGTTATTCAACCACAGTTTGAATCTAAAATGTTAACTTTTAAATATTTATTATGTTTTAGAGAAATGGAGAATATGACTATGAACAAAAAAGCTTTTTTTTTTATTTTAAGCTGGATTTTCCAACAAGATTTTATGTTAGGAATTTATTTCATAAACATATAAATAGGTTAAATTACATTTTAGAATCAAACAAATGTAATCATAGTCAAATTATTATTTAATTTATTACTTTCACTTCTGGCATATTATTCAAATAAAGTTGTATTTACAGCAGCAGTGCGGTCAACTTCATTTCGGCTGCTGAGGATGAAGCATGCCTCGGCATCGTCCATCCTGCAGGACACAAGAATTTTAGTCATGTATTAAAATGTTCTAAAAGACCCTTTTTTCTATTTTAGACAATTCCCTTCATCTTCCAATGGTCATGCTTCCAGGAAGCATGGTCAGACTACATGCAGCAAAGTATGCATAACAGTGTCCTTTTGTCAGTGTTTAACATTTCTTTCATATTGTTAAGATAGCAAAACACTGTTGGGAATGTAATAAAAAAAAGTAAATATCGGGGTAAGGGAATGAAAAAAAAAACACAGAGAACTGCTGATGTACAGCATGAAACCAGTGAAATCCTCAAGAAGAACTCCAGTTGTTCACTTGCTCTACATTCAGCTGAAAGGTTTGCACCAAGCTCCGTGTCAACAACAAATTTATTCTGGACATGCTTCAGGTCCCACCAAATGTGAGGCATGGTTTCAATTTCCACAGAAGATAACATTTACTCTTTCCTCGGTTTATAAAAACAAGCGAACCTTGTGTGTGATATGGTGAATAAATGTCACAAAATGCCCACTGCATCGAAAGTAGCGTAGACATGTGACTAGAAAATAACCAGCAAACCAGAAACTACATAAAGAGCATATCTACATTTTGGTACAAAAATAATAACACAAATGTAAAGCACAGACATAATATTAGCAGGAAATGCGTGTATTTTTGGAAGGCACTGAACTTCCTCAAAGTAAATCACAACGCATTTATTACTTAGTAATCCTGTCCACTTTATAGAAAAATCAATGTTTGAAAAGTACATTGTTGTACATATATTAATCCATGTTCTGTCATGGAATCATCGGGACATCATCATAAAAGTATTCCATCCACATAATAAATATGTGCTCCAGTAAGCATTTTTGGTAGCAATGCGTATAAAATGACACTTTTATGAACAATTTCAAAAATGATTGGTGAACCACGGATTGCTAGACGTGTAACAGTATTCAGTAGAATATGAAGCATGCATTCCGAGATAGATTTGCTGCATTTTAAATGAAGCAAGATGGTGGGTTTTAAGTGAATTCAGCAAAAAGCACATGGATTGAAGCTCAGGGCTGCTCTAATAAGAAAGAAATAAACGTGGAAATGCTTTTGAGTTTGGTGGCGAAGCTTTCAAGGTTTATTCTTAACTGCTCCACAGAACGAGCAAGAATTCATTGATGCTGCTCTTCATTTTTAAAAGCCCTCCCACTCAACATCTATTTAGCTTCATTTTAGCTCACTGTAATTGTCTGATTTATGATGTAGGGTCAGTAGGTGTGTGTGTCTATTTCAAGCCTTTTAAGACGGCTTTCTGACCATAAATATACATTGGAACAATTCCATTTTGATGACTGCTAATTACTTTGACTACTCAGAAAGACAATTTGAGATATTACAATTGCACTAGTAAAAACCAGATTGAAGAAATTGTTTGAATTGTACTTATAATTGTATTAAATAATTTTCTGCAAGTCATGTTAGTTCAACATATCACCAAAAATAGATTATCCGGGTGAAAAATCTTTAAATTGCAGATTTCTAATTAAGTTGCCTAGTCAAAACTTTATGACTGTTTTTTTGACTAGTAATAAATTAGTTTAAAACACACACACACATGTATTTGTGTATATAATGGATCTGAAATTAAAAGTATTCCCAGTAAATGCGTAATTGGTGTTCAAAAAAAGACTTCTACCCAGTGAAAATGTATTTATAGATATCGTAAATTAAGCCATATACTGTAGTCAAAAAGCATTTGTAGATATTGGGGAAAAAAGAAAATGGCTAGTCATAAAACAATAGCACAAGGCAATTGCTGTCCACATGAAAATGCTGATCCTTACTCCACCCCCTTTGCCCCAGAAATCCTGGACCCCTACAATCTGCCTTTAGGCATTTGTATCTGTGTTTGTTCGGTGAGGGAACAATACCGGGCACCAATTTATGCTGTTAATCTTATTTATGTGGTGTTGTTTTTTGTGGTGACCATTGAGGAAACTTGTAAGAAGCTCATTTTAATGTACCACATCAGTGTAAAAATCACTCTTGTCCATTTGTGCTTGGGAAAGATCTATTAACAAATGTAAACATTTTTTGTGTAATCTAAATAAGATTTTAAGTTTTGCATACTACTCTTAGCCACTGGGCCTCAGGCAATGCACCGTGAATTTTAAGTGTGATAAATACCAGATTATGGTCTCAATCAAGGTCTGGCTGCAGTAAACTCAAGTACTTTTTCATTAAATGATACGTAGCAGGACAGCAGTTTTCACCCACCATAAAATAGTTCAGTTAAAGTAATGCTCTCCGATAAAGCACAGTATATCTTCCGTTCTACCTATATGTTTTGTTTTACATGTTCTGATGAAGGCACATAAAAATCCTAAAACAGATTTCTGAGCTACGTTTAAGGTAATCATATATGACTTTATCAAAACATTAGCAGCTACAGAGCAGATGCAATAGGCCGATGAAGTGAAGGTGAAAACTGTGCTCCACATTTAGCACATTTAAGGGCAAACACTCAACCGGAGCAGTGGGCAGCTGAAGCGGTGGCACCCGGAGAGCAGTCAGTGATGTGTATGCACTATTTTTTTGTTCATTTGATTTGTTTGAAAGTTTCCTTTATCAACGTCAAAAACTTTTAAAAACAATAGGAAAAAAGCACGTTGAAGCTTTGATTAAAATAACCATCGACTTGATGTATTTTGGTTCAATATCTTATGTTTTCCTAATTAGCTTCAGCAGCTCATTCGTGTAGTAAATCACCTTTGATGAAGAGTGTCTTCTGAGAGATTCACAAAGCACTGTGGGGGATATATGCTTAGTAAGGAGAGGCACTGTTAATGATCCCTTTTCAATGTCGATTGCAGACCAAGTTTTACAAAAAAATTCATATGAGCTGTTTTTTGTGTAGGAGTTTTTGTACAAATATATGGATATAAAAATTTTTAAGTCAATTACATTTAATCTTAGTATCTTTGCATCGCTTCTTGAGAACGACAGGTTTGAGTCAGGTTTGGATTATTCATGCTTCAATCTACACAGCTGGTCTGAAACTTATGGAAATGAAACAAACCTTGCAAGAAGATGCAATCGCCAGCAATGAAATAATTTTAAATAAATTAGTATTAGTTGACATGTATGGAATAAATAAACTAAAACACATTATTACATTTATTTTATGAACTGGCTCGATTAAACATATTTTTTGTATAAAAAATGTCGAGCTCTGAAACTTTTATTTTGCTCCTATATGTAAAAAACTATTTTCACTTTTCAGAAAAAGTATGTTTTAAAAGTGACACTATACTAGAAAGACCTTTATTATTATGCTTGCTTGTGAAAGCTAACATATTGGTTTTTGTTTTTTACTTCGAATACAAAATTCTAAACAGGTCTCCTCCCAGATTATTCAAGCTACAATTACGTAACTTTGTCAAGAGCACTAAGTGAACTCTGGGAAATCACAGAGAATGCTGGCAATCCATTGACTTAACATGGGGTCAAAATTTGTAAACTGTAACTGACAATTTCATAGAAACTGAACACATTTGTGGAGGTTAGCAGTCTGTGCATATGTAAGCAAATATTAAAAGAGCGTACTTGGCCCTCATCAGATCTTGATCCTTCAGCGCAGAGCCTTGGAGGTAGATGACCCTTTGGGACCAGAGAGGTATCTGCAGTATTCGACGTACTTGAATGTCCATCTCTGTTGGACATAGTATCACCACATAATAGTCCTGCAAGACATTTGAGACACCAACATCACACTCTGAGCGTATACTAGTAAGACAAAAATTCCAAAACAAATTTTGGAATTAATCAATAAAAGGAACTTATGTTACTTATGATTTAAGGAACTTTCACAAGCGAAGATCCAATCTTTTAAACAACATAATGCTGAACTCTGGGCAAGCAATTATAATTTTATTGAACTCTGTTAATTTACCTCATTGTCCATATAAATTGATTGGCCACAGTGCTGCAAGACCTTTTTTAACCTCAATTTTTGAAATTAGATAGGGTTTGAATGAAGCCATTTATCAGAAAGAGAAGTGCTGTCTATGCCAAGGATCTGTCTGTCAGCAACTGAACTTCTTTAGACCCTAATTGGGTCGTTTTGCCCAGAAAGAGAAAGGCTCGAGGTAGTTATTGATTCAGAACAAAAGGCTTTAAAAGAGCAGATTGTTAAGTTTATAATGGGTAATAACTATTCTCCAGCTGAAGATGACCACTTTTATAACTGTGGTGGTTATTTTTGCTAGACCAATGGGTTTTATCACTGTGTACGTGCAGTTATGTTCCTTTTATAAAGATACAGTATTTTACCTGCTTTAAATATTACTGCTAAGAAACCTAAATCAAACCATCAGCAGGGAGTGAGTCACACCTGTTTTAAAAAGGAGTGTTGTAAGCATGAGATTGTTGTACGCCTTGAGTTCATGAGATAAAGCAGCATAGGAGATCACAAGGTCGTTGTTAACAGTAGGAGCACAATCAAATAGATGAATATATTGTGGTACAAAAAGTAAAAAATTCATGTTTAATTTAATGTTTACTGCCGTTAAATAGAAAAAAAAGAGCAAGCGCACATGTAAACTGAACATTGTTGTTGCTGGAAAATGTATCAAGCTCAATATTATTTGTCGGACTTTAACCAGTTGGCTGCTTATCATAACTGGTTTATCTTTAAAGTGTTCAATTTACAAAAAGCATGGTTGTGAGTCATGTAGCAGCTTTACAGAGTAATCAGGAAGAAAAGGGTCACCATCTGAGGTAAAAAACACAGGTAGACTTGACTTATGCATGCCATTCACCAAAGCACTTGATTGGATAGTTCACATCTTGTTGTCCTGCATAGTACCAGAACCCAGTGACGCAAGCTTGTTTTGTGACATAAGGAACAATTACACGTCATTTGGTTGTCGTTTGCTTTTTGCAGAGAGCGTAAATGGTTAAGGTGTATTTTATTTCTGTGCAAAAACGTTGAAATGTGTAGTTTTAATGAAATATCTAGTGGTTAAAAACTCACATATTGTACTGTTTTAGTAAAAGTCTGGTATATGTTATTGACTAAAACTAATCAAAGTTAGAAATGAAACTTCTGTCGTGGTAAAAGTGCAGGTTCTTTCATGCAGAATAAATGGACATAATTGAACGGCATCTTCTTAAAGCGATTACTCTGTTTTTTGTGACCTTGCTTTTCTTTAAATTCTATAAGCATATGTGCCACACCTGAAGTCTGGGATGGGCATAGAATTCATTGAGGAAATCCATGAGCAGGTCTATTTTGAGTGAAGTGACGCAGAGAACCACATGTTTCTCAGTTTGAGCACGGTGTCTGCTGTAGTTTCCTCCTGACTTCTGCCTCTCCATCCACAGATACGCCAACTCTTCAAACTGGCATTCAAATGACAAACAGAAAGAGCGGGGTCATAGCAGCACAACATAAATGCTACACTCAACTCCTTTATGCTTCAGTCAACTGGCAAAAAACCTACTACTAATGTTTCCCTGTTTGAAATCAAAAATAGTCTGAACCAGTCGTCACCTGGCCCTGATAAAGCTGAGAAATTAAACAGTTGTCAGAATTTAATTGGTCAAATTCCTTAAAACTATGTCAGACTACTGGGGGGTATTCCAGAAAGCTTGGTTAACTTACCATATGATAAATCATAACCTCTGGGTTGATTTACCCTAAACAGGCATACCATGAGTATGTCGGTTCCAAAACACCTGAGAAGAGTAAGTTTAATCAACCTCCAACTGGTTACCCAGAGTTAATGCGCGTGCACGGTGCATATATAAAGACATTTTCAATGGATCGCCGATTTCACGAGTCACCATGGAAAGCGAAAAAAAGAGAGCGGCGTATTTCACAGAGGCGGAGTTGGAGGTTTTAATGCACGCTTATGAGGAGTTTAAGCCAATAATATTAAAAAGAAGCAATACAGCTGCATCAGCTAAAGCAAGAGAGTTGGCTTGGCAAAAATAACGGACAGAGTAAATGCGTGAGTGTATTAAATTACAAATTTGGTATTGGCTCCCGTTTTATTATAATACAAAATAATGAAGTATGACTTATACAGCCTTTTGAATATGTTATATCACTACGAAAATAATTAATACATGTATAGATATACATAATATGACTAAATATTAAATATGCGTCATAGATTTTACTACAAAGGACAAACCTGCCACTCTGTGGAATTCGTCTTTAATAACAAGCAGAGGTTTATGGCCAGGGAACTGTACAAACGTGGGTAAGAACTGTTTAAGTGCCAGACATACTGTACGAACGGCTCTACACACAGTTGCCTTTCCCACATGCTCTGAATCGCCCACACTGTACAAAAAATGTCCAGACGCAAAAAACCTAAGTGCTATGCACAGAATGTTTTCTGTGCTAAGCGCAGAACCGCGGTTTGTCACATTCACGATATGCGGTTTTAAAAGACGTGTTAAATAAACTAACGAATCTTTTGAAAAACGATAACGCTCTTTCAAATATTCATTAGGGTATGCAAACACATCAATACGCGGTCTTATAACCCTCTCCCGACGAAAAAAAAAACCTCGTATAATTTGTGCTTCTACGTCCACAGGATCCTCATCAAAAGGGCACGCCATGCTCACCAACCTTCTGAAACGAAGTTACACTGAAACATAACCTGCTCCCGAGAGTCAGTTGCTATGGTTACATACATACCCAGAAAGTTACCTCCGTTTTTGGAACCGAAAGTTGAGGTTATCCACGAACTTATCCTTAAACATACCCAGGTATGTCATATAACCTGCTTTCTGGAATACCCCCCAGGTCAATTCAAGGCAGCATTTACATAAAAACAAAGCACTTTTGTGCAGATGTCAATCAAAATGAAATCAGATGCAATCATTATAATCAAACTTCAGTGGTATATTATTCAACTTTAATATTTTTGTATAAAAGCTGATGATCATTGTATGAGCTCCGGCAGGATGATCCATTATTATTGTTATTCAAAACAATGCATTTGTGTACAATTGTTGGCTATTGCATCATCATAATTTTGGTAACACAAAAAGTGGCTAAAAAATCTACAGCAAAATAAAGAGTTTGATTTTGATAAATCACCTGTAATGGCAGAACGACTAGAGCCACGCAGATCATGATGACCACCAGCAGCTGAGAAGGCCAGATTCTGGGTGTCACGTCTCCATAACCAACAGTCGAGAAGGTGACGATGCAGAAATATAAAGAGTCAAACAGAGACAAATTTTTCCCAGCTCGCTCCAGGTGCTGAATCCCACAGGCCCTAGGAAATGTTTAGGACAATATTTTCAGGTTCATCCAAAAAGATCAAACCATTTACTTTTTTTTTTTCATGTTTTGTACATGCTTCCGGGCGCAAATCCTAAGATATGCCAGAGAGCAGTATTTCACAAGTTCACGATCACATAGAAGTTATGCTCAGTTCTGCAGCACATGTGTGCAAAAAATGTACATAAATTGTGCCAAAAATGTATTTTTTAGCCAAATGTGATCAAATCAAAAGTAAACTTTATTGTTTTAAATGGTCAGACATGAGTGTAAACAATTTCTAAGTTTACATCTTTCAAAATTCTAAGTTCTGTTCTTTTACAACATTTATTTTAAGTCTATTTAGAGATAAAAAGGTGAAATGCAATTGCCTGCTGTGTAAAAATGGGCTGCGCAATCCATGGACGGAATGCATACAGGCTCTGGATTACAGCTCTAGCTGGGTCTAGTAGGTGACCCGAGCACCAAGTACTTTTATATTATGGTTTAATTATATTAAATAGTTTCCACATGTGGTCGATTTACATATAAGCTTTTTGATAAAACATTATGTATGTTACTAGTATGTGCAAAAAGTGAAACTTGTTTGTTATATTGGTTCACTACACACAAAGTGAATTATTAAAATTATCTCATAATGATAAAATCACATGTAAGTTTCATAAGATTTTTTATTTTATTACCATTATTATTTCTATTTAATTTACTTTATATCCATTAAAGATAAGTGTTTACACTAAGATCAATCTGAGACCATTTCTGTTTTTTAAAAAGCCAAAGACCTCCAGGGTGTATAGAGATGAAAGCACTTTACCCAGTGAAAACCAGACAGAGTAGCGTGCAGATCAGGATGAGGACCTGGTTGAACATGGCAGAGTGTGTGCGCTGAATGGCACGATGGAGATCATTCTAGAAAGAAACAGAGATTTCATTTCCCCCGAGGATAACCTATGACAAGTACAAGAGACACTCACACAGTGCCAGCAATGTGAGACCCTACAAAACTCTATTCCACAAGAAAAAAAAACCAGCAGCTCTTTAAAATATCAACTTGTCTTAAAAAAATTATTTCCATAGTTGATTAGAGCTTCATGACTCATCACTCACTGGCTTTACAGACTAAATCTGACAATAAAAGCTCCATGTGAACTTATTTTACAGGTTTGTTTACTACCGTGCCGTTTTCAAGCTGATTTTAAACAGCTCACTATTATTCGCCTGTTTCACAGAGTTTCATTTTAAGACTGAAAAAGAGGCTCCGATGGGAAGAAACCAAAAGTTGAAGTAAACAAAGTAGTAACTGTAATAAAAAAAATATTAATAATCCTATTGTCTGGTTGATTTCTGAAATAGAACATGGAATACAGCACAAACAGGAAGTTACATCACAAAAAGGATGTTACAAGCTCTTTAAGAAAAGTTTGCTCTCTAATGCTTTGGACTTCTTAAGAGTCTGGTTGCTCTTTCTCTCTCCCTTTCCGCCCCCCTCTCTCAATGCAGCATGCGTTTAGCAAATCAAACCTTCATTTTCTGTTAAATTTTCTTAAACCTTGCTATCAAAGTCGTCTTACTTGGTTTTGAATTAATTAACCAATAACAGAACAATACAGAACAGTAAGATTTTTTTTTCTTCGTACTTTTTCTATTGGAGTCTCTCTTTTAATAGGCAAATTGATATTTCTGTAGGATTCAGAATGCTCTTCTAAGAAATTTTAAAGGAAATAACATTATTTTTTTATGCAATGTTTTTACAATGGAGCAATTCTGGAAATTCTCATAAACAAATTATTTGTGTTGTTCCAAACAATAGTTTGCCAGTGTCTGATCTAAACATTTCTTAGAACCCAGTGACTTTAAACATGCCTCAATACCATTGCAAAAGCAAACGTAATATTTTACAATCTGTTTGAATTTATGCTCAACGAACACCTTTGTCTGGATCAATTGTCAAATGGCCTTCTTCTTGCCAGGTTTGTTCTGGCCATTTGACCCAACCATCTGGCATGGAAGGTATGCCTGGCATTCACGCTCTCCACAATGCTCACATTCATTTTTCAAGCGCATAATGAAGTAAATCACTGCTGCACAGCAATATCATCAAACAATACGAATGGTTTTCAACAATAAACAAGGATGATTTCCCACAGGCACATGTAATGCAAAAGAGCAGCCACTCACAATCATGTTCTCCAGCGCTGATTTGGCAAGCCAACAGTTCAGAAAAACAGGAACAAATATGTTCCTCAGCGGAGGCCAAAAGATCTGCAGACACAGTTAATGAAAGCTGATTGTTTAAACGTGTTTTTTGTTTAAATCTTACCCTAATCATAACTGTCCAGTGTCTCACTCATTTATGTCCTTCTTACAGAAGATTAACATAAAAAAATTTATTTCCTGAAAAAAAAAAGTCAAGCTAAGTCAAGTATTCAGGAAGAATCCTAACATGAGGAAAGCAATGTGAGATTACTGTCAAAGCTCTATATAACATCCTATCGACATAAACAATGTTTCATTGATTCTAGCTTCTTCATTCATATTTAATTACTCCGCAATAACACCGTGTAATTGGATCCAACTGACTACAGGTCAAAACTTTATTCCAATCTGTTGAATCTCTTTGCTAGACATTCTCTTTTCTCAGGCGAATGTGCAACTTAAACTATTCTTAAATCCGAGGATATACAGTTTGCATCAAAGGTGTGAAATAACTTCATTACTTACAGTAGTAATAAACGGCACTGTATTGATCATCTCAATGATGAAAGAGATTTGGAAAATCTGCTCCCAAATGTTGCCCTGAAAATGAAACAAATATGAAAGTTTTTGAAAGTTTGAATTTATGAAAGGACTTAATTCCCACCTCAAACCCCAGACCTTTTAAATAATATGTGAAAAAGGTGCCTCTCAAATTAAGGTTTAAATGTATGCTCTGTTCAAACATGTAACATGACTTTAACCCTTTTGTGTTGTTGGGATGTTTTCAGCTACTTCAGAGTGATTTTTAGCCTAAACTTTTTTTTTCTCATTTTTTGTTACAATTTTTACACATATTTTGAGAAAGCGCTTGGACATTTTTCAAAAACAAAAAAAAAATTCACTACTCTTGTTCGTGGCTATGATCAAAGGTGCTGTAAAAATATTTCAGATCAATATTTTTTCAATATTTTTGCAAAAATCTAGCTCAGTTATAATCAAAACTACTAAGCTTGTTTTATAAACATTGGGAGTTTTGCCTTTAATTGCCAGGATCTAGAATCATGTCACCAATTTCGGGGAAAAAAAATTTCATTCAGATTTTTAACCTTTTATCACAGTCTTGGATGTCAAACATTTGCAAAAATTTTAAGTGTTTGTGTAGCACCAATTTTTTTTCTCTCTCTTTTATTATTGTGGCTCACCCCATTGACTTACATTATAACAATCTTGATTCTTGATTTTTCGTGATCATTCTTTTTGTTTACAATTTGAGATTTGCATCGTTAATCACCTTTTAGAACCATTAACCCTTGAGTTAGGCCAGTTTCTGACTGGTATATGAAGGTAAATGGATTAAAAACACCATGTTACCGTGTGTGGTCAGTTTTGTGGAACTAGTTGTAAATATGGGGTGAAATCAGTGGAATTCAGGCTGCATTAACAATAAAGATTACGTTCAGAAATTATGTTTAGCCTTTTTCTCTGGTCGATCAATACAGAAGCAGAAAACAAGCTAGAGATATTTTTAGCTAAAGTCAGAAAGATTCTTCATTACAGTGAGCTAAAGAAACAGAGCTCTCATTGAGCAACTTAAGAAGAGCATCAGATTTAGTTCACTTGTGTGATAAGAAGCTACAAGACCACTCTTACCTTGTAGCTGAGATACACCAGAAGCATTGCTTGCAAGAAGCTAATTAAGGCCACGGTCACCTGTGAAGGGAAATGATCATAACACGCATCACTGGAGTAATGCTTCTTTGTCTTTCTTCTTTGAAATATAGATCATCTTTGCCTGTCTCTTATCGGGGAGCCAACATAGTGCTTGTGGATGTATTGGAAAAATTAGACTACTTCAACTGTCCTCTAGGTTTTTGACAATCACTACACGAATTTCTCCGTAAACACAGCTATCTCCACGGTACTTGTAGCATTATGACCTCTCCGATTGTCCTCTGTTGTGTTTAGAATCCCTGAAACAACTATGGGGAGGTGGGTCTTCAGGAGTTCTCCCTTGGAAGAACATGAAGATTCACCACCTGAAGAGGGAAGTGGGAACTTTGGGCACAAACTTCGGGAGCTTTGACTGGATTGGAATTGTATGTATTGGGGGTTCTTCCAAATGCTTGGATATGCTAATGATATGAAGATTCCACAGGAATGGCCATAGTATGACCCATTCCTCATCTATAAGGTCAAAGGAGGGACCAGACAATGCTTCCATCGCATCACCACTTTTCCCTCTTAGCAGTTTCTGAAAGAACCAAGCGCAGCATGAAAGAAAGACTATTTACCTATATCTTATCTTGCACCAGGAGAGAGCATTGCAATGAACACGCTCTATCTTCACAAGTGCACTGTCTACATACTGCAACCCCAAACACTTCATGCAAGTCCTTTGCCGATACGCTGCATCCAGAAACAAAAGCCTTACCTATGATTGATATCTTTAAAAAATGGAAACTGTTGGAAATGGAAAAGCTTGTAAAACAGAAGACACTGCAGTTCACTCTAAATGCGTGGGATGGTACAGCCCCTCGCTGCTCTGAGATGCCAGAAGTGGGACACCAATGGTAGCTGTGAAGTGTGTATGTATCCACCTGGGGTATTTATACTCAGCAGGGGGGATGGTATACCCTTCCATTAGCCTTTTGCTGAAGTGTAATTGGTAAGGACAGACATATCCCTAAAGTCGAGTCATTCTTTGTTAAAGGTGCACTGTGTGATTTCTGAAAAAAACATGAAAATCTGTGGCCCGAACCAACCATGTAAACAGATGTGGTAGCCAATCGGTGTTAAGGGTTTACTTGTGAAGCGGACCAGGAGGGCTCAGACTGAGATGACAGCATGAGTGATTACTAACGATTAGCAACAACAACACGCTAAAATCTGCAGACAACAAACTGGAGAAAACGGCCGGTGAAACAACACACAGGGCTTATGATGAAGCAAACTCTGGTAAGCTTGGGATTGTCCTTTCAGCGCTGGAGAGAAACATCTAGCATCGAACACAGAGGTTACTTTGTTTGGGACCCACGTACGTTCGGTTTGTAAAATTGTGAGGAGACGCCATCGGTTGGGTGGGCGTGTGTTTATTTTCCTGATTTCAAACTTCAACATTGACTCCCAAAGATCCCACACCGCACATTTAGGATGTAAGATTGTGAATAATTATGTATATATTATATACAATAATATTTGTGAATGTGTGAATAACTCAACAGAAATCTAACAGTGTTTCAAGGCGTTTAGATCAGGGGGGTTGAGACTCTCGACCACTCTCTGAATCTGCTTTGTGTTGCAAAGGTGTTAAAGCAATTACGATCCGCATCTGTGATTACTTTGGTTATCAATGGCGTCTGCCTCTGAAAGATATACCAGATTCGATTACTTCGTCTCTGAGGAGCACCATATATGGTCACGTGGTCTCTCGAACATGCTGTCTGATTTACATTTCAACTAGACCCTCCTGTGGGAGTGGACTTGGATCGGGATGGTATTTGAGGAAGAACGCAAGAGGAGCTCGCGGCTATTTGTCCCTGAATAAGCCCGTGATCTTGAAGGCTTTGAGCCTTTTCAGAACATGTAGTCTTGGCTATTGTTTCACCTTTTTGCTGTGTAACTTAGTGTTTGTTAATAAATGAGATGTTCAATCTTCTCAATAGTTACTCTCTAATCACTTTCTAAAATAATGTTAAATGCTAAGAACTAAAGTATCACATTATGTAAAGGATTAAAGGGTTAATTATAACAAGTGAGTTCATTTCTCTAGTTATTAACAACTATTAATACATAGTTTACTATAGCTTTAATCAAAGCTAATGATAAAGGTAAACAATAACCTTCTTAATAAAATATGGAGTCAGATAAAAGTTAAATTCAATAATTAAAGTTCCCGCAAGTTCTGAAAGACAGAACACGGCTGAAAACCTTCATCCATGGTTGAAACCCGTTTTTGGATCAACCCATGGACCAGCCTTCCAAGGACATCCTTTGAGACTTTTCTTTTCTACACAGCTTTCTAAAACTTACAATTTCAATTTAAACAAGAAATTAGCTAATTATAACAGATTTCACGGTTTAACAGACTGAATCAACTGATTTACTGGAACAGGTCACAAAGGCAAGTTCAAAAAAACAAATTGGATTGCTAAATTCATGTATTTTAAATTTCTTTTACATTTTTTACTCATTATGTTAAAACAAATGATTGTGAATGCTATGTTTGGTGAGTGAAAATGGCTTTTTAATTTGTTTGCCATATGTTCCATTCACCTTTGTACTTTTTACTGTCTCTCTTGTGACTTGACTGTTGATGTTGCTCTATCTACCACACGATTCCGTTCTATTAAATCTTCAATGTATTTCATGCATATTCTGTATGCAACTGTATACTCTGTGTGCTAGAGCTGGTCATAAGTATATTTTCTACCGACTGATAAAGTTCCGGAATCTTTTGAAACAGAATCTTCATTCATTCATTTTCCATTCCCGCTTATTCCCTTTCGGGGTCACGGGGGTCTGCCGGTGCCTATCTCCGGCACACATTGGGCGAGAGGCGGGGGTACACCCTGGACAGTTCGCCAGTCCATCGCAGGGCAACATTCACACACACACACATGCACACCTAAGGGGTATTTTAGATTAGTCAATTAACCTAACCGCATGTTTTTGGGATTGTGGGGGAAACCGGAGTACCCGGAGGAAACCCACGCAAGCACAGGGAGAACATGCAAACTCCTTCCAGGAAGGTCACCGGCGAGCCTTGAACCGACAACCTTCTACCTGGAAGGCCACAGTGCTACCCACTGCGCCACTGTGCTGCCCTGAAACAGAATCTGACAGATTTAATTAACATTAAGTGCACAGCGTTCCAGCAATCCAATAAAGAAAATAGAGTTTAAGAGACTAGACATCTAACATTGGCTGGACAATTTGCAAATAATCCTCTAAAAGTGAAAAAATATGAATAAATTAACTAACCTGTATCGCCCAGACAGGAACTCTTCTATTCACCCAGAATATTAGTTCCCTTTTGTAGAAACACAAAATTGCATAGTGAATGAGCAATGTTAACCAGCTTACTAGTTTACTTGACCGTGTGAAAGGACCTCAGCATGTATGTTATCAGCCAATGACAGACATTATAAACGTTACGTAACTGGAAGTTCAATTTGAATTAAAGCTGCAAGCAGCAATCAAAGGGCCCGAGCATCACCCCTTGGGTAATTTGCAAAATGACCAATCCAAATTTACAAGAAGTATTCAAGCAAAAATGGGGGATAATTAACTAAATAGTTAAAACCAGAATATAAAATGTCATTACCACCAGGTGGCACTATGGATTAGAATAAATATTGTTCTGTTTTTTATTTTGAACAATTTTTCTATTCTCAAATGTCAAACTTAAAAGAAGCAACTCCTGAGTTTTACGTCTTAAAATTTGAATGAGCTAGTAATCAATAATATTTAACTATCAGGAAAACCTGGAAGTGTAAAAAAGACTCACCAGTTTATTTGTGAGGGGTCTGTGGTCAGGTTGGCTGTGTAGTTGGCACATGCTTTACCGCAAAGAGCATCACTGATGTTTGCACAGTGTTTCCTAGGATAATGATAGCAGATACTTGAAATTGAAAATACAGGAGGCATAAAATGAATGGCATAAAGACATAAATACAGTGTGAGAGAGCTACTTCCGCTTTACAAAAGAGTGCATTGTACTGTCTCTCTATCATATATCGTGCCCCAGAGCAGTTTTTATGGTTGGTAATGAGAGCAGGTCTAATGGACACTCCTGGCGGAGAAGTCTGACTTGTTGACGTTGCACTGAAGAGATAAAAGAGGTAGCATCTGTGACATCATTTATAGGTTTCTGATAAAAGGCTCAAATCGGTTGAAGCCAGCCATGGGAGTGGGAAAGTCTTGCACAGAAGAAGGATGTGCGAGTGATAAAGATGCCAGATATACTTAAATGTATGACTAATTTAAAAATAATTATTTTATTGTGTTATTCACAGATAAAAAATCAGACTTACATTTTTGACTCAAGTCTATAACTGTATAGCCAATAATTTTGAGGAGGATAGGCTCGAACCCATAGAAGTCCCTGCCTGCACCGGTGCGTGTGCCAATCACAGCAGCTGTTTTGAATTAAGTCGGAATGTCGCAACCCAACTATTGTTTAAGCTTAATTTCAAATATAATGTGTAGGTTTCAAAAGGTTATTGGTTTTGATTTTTTGTGTTTTAAACAATTGTTATATCACAATTTTCAGGGTAATTCAACTAAAATTTATGTGAGAAAATGCGCAATTGTCTTTTAGTTTCATTTTACCGACCTCATATCAGTGCCATCTAGTGGTGAAAAGAAAGGATAACTCTTGAAGGTACAGTTCCTGTGATATGGCTTGTTTTTGGAGAGATTCAACAATTTTACATTATCTTTGCTTTTTGAATGTTCATTTTGTCTCAACACTTTTGATCTTTTTCATAAAACTGTTCTTGTAAATTATTGAGAATTTGTAATACAAAAATGACAGTTTAGTTCTCGGAATTGTACTAAAAAGGTTTTCAATAATGAAAAGCGTTTTAAAGATAATTTGGTAGCATATTAGTAGACAATGCACAAAAACGACTTTTAAGGGTTAATGTACTGGTATTTTTAAAATGTTGCTTGTTATGATATTGCATATGGAATGTACTTAAATTTTAAGGGATAAGTCAAAATAATTCAATTTAAAATTACTTGCCTACTTTTGATTTTCTTTTAAGGTTTATTTGAAACATTTTTAAAGATGAATAAAAAAAGAAATGGTATTTATTTTTTCATATGATTTTAATCTAAAAGAAGGATTTGTGGATTGAATTAAAGCACATAAACATCATCCATCACTGATGTGTGAGCAGTTCTATAAGAACTAAATACTCATGCAAGCCTGAAGACTGGGGTCTCCCGAGATCACACAAAATGTGTTTTATTCCTTTAATACACTACATAGTTCTAGAAATACTTTTTGCACAGAAAATGAAATATAGCACTTTGAACATAATTTCATAGCAAAGTGTGGCATCAGGTTTTGGTTAAGTGTGCTGTGAATTACTCACCGTGCACATGTGACCTGGTTGGTGGGATCATCTAGTGAGACTCTGATTATATAGAGGAGGCAAGTTAACAGCTTCAAGGAAAGGTTAAAGAGGCGTATTCTGAGACCTGTTAGCACAACAAAAGTGTTTTAATATCACATAAATTAAATAAAAGTTGTAAATGTGAATGTCAGTGGCTCCAAAAGGCTTTAGGGTTTGAGGTTTCACTTACTTGACCTTTGGTTCTTGATGAAAAAGAGCTTCAACCGTTCTTTGAATGTGTTCTCATTTACATAAAATTCCACCTGTACCCTGTTGAAAAGAAAAAGGATTATTAAAACAACCAGGTTTTCTTCCAGCACCTTATAAGCTGAAACTATAAGAGAACTAAATGAACCACTGCAGCCAGTAAAAGTTCAGAGTGAATTCCATACTGTTAATGTCTTCTTTCAATCTCTGGCCCCATCTTTAAGATGTACAAGACTATTTCAAATCTATCTGGACATCTGACAAGAAGCATTAGCAATGGTCCTGCTTTAAATGTCAACTCCTCCTGTCTGAGTCTGAATGTTTCACAGAACACGATTTCAACAGCTGTGTGTGCATTTTATTTAGAAGAATCACAATGTGCCCACGCTGATCCTGATCCAGAAGACAGCATCAACATTCCTCTGGAAGAAGTCAATACCATGATTGAGAAAACTGACAGATACCAAAATTAATGCGTTTCTAATGCAGTTCATTTAATTAATGCTTGTCTAATGTATGAACAGTGTTTATATTTAGCTATGATACCAGACTTATGTCAAATAATGTGGCACAAAAGTCTTCAGAGGCTGAATGAATTTTATGCAGGATTTATTCTTATAATAATCTTACAATGTCTAAACACTACTCGTTTTGGCAACTATTGGAATGTTTTCCAGATACAAAATTCTAAATATTTTTGAATTCAAATTTCTAGATTTCTGACTTATTCTGATTATGAAAAATCTTCAAAATCACATTAGTACTTAAGAGTTTAGCTTCTACAATTATGAGATGGAAAAAAATTCCGAAATTTGTCTCTTTGGGGGATTAAACATTCACTAGCTACAAGACAATAATTCCTCTTTTAATTCGCCTTCACTCCATGATTACAGCAACAATATTTTTTATGGTGAAAAAATTCACAAATATATTGTAAAAAATAAATCTTATAAAGGTATTTGTTCAAATGTAACATTTTTATTCATACATACATACATACATACATAAATCCTAATCATAACACAGTGCTTTACCATAGTTATCTATATATATGACAGGTATATGACTGTACAAATACATACTATTTGCTGAAATAGTAGAAACAATGTAAACTGTAAACCCAATGATTTACATATTGGTAAAAAGCTGCAACTGTACAAAATTTTTAATACAAAAAAAAAATAATAATAAATACACCAATACAGGTAAATGCAGATAAATTTAAGGAATCATTTGGTATTTTGGAGTGAAAAATGTAACTTCTAGGCAACTCCTTTTAACTTTGTAGTCTGAAAAATATTTTTTTAAACTGTAATTTTTTTTCCAAGATCTTCTGCTGTTTTCAAAGCATTCAGTTTTTCTATCAAGATAGAAAAAACTATTTAGTTCATATTGTCAGAATTCCCATGTATGTAAAAATAAAAGGTTCCGTCACAAAGGTTGTGAACGACTCTGCCCTCTAGATCATTTTCCTCCTATACTGTCCATGCTGCATCTCTTATTTATGAGCAGGAAGATTATCATATAAATCCCAACGTTTGACAGCGTAAGGTTTCAGTGGCAGCTAATGATTGCATGCAGTGCTCATAGCTGTCACAGAGATGTGTCATTCAACTGGAGATATCTGGAGGAATCTGTCAAACACAGAGTTTTGAGGAATAGCAGTACGCACACGGTTTATGGTGAGCTTATAAAAAAATTGTATGCAGACAATATGTGATGATCTCCTGTCCACTATTCTATTATAGCATTAATTATAGATGTAACAGACTGATTTGCAGTAGCCTAAACCTGCTCCTATCCAGAAGCATAGGGCGACAAGGCAAGCTGTCCAATTGCGGAAGGTATCCACATTCCAGTGAGAGTTGAGGTGGAAGACAGGGTGAAGCTGTCAATCATCTTGAAACTTATTCAACAAACATCACATAGCGTAACCAAGCTAAAAACCAACACAAATTTCATAGAGTAAAATCAATCAATCAAGCTTCTTAATCTCACATACACTGTGATATGCAGTAAAATCAGAGATTGTTTAGAGGTTGGATTTTGGAAAATTGGGAAAGGAAAATGGGAAAGTTAGCTAAAAAAAATACTGCCCCCACACTGTCCACCAGCAGTGTGAGATTGGGGGTAAAAAAAGCATGTGAAGGCTATTTCACCTTGAGAAGGAATAAGAGCTTTTCATTATCTTGTTCTCACTGGGGAGTTGTTTTGACTTTCAATGGTGGGAAGGACAGTTTGAGCTTAGTGGGGTTTTGAACTGCACTGACCGCTTTAAACAATCGCTTATAACCAAGAGTTTCACATAATCTGATTAGGAGAATATTTAGACATATTTGACATCCTCCAGGGACAAGTAGCCAGGCACATGATGTGCCACTTCTCCCAACCATTCATTGGGAAAATGGTGTCCACAAATCCAAAGTTTCTTTATTTAGAGAGCAGGACAACGAGATCTTTCCCAGACAGATAGACAAATGAAACACAAGGGTGTCAGCAGGAAAGAGAGAAGGGGAAGATAGAGAGGGAGGGAGAGAGAGAGAGAGAGAGAGAGCCAAGCTGTCCAAGGAAGGGCTCTTGGCCATGAAAAGGTCTCAGGTGTTTTCATATTTGACAATTCTGTCCTGAAAATTGTGGAAAAATTGTGTGGTCACCGATAGTCACATACTTCTGCAAGAAACATCACAAGGGCATCACATTGGCACTTCTTCACTTTCTAATCACCAGATGCTACGGTTTCCAACATCAGCCTTTCAGCTTCTGACCAATAAGAGCAGCTGAGAATCTGTTGCTCATCGCATGAGTTTCACACACATTACTTGATCATAAAAGTCATATTAATATCACCACAGTACCAGTCCTGGCTCGATGTCATGAAAAATGTTGATTCAAAATGTTTATTTAGGGTTCATTTAGATATTCCCTCACAATTTCATATCGTCTGCCATTTGCAGAAACTATTTTAGAATCATTTGAGTATTCATTCTTTCTATTAAGTGAGTTAATAAAGAATTGGGACTAGTGTGTCTATTTTCTTTTGCTAATACTGAATCATAGCATTGTGTATTATACCTCCATGTGCCGCATTGCTCCCAGTGCTTTTCTCATTTCATTAAGTGAAGTGGATTACACAAGTTTCCCACACAACACTGGCAAGACGTGAACACCAAAAAGAGAAACCCCACCCTTAAAAATGTGTATTTTTGAAAAGGTTGGAGGTGTTTAAATTGCTAGGTCGCTAAGAGTGGCAATTCCAGAAATCCATATGTGTTATTCCTGAGAAGATTTGGATCTCACATTGTCTCCTGTCGTTTCTATTGAATATATGAAATGATCTGAAATATACTGCCTGGAATTCCCAACAATATTCTGCCTGGCTGTGTTTTTGAAAAAAAGAAGAAATCTCACATTTAAAGACGATAGGCCGCAACTTGGTTGAAACGTACCCCTTTAATTTGCTCTTCTACAATCATTGTGTTAGATGTTTACTATGGGGATCATTACATGGAGTATGTTTGCTGTTAGTGATGTCACAGGCATCCTACTAATGGAAGGCTAGAGCTACCAAGAGCCCTTTACACTCGTCCAGGGCATGACATGATGTATACGGCAGGCAGTAATTATAAGCAGAGAAATAGTGAATGATCCTAGAACAGCCATTGTTTCATCCTTCCTCTGCTCGGTCTCCATGGTGATGCCTTTAAACCAGGCTCTGGTGACACATATACCGTTCATGTCTACAGAGCGGAGGACTGTTATGCTCAAGGTAATATAAGTTCACAGTCATGAAACCCTGTCTAGCGTGATTCATTTTAAAAACTACACAAAGTTCACCTATAGATTTGAGTAGATTCACACCCACTTATATGCTCAGCCGTCACTGAAAAAAATCAGCATGCCCTGGAAACTTGTCTGCAAGCCATCGCAGTGACAGAAATAATTGCTCTGGCAGACTGTCAAACTGTTTCTCTCCAATTCTCTACTGAGGATTTAATTGGAAGGAAATCCATAACACTTTGAACCATGTTGAAAAAAAATGATTAAGTTGAGATGGTAATTTAGTGTCTGTAAAAATCTACTTTGATTTCAGCTGGACCATCTTTATTTTCACACCTCCCAGGTCTGCTTGCTTTCCAACAGACAAATTTTCTATTAATAGACTGAGAAATATAAATATTGCAGGCTCAGAGATTGTGTGCTCAAGCCCGGCTACTTAAAGTATTGTATGCTAACAAGCTTCAGGAGTTAGAATGGGGGTTGACACAGTCCTTTGTAAACAATAGCCATGTTTTCATCCAAATATGCAAATTCCATCCAAAGATGCTCAATTTATGCACAAAACTGGAATGTCAGTTTTGAAACTGGCACCAAATATCACAAGAAAAATGGGAGTTGCTGTTTTAGGAGACGCCCTTTTTGCGTGTGCAATCTTGTTCCCTGTCTTATGTACAGTTTACACCACCATCAAGAGTTCTTCTGAAGATCACCAAATTCACTCAGGATAACTTACCTCCAGTGACTTGTGGATTATGTCCTGGTTCTACGATACACTCTGAAAACATTTACTAAATTAAAGGTTCCTGCTGCATCAGCCTCATGTTTTTCTAAATCTGCATACCTACTTTTTAAAGTAATGCAATTTTAACCACACAAATGATTTCAATAAAAAAATGTTTGTTTGAACTCAAAACTAACCGTGTGTTCCCTCAGTGTGACACTGCCAAGAACACAAGGTCTGAAATCTCACATTTTGATGATTCACTTTGCAGATTTCAGTACTTTGCATAATATGTCACAGAAAAGATGAGTTCAGACTGCAGGTTTGAGGAATAGCAAGCAAATCTGGACTTGTGCACGTGTGTGACAATCGCACAGTGTGCACTACTGACGTGCTCTGAGAGAGTTGCAGGGGAGTCACGGGGGTGGTCGGTGGGTGGGGTTCATGAAATATCTGGCATGCTAAATATATGGAGCTGTCAGGAAGACACAATCGGGCAGTGTGAAATGTGTTCTGATTGAAATAATGTCTGTGACTTCCTGCAGCAAATGAGAAAGCCACTTCCAGAGCAATATAAATGACAGTATAAAAAGTGGACCAAAGTAATGAAATAAAAACTTCTGTGCTCCCATTTTTGAAAAATAATCCCGGTCCGGTATACGTGGCCAAATGCTGTTTTCAAACAATTTCTCACAAGCGCAGTTTGAGAATACCCTAAGTCCCCTGCGATTAGGTCTAAAGTCATGCAGTGTGAAATCCCCCGTTCTATGGTGCTGTGTGAATTCAGCTATGACTGAATACTGCTTCAAACAGTCATGCAGTGTGAAAGGGTCTGTGACACAACTGCTCTGAAAATCAAGCCGTCTGACCCCGGCTTATGATGGTCAAGACACAGAAAAGGTTAAGATCCTTGATTTAACGGACAATTTGACAGTTTTGGCATCTCCATCATGACTTAATATTATACTTTTTTATTTAATAAACATTCTTAAATTGTGGTCAGAATTTTCATTTTTATTATATTCATTCATTCATTCATTTTCCAACCCGCTGGTGGGGGTACGCCCTGGTACGCCAGTCTATTGCAGATTTTTATTATATATTTTTACTAAAGTAAAGGGCTTTTGAGCATAGTTGCGGGTATGTTAAGGTTTGAATAAAAATGTGCATTTCAAAAGTGCCCACTTGCATAAATCAAAATGCATACCAGTTGAACTGTCCTAGGAGAGACAGAAGGCTGAAGGAGCCCCTCCACACACACTTAAACTGAAAATGATGTAGTGAGGGGGAGGGGGAGGGTTTTTGCTGTTGATCATCAGAGAAACTGATCGAACTGACTGCTTATAAAGGGAGTCAGTCATCCCTTTAATAATTAATAATATTTATAATTAACATAAATAATTAGCCACCCATTGCTAATTACATCATTTAAAGCCATTACTTAAGACAACTTCCATCAACCATGATTTTTCAGTATTCGCGGGCCCCTACAGTAAGTTATGATATAGGTTACTACAACATGTCTTTTGCTAAAGAATTAAGTCAAATTTGTTTATATGTACATTTCAAATAGTCCTACAGCCCCAAAGTTCTGTAGTTGAGAATGAACAAATCCCAGTATCACAGGCCTTTACACACCAATTCCAAAACACCACTAATTCTCAGCAGGGTGCTCTTCAATGATGGTCCCTGTTTGAAGATGGTGTTCAAGGTAGAACAGATGCACTCCGTGGCACGTGGGTGAAACATCACAGAAAAAACGATGACGGAGAAGAAATCAAAATTGATAAGTTTATACTGTTGGTGATGGATCACAAATATGTTTGACAAAACTGTGTTGAAAAAATTTCTTTCCCTTGTCCTGTGCGAAGATGCTATGACAATGTGGCATGAGCATCACCGAGTGACTCCTTTACGTCCTATTTGCATCTTCAAGGGCCAGCTTTCATTGGTTGTTATCCTTGTGAAAAATGTATCCAATATGGCAGCGCGAATCTCTTGTTTATTGGTACTACTCGTTCGGTTAGATATGTGATATCCCATGGGTGCCCATGGTTTTCGATCAAGGCGTGTTGCACGAAAATTTGGAATGAAAAGTCGAATCGGGGTGTTGCGATAGCATTCAAAACAAACAGCTCGGACTCCACAACTAAATGCTAAATGCATAAATAACCTCTTTTTGAATGGTTTCTAATGTATAGAAGTTTTGTAAGCAAAGCGTTCCACGATTGAGCAAAACGCCCTATTATCCTTAAATGTCCTCTTAGTTCTTGGAACCACCAACAGTTCCAAATCCATAAATAAATTATAGATATTGACTCAAGAAAGGTAAAACCACATATTATGGCAGTTTCACACAAAGCCAGATGGATACCATGACTTACTGTGCATTGGTAGAGTCCATACTGTACTCCTCTGTGTACCTGAACAGAGCAGACACAGGCAATACTCAAATAGGAGAGATACTTTCAAACAACCTATGTCATGTCATCCAAATAACAAACAAGCAACATCATGCAGGAAATGTCTGTATCAGCATCAGCTGTACTGAGCATTGCAAGTCTTTGTGAGGTGACATAATGCATTTTCCCAATGGGTTTTGCTTGTGACATTTTGGAAAGTGCCATTTAAAAGCTTTCCACAGTCTGAATGAAAGTGCAGTAAGATGCATTTCATATCCTCAGGGTTGCTCTGCATGTCCATTTAGTCACCACGAGAATGGATGATCATGAGGTGGACCACACACTATTTAGATGAGGAATGGATGTACATGAATAATTTACTAGAAAATAAAGGGTGATGCTCCAATAAGACTGATGTACAACACGAATGATCCGTAGGCTGGTGGATACAATTGCTGAACAGAAAAATGCTAAACTAACTGTATAGATGCAACCAAGAGATGGTCTCTTGCAGTCCTGGGAGAAAAGGCTGTGTGAGGATGTGTGTCAGAGCAGCTGCATATTCTCTCTGAATTTATGAGCCAAATCTTCCCTGTGAATGGACTGCTTTTAATATTCTCTCTGTGTGGCGAGAGATGCAGTATTTCAGATGAACAACAAGAGTGCCGTGAAGGCCCATTACATTGAAGCACCATCTCACTGATGCACAATGCAGTGTCGGTCGATCGTTGTGGCAGAGATGTATGTGAAGAGTCAAAAGGTGAGAAACTACTTTGAAAAAACTCCAAACGCTTGCTTTGAGCAACCCATGGGACTTCATTGTCTCCATGTTCAAAATAAAAAATACTTTCTCCCTACACCCAATTAAAAACTTTTAGAGGCTCTTTTAAAAAAAATCATTGTTTACTCAACCAAATAAAAGTACCTGCACAAAATGTATAAATGTACAAAATACCACAAAATTTTGTAGGCACTTTGTGGAAAGGTTACATCTCAAAACTTTAAAATCTTGAACAACATTTTGAATATTAGATTTCCTATGACTTCCTCGCTGTAACGGTAAGTGTTATTATTAAGTCCATTGTGGTAACGATCAGTCAGAAGTACCTTAAGTGCTTTCTTCATTTCATTACCCTAATGTTCCATCAGTACTTTTAAACTGTAGAATTGGATTGTCTGGTTCTTACATGTATTTGGAAGCAATTATACTACTAGGGTTGTTTGGACGAAATAATCAATATGGAAATTATTACAGAAACAATTGATACTGGATTTAAACCTTGATACGCCTGCTGACAAAGACCATATTTGATGACAAAGACAAATATAGATTTTCACATCTAAATTGTCAAACAGCCCCCCCAACACCCCAAAAAGGAACACCTTCAAACTGCCAAAATTCTTTAGTACATGATTTAGAATCTCCATATTATAGAAGTCCACATTATTTCACACAGTCTTCATTTTAAGGATGATAAAAAGCTTCAGTGGCAAGAAACATTAACAGTCTGAAGAAAACCAAGAAAAAGGGTGTCGTACTGTTGTGTAAGTTCCTATTTCTACTCTGTAGGAATGTGAGTCATTATCTGACTAATAATATATTTAACATTAATAAGCTAAACTTTTCAGGTGTGTAATCAACGCCATGGTTGTTAACTTCTAGGTTTCTCTTCACTGGAGCATCTCTTTTATTCTTTAAATGGCGGCTGCGTGATGATGTGGCTGATAATGTGTACTTGACTGTAGAATCCTGAAACTTTAACGCTGCCTTTAATTCTGCAAAAGATCTTGCAACAGAATCAGCACTTTATATTTTGTCAGTTCACAAGTCTTTTAAATGTTATTCAATTAAATTTTGATGGGAATTTTTGTATACTCTTAGGGTAATTACAGAGAAGTTTTGAAAATAAAAGTTCACATCCATCCATGTTAAAATAGCAGACTTGGCTGCATTGATTCTTTGGACCAAATGAATGGCTGAAATTTATTTTATTCCAGTTCCGTCCAAGATACTGTCATAAACCTAGCCCTTCAAAGTAGCACTCAATTCAACAGGGAACTCATCCAACTTACAGCTTATGGAAATTATGTGAATGAAGCCAAGACCAGAAGTTAGAGTGGGGTCTGCAAACAGTGCTAAAAAAACGCCATTCACACTGGGTGGCATGGTGCTACAGAAAACATAGAACAATTTTTTCCTTTGGAAAGGAGCCAAACATGTGAAACATGGAGGCGGGTAACTGAGGTTTAGTGGTATATGGGAGATCCAAAGACACATGGTCAGCTTTACCAACCAAGAAGACAAAGAACCTCATCAACAACTGCCTCAAGAGACTTCAGGCTGACAAAATATTAAGAGAAAACTTTTGATTGGGGTCATTTGGAATGTTTCTGTTTTTTATTATGATTTAAAACATAGTTGTTTGACAATAAACTCTCAACTCCGTTACCATTTATATTTTCTGAATGATGGCCAAGAAATAATAAATGTCAGTGTATGCGAACTTTAATTAGCATGCGCTAGCACAAAAAAAAGAAAAAGAGCAATGTTTCCAGCTGTGCTTTCTGCATGAAATATAGACCAAAAGCCCTTTCAAGTCAAATAATAAAGATATTAAAGCTCCTTTTTTAATTTAACCAACTGTTTTGATATTTAATATTACTATATTTACACTACACCTACATACAGTATATATGTGTTGGGTGCGAGCATGAAGACCCAATTGCAAGTTAACAGACAGTTCTTTTTTTACTCAAGAGCAGGGGTCAGTTCAATTAATAGCTCAGTTTGGGATTCGGTCTTGCTCCGAAGTAGCGGAGCAACAACAGCTAGCAGTCAGGAGCTGGTGGGCTGTGGATAATCTCCCAGTTCAAACACACAGATTCACACACTCCAGACTGGAACAAGAGCTTCAGGTAAGTAGCAATTTTCACAATGAGATTGGTTTGGTAATGGTCAGACAAAGAGAATTAAGCCACGGACACACTACTCCTGAACCATGTGATTGTGTGCGTTATGAGTCCGCCTACAAAAAATAAACTACTAATCTACTTTAAAGCAATACTGATTTCCTAAAAATGTAGCTTCATATTGAGAAATCCTGAAAGGTGAAAGTTCCTCTCAGTTGAACTTTCCATTGGAGCAGACATCGCATTCAAGTCAATGGAATATTTTTCACAGTGTTACTACTTGGTATGAATGGGAGCTTTATTGGAGATCAACGCGCAACACCTGATCACCAATCAAAGGACAGCAGCTGAATCAACTGATAAAGGAGCACATGAGGGAAGGGAAAACATGGCACAATGACCGTGTCCCAATGCAGGTTCTAAAAGCCTCCGGAGGGTCCTTCCTATCCAGTCTCCAAGGCTGCGGCTTGGGACGATCCTCCGAAGGCTGCATAAACCCTTGGTTAACGGGACGGTCTAGCCTCTTATTCTTCTTCTGTTGTTTTTTTGGCAGTTTGCTTTATGGTGCATTAGCGCCACCAGCTGGATCAGTAGTTTGGATCCCGTAATGAAATAATGAAACGTTCCTGTTTTAGTAATATTTTTCTTTATGCAATTCTTTTTTATTTATGTTTTGTGTCTGATACATTTTTAAGATCACTGTAAGTTAATTTATTTTCTAGAGTTTTAGTTTTTTTTTATTTGTTCTATTCTTTTTTTTTTTGCCTGTGTAATTTAAACCAGTATGACTTTATTTTGTTTTCATAAGTTATATAAACTCTTTCATCTGTTTACATTTATTTGGCTGAGAATGTGAATGTTTGCAATGAATGTTTAAAATAAAAATATGTTTTACCTATCACTAATAGCATTTAAAGCTTGAATAAACTCTCATTTGTAGAAAAAAATACAAATTCAGGTGTGTTTTGTGTTGATGCTAATGAAAAAAAAACACACACAATGCATTGTGGGATATCTAAGGCCATGAAGGATGGTCGCGGTGCATCCTGCAAAATCAGAGGAAAGGAGGACGCATTTGAAGGGTGCATTTTAAAGACCCTTCGAGTTTTGGCGAATTGAGACAGTCTTGCCACACTGTTGTGACGTAAGTTGTCTTAAAATACGCTTTTGTGAGGATGCACACTTCTGGATTGGGACACAGCAAATGACAGGATCCTAACAATATAGTTCGCATCGAAACCTGCAGTGCCCCAACATATTTCTAGCAAATTATGAAATATCGATTTACTCAAGCAAAGTAAAATGCTTCAATGCTTCACAATTCAGAAGTCAATTTTATGAAGGAGGTGCAACAACATTTCACAGCACAGATTATTTATTTGAGTTGCTATTGTATAAATCTAGTACAAATCTCCTTTGTTTTCTAATGGTACTCAGTGTATATCAGTTTAACTTTATTGATTAATTTTATGGCAAAAAATTTAAAAAATTGAATCCTAGCTTCTCAGCTTTCTGTATGTTAAAGTAGAGACATGCATGTGTTAGTAGTAAGAGAAAGACCATTTATATAGATTAACTATTATAACAAACCCTGCACATGCCACGCCTTTCGTTAGAGCACAGATTTCTGCATAAATTTGTCTGTTTCAGCCACTCTCACTGTCTCCTAATACAGCAATTAACACCACCAGTGTAATACTCTCAAACCAGCAGGTCATCTAATACAGTCTAAAAATGAACAAATCCAGCTTCATCTGGGTAAGTCTGCTATGGAATAAACTTCATGAGGGTGAAAATCCTGAGGGTTTTAACAAGCTTCCAATAACATTAATGTATTGACAGAAGCAACCCGCAGTTCCTGCTTTCAGCAACAACAATCAATAAAACGAGCTGCAAAGCAAATCAGAACACAGGACTAATATCTTTGAAGATTACCACAAACAAAAACTCACAAGTCTACGGCACATAAGAAATCTTAATGAAACTTAGCAAACTGAACACTGAAAGCCTATTAATGTTTGTAAGAACACATGGCTTGGAGGCTCAATGACGACATCGAATAAGACTTTCTCTGTTCTGTAATTGCTATAAACAAGAATACGAGCAATTAAGAGTCCTATTTATCCATTTGCACACTTTTTTCCTATTTGTAGTCTGCTCGAGGCTACTAACTCTAGACCTTCGCATTACATTGTGTTGTTATGGCATCCGCCCAGGGGGTCGATAAGAAGACAGATGGATTGGCATATCTCCTAAATTAAAGCCTGGTAATTCTCAAAGGCTGTTACATTAACATCGTTTTTCATTTGCAATCAATACCTGCTAATCAAACCGCTGTCCGTTTACCTGCAGAAGATCTTGGGTTTATGGCTGTAGACTTCTCAACACAATTTAAAACCCTCTAAAAGAATGGCAAAAAGATGATTGTAATGGGAATATGTGATCACTCATAAATGTTGGAGCTGGAATACCCTGAAACTACAGTTGTGCTCAAAAGTTTAGTTTTTTTGTATTTCTTGGCCAATTTTCTGAAAATATGAATGAAAGTGCAAAAGCCTTTATTTCCACTCATAGTTGGTATTTGGGTGAAGCCATTTATTGTCAAACAACTGTGTTTACACTTTTTAAAACATAATGACAACAGAAAATAAGAAAACTAAACATTTGTAAACTTTTGAGCACAGCTATATATTTAATTTATTTTAAGCTTTAACTTTTAAAGCTTCCATCACCCTGGAAGGTTTGATTAGTTTAACTCACACTCATCATGCAGACACGGCATGAAAACTGTGCTGAAAAATTGTATGCAAATATTGACCAATCAGAGAGCAGGCTCAAGATCTCTTCAAAGATAAGGGTAACCGCCCTCACAGAACTCTTTACTGTAATGTCCTGGTCTTTTAATCCTATAACTACTTCTAAGTCGTTAATTTTTTTAAGGGTCAAAGACTTTTCTCACAAAAAAGTACCAATTCACACATTTTTCTGGACTTTTTGTGGTTATTATGTCATTCACCATTTAAATACATTTTTTGGATCACATTTAGGTGATTTTGTCTTCAAGCTAATATTCAAAAAACCTTTTTTGGTTACAGATAGCACTGCAACAGATTTAGGCAAATGATGACAATGTGTTCAGTTCAATTAAATTAATGTTTTTTTTATTACAGATGTTTTAGTACAGATTAACAACAAATAAAAGGGAAAATATGAATGCACATCTGTGAATGCAGTTCTTACTATTGTTGATTCCTCTAAAGATTTTTGAAATGCAATAAACAAAGATCAGTGAGAAACACAAACCTCCACTTTGCAAACATCCGACAAATAGTTCTCTGCATTCTCCTTAAACAAATAAAGCTCTTACTGCTCTTGCATTAAGCTTAATAGCAAGAGCCTTTGTGCACCATTAGAACAGCCCACAACAGGGTAATATTCTCTGAATGGGAAGCTGTATAGCATTGTATTATGAGCATCGCTGAAGTAGAATATGAATCTCTGCAGAGAGCTTTCCATAAGGTATAAATCTATAAGAACCACTACAGCATGAGAGTGGAATTAGGTGTGGATTTAAAGTAAAGTACTGTAATAAAGACGTGACTAAAGTATTGGGAATAATTTAAACCCACCTTTGTAGATAAAATTATAGCATTTAGAAAATATGTCTGATAAGTTAAAAAATATATCTATTTAAAATATATCTAAAGTTTGCTCACAAACTTTGATGTTGGCTCGTAAAAGTGCAATTTAAATTAATTATTTTAAACATGCCCCTTGTGACTACAACCTCAGTTGCTAGGTTAAATAACCTCGTTGCTATGGAGGAATCAATGATGTTGTTAAAAGGTTCCTTTCTCACCTATATCACCAAATACCATGTACCCGGCATTTTCTGAAGCAGACATTTCTGCTGATTTGGTTGTTAGGCTAAAACATTTAGTTGCTATGGAGGAGTCAGTGACATACTATATTGTTCCCCATGTCACTGCCAGTGAAATAAATCATCAAATCATTACCAAAGCTGAGATAAATTGTCATAATTTTGGTTGCTAGGGTAAACAGTTTGGTTGCTAGGGAGCTGTCAAGTTGTTTGCCCCATTTCTTTATGTTTTTTTTTCTTTAAAGTATTTTCATTGCAATTTCCTATTTATTTTCAATGTTTATTATAGACAATGGGAAATGTTTAACCTTTCAAGAGCATAGGGTTCAAATACTTTACGCAGCAGTTGATATGCTCAGACTTGCACAGACTGGTAATTTCCACAAGTGTGGTCAGTCTGAGGTTTCTAAGAGGTTCTCAGTCTTCAAAATTTTGACCCCATGTTAAGTCAAAGATTTCCCAGCATTCTCAGCGATTTTCCAGAATTTAGAGGTACCAGTTTGAAAAGACAAACAACGAGTAAGACCATTTTGGATGTCTTGGCAATGTGTATAACTGTAGCTAGAATTATCTAGGAGGATATTCGTTTAGAATGTTTCTGTCCGAAGCAAAAGACGAGTAACATCATGGTTGCCAATGAGATGTGAAAACAAACAAGCATTCAAAATTAATTAACCAGGGTGTATAAATGATATAGAAATGAATGTTTAAGATGCATAGACTGTGCAGAGCAAATGTGGCAATGAACATTCCCTTGATTGCTTGTTCACCTGTGTGGGCACTGTGCGATTTGCACAAATACATTTGACTCTCAAATATGACTTGACTCTAGAGAAGAACCAATCAGAAGAGGTTTCTTTATACTTGAGAATATTCAACAGAGGACACTGAGGATTTGTATTGTAAAAAACCCACTGTCAACAACCATTCATGGTTCATTATGTAACATAATGAAACTATACAGTAGGAGGACCAGAGGCTTTCAAATAGAACACATGCATGCAGCATCCCCCTTTCAGCAACTTGCTTAATGTGGATGTAAATTTCATCTTTGAAGCAGATGAACTTTGACAGACCATAATTGAGCAGAGAGCTCTGCAATATCTGTGATTGAATGCTGTGATCTGTGATTGATTAATTTCATTCAGGCTCCACTAAACACGATATATATATATATATTATCTCCCTGTTCCATCAACTAAACCACCAACAGCGCTAAACATGTGTTGTTCTCAATAAGGAGGATGCTGCAGTTTTTTTTATCAAACAGTGTTCCTTCACACTCATGCTGCTTGAAACGGGACTGCGGTACCTTTGGCCAGCATCGCCCTCAAAAGAACCCATCGTCCGAGTCGGCACCGCCGAACTGAGCCAAATGTGTTCGAACGATTTCCTGGCTTCGCTCTTGGCGTCCGGGTCGATTTCGGACGGCGACGCAGTTCTTTTGGCACCTGCCATTCCTCAGCCTCGTAAGTTACGGGCAGAAGAGATGGATGTAAACCGACTGACAGCGCGAGCTCACGCTTCTTCAGTTTACCGCGCGTTTCATCCGCGAAAACGCACCTGCCTCTTGACGCCAAGCTGGTAAAGTCACACAACACACCCGCGTGACAGAAGAACCAAGTCGCGAGGAGTCTCTGGTGCTCAGTGTGTTCTCAAGACTCTCCAGCGTTTACAGCCTTCACTGCGCAGGTCCGACTCACAACTGAAGCGAATCACATTATCACACCAAAACAAAACCCAAGACATCAAGCTCAGCCGCACGATTGAGTGATGCCCATTTCCGGTGTGATGGTTCATGTTTTGAAGGATGAAGTGTGTAAATCACGAATATGTAACCTAATATATTGAATAAAAATAAGTGGTTATGTAATATAACAGTTGGGGTTATATCATTAACTATTTACATGCACATTAATCATTTAAAAAAAACCCTGCCTGAGTACTTTTTTGCAATAATTTAAATGAGAAAGAATTGTGTGTTCTGTGATTTCTTGGGAACGGATGGAGGTGTAGAATATCCATATCCACCCTACAATCGGTATATTCTCATTGCTGTAGTAAAATGTTCCTATTTAACAGCTGAACTTGATATTGTTTCTCAATGGCGACACGGTGGCAGTTAGAAGGTTGCCTGTTCAAGGCTCGCCGGTTCTCCCTTTGCTTGCGTGGGTTTCCTCCGGGTACTCTAGGTTAGGTTAGGTTAATTAATGTGTGAATGAATATTGCCCTGCGATGGACTGACAACCCGGTTGTACTCCCGCCCTCTTGCCCAATGTGCGCTGGAGATAGACCCCATGACCCCAAATAGGGAATAAGTGGTTTGTAAAATTAATGAATGTTTCTTCCCTATTAAACAAAACCAGAAGAAATATACATGTATGGCATGTATGGAGGCCACTTTTCAAAGTCCATGGGCAATATTCATTCAAGCCTGTTTTCAGACTTGAGCCAAATTGGAGGGAGCTGCTGAACCAATTATAGTGTTGCCCCAAAACCTGACAGATCTGGAGAAGACCTGTATGAAGGTGTAATAATCCCTAGTGTAAATGGATTTTGTACGTTCTTTAGTGTTTTTTTTTTAAATGTCTGAAATCTTCATTTCATTCTGCTGTATATATTGCTGATGCCCAGTTATTGGTTCAGGTTGGTTGCCAGAATATTGCACTCTTAAATATTACTTTACTTTAATAGTACAGTACTTTTAAAGCTCAGCAGCAGTGATGTTCACACAAATATACAGTAAGCTGCAGTGGGAGTTTCTTTTGAGGAAAATGAAAATGTAAACTCTGCACATCATGGAATATGAGCCAAGGGATTTCAATAGCAGAAGTGAAACATCACAGTGACACCCAGTGGACAGAAGAAGGGCTAGAGATACATACCATTTCCAGAGCACTTGTGAAAATGGTCTGTAAACAAACAGATTTTTGTATTTTGCTATTTGACTTTTGCACTTCTTATGTTTTGGGTGTTTAAATATATTTAGCTCAGCACAGATTTGATGTTCACTATAAATGACAGTAATTGTAATTAGAAAACTTTTATTGAACACACCACTAAAATATTTTAACCTGCATCTTCTGCTTGCAATAGAGTGGCCAGCTCTGGGAGAATAGCTTGACTATGGTGTACAGAGCAAGGGCTAACAATACAAATGATCAACCTACACAAAAAACTACTTAGAGTTATAACATCACATTTCTCAGCCAAATTACCGAAGGTATACCCTGGGTAGGGCGACAGTCCATCGCAGGGCTTAACTGCGATTACAGGGATTAACTAATTGAAGTAAGTTATCAATAAAGACCCCCCTGTAGAATTTATGACTACAAATAAAAGCAAAACACTAATATTGTGCCTGAGGTTACCACAAACCATATGATATTTACTTCTAGTTGATTTTTCTTCACTACGGCTAACAAATTCAGAAAGCTAAAGCAAGAGAATGCTACACACTGCAAATGTCACACTGTTTTCAAATTGTTCGCAGCAAAGCATCTGTCAGAACTGAGCCGTAATCAGCAAGCCATTTTCCTGTTCAGGACAGCAGATGGAAGTCTCGAGTGTAGAGCTGAACTGCTGTCAGTTCACATTAACACACACGCCTGAAGCGTTTTTTTTCCTCCAGCAGCGCCAGGTCATAGTGAGCGCCACACTGTGCTCAGCCAAATCACAAATACAGCTACAAACACGACTCATTCTACTGCACTTCTCGCTCATGTTATCACTAACTTTTGTCAGCTTCCTTTCAGTCCATTAGAATAGATGGATTGTTTGTTTTTACTCTTAGTTAGTTAACTACTTAGTTGTTTAGTTAATCGGTTGATTAGTTAGTTAGTTCGTTAACTTTTGTCAGCTGGCTTTAAGTCCATTAGAATAGATGGATTGTTTGTTTTTACTCTTAGTTAGTTAACTAGTTAGTTGTTTAGTTAGTCGGTTGATTGATTAGTTAGTTAGTTCATTAACTTTTGTCAGCTGGCTTTCAGTCAGTTAGAATAGATGGATTGTTTGCCTTTACTGTTAGTTAGTTAGTTAGTTAGTTAGTTAGTTAGTTGGTTGGTTGGTTAGTAAGTTAGTTAGTTAGTTAGTTAGTTAGTTAGTTAGTTAGTTAGTTAGTTAGTTAGTTAGTTAGTTAGTTATTTTGTTGGTTGGTTGTTTGGTTGGTTGGTTGGTTGGATTGTTAGTTAGTTGACTTTTGTATTTTGCTTTCAGTCCCTTCAAATAGATGGATTGTTTGTTTTCACTATTAGTTAGTTAGTTGTTTGGTTGGTTGGTTGGTTGGTTGGTTGGTTTTTTTTACTTTTCAGCTTGCTTTAAGCCAGTTGGAACATATGGATTGTTTTTACTGTTAGTTCGTTGGTTAGTTAGTTTGATAGTTTGTTAGTTTGTTCGTAACACATTCGAATCAACTCAAAGCACCACTTTAAAAATAAAAGTAAGTTTAAAAAGTAACTTATACAATTTTATTTAAGTATTATTATTTTATCATTTGTGGGTAAACCATGTTTTATAGATTGATGTATAAATGTAAATTTTATTCTTTTTAAAATTTGCATCCTCAGTAGGTGACTTTTGGCACTTTTTATAATAAATGTGCAGTGAAATATGCATTATCAAGACGTTTTATATACTTATTACCTTAACACCTAATACTACAATTATAATGTCTAATTGCTGCGATGGACTGGTGACCTGTCCAGGGTGTACCCCCGCCTCTCGCCCAATGTGCGCTGGAGATTCCCAAAAAGGGAATAAGCAGGTTGGAAAATGAATGAATGAATAATGTCTAATTGTAACTGCTGATAATAACAAACTCAAGCCATTTATTTAAATCCTAAAATGTCCTAAAATATTACACATTCTTTGAACATAGTGAATTTCCAAATATTTGTTATCACCAAATGTAATATTATTTACCAGTTATTAATTGGGAAAAAAATACCCAAACACAAGGCTAAAGGATAGCTCTATCAGAGCTTAAAGGCTCAGTTTTCTTGTGATATTACAGCATATCAAATTTGAAATCTTACAGATATTCCCCCCTGATGCATGTGGAAGATGCTCTGGATCAATTTAACAGATTAAGCAATCTGAGAGAATAGGGCTGTAATTACACGGTTCCACATTACTGCTTTTCTTCACAGGAATGCATCTTAGAAGAAGCAAGCACCATCTGTTTTACATGAAATCAGCTACAAGATTTCATGGCACATTTCACAAATAAAACCTAGTGTCCTGGTGGGGAGCAGAACCATTAAAATTGAAAAACGACTTGAAAAAAACAAACTAGATTATGTTGAACGACAGGTATGTTGGAAATACATGAATTCATTTTCTATAACCATACATTTTAACAACCACAACATATATTCTAACTGTTATATTTTCTAAAACTGTTAAATTAATATCACAGATATCTGTTGCAGCTGTTTTTAACTGGTCAATGGCTACTGAACACCCTGGACAGGTTGCAGTCCATATAGCAGGGCAAAAAACATTTGTAGGAGTTTACAAAGAAAAATACTGGATTGTTATTGTTGTTTTATTTTTTCCTGCTGCATGATTTTGGGTCAAAAACAAATAATTCCATTCCTATAATTGTAAACCAGGTAACGTGCTGTTTTGTTGTTGTTTTCTTCATTTTTGAAATAAATGTACTATTAAATTAATGAACTGATCATTTCTTCGTGAGCAAATATTCAAAGATCTTTCCCCTCACTTTATTTAACAATGAAATAAACATTATGTCTAAAGTAAAAATTTACATTTATGGAGAATGAAGGGATAAAGTAATGATTTATAAATAATGATATTTACCGTACATTGCCAAAAGTATTTGGTCATCTGCCTTTAGATGCATATGAACTTTGGTGATTTCTCATTCTGTGAATATCATTGGGGTTTAAATAAAGTGTGAACAATTTATTTCAAGATAAGATTGAGATATAATTCACAGATTTGTTTCCACTCAAAGCTCTTGTCAATCCCTGGCACCCCTATGGGGAATCCTAGCATGGATCTCTCATAAACTTCAGCCCCATCCGATGCACAATTCTTTTATCACTCAGCCCCCAGGGGTCTCAGCAGCTATGGGTAGGTAGAAATTTGGGGGATTGGTGCTAGAACTTTGGTAAGTGGTGAAGCTAAAGAAGGGTGGGTATGGGTTCAGGTTCTGTCAGACTGCCACAGGGCAGCTGAGGGTTTCCGAAGTAGCTCATCACCACCAGTGTGTGCATCTGGAGTAAATGGATAATGCTCTTAAAATTGAACAGCGTCTTATATACATTGAAGGCATAATTAAATCTTTATAAACAAGAGTAAAGCAATGTTCCTCAAGATTTAATGAGAGGATTGAAAATTTCTCTTCCAACCTGCTCATCTTTCCATTTAGTAAACAGCTGATCTCGAAGAAATATCTTCACAGCTTATCACATTCACCAGCCAGAGCTTCAAAAATGTGGCAAGCAAAAGGTTTCCTTGCTAGGATTTTAATTTGGCAAAGGGTTGTGTAGAAATTGAGTGGATTCTTTGGAAGAAAACATGGGTGATTATATTGACTTTCTTTTAGTTTTACATTAATTGAATGCAATACCCAATAAATAATCACATTAGAACTAAATTATTTTTTCCATCATTGAATTAGCAAATTCCATATATGGTTGCCATGTCATAGATGTAAGTGGGTGTCCAATGTGTTTTATATATTTATATCAATCTATATAGCGACCTTTGACTATAGGTAAATAGTTTAGATTATTCCAATCTAAAGCAACACAAAAACACCTGTCCACAGGTTTAATCTATACATCAATAATCAATAAAGATTACACAATCTCCAACATGGACATGACCAAAGAACAAAATTGTATTCTAACACAAGACAGGAATGGGCTACACCACCATTATCAATTAGTTGGATGAGAAGGTTAAAACTGTTGGTAGTTTATATACAAATGAAAGGAAAACATTTCAGGTCCTTGGAAAGTTACCAAAAAAAAAGTCAACAACTGTCAATCTAGAGTTTGCCAGTGAACATCTGAATGATTCAATGTAGAACAAAGAGAAAGTGACAAGGTTAAATTAAACGAATGACGATTTTGAGCAAAAGTACACACAAATAAACCTTTCAAGAATGTAACTTTTATTTTATTAGTAATGTTTTCGTTTCTACTTATAAGTAACGATCATCAATAAAACACACAAATAAACAATTTTGAATTCCAGAAAGCCAGAGTGACTAACCAAAATCGGATCAAACACTTTTTTTCTTCGCGCTCTATTATTAACAAGTCAGTGTGTATTAAACATGGTAGAATTCAACACCGCTTAAATGAAATATCCTGACACATCAGTGGCTACTTGCTGTGAAGCACGTGCTGATTACTTCGACCTTTAGACTAGATGGCATCACAGGAGGTGAAAGGAAGTGAGCTGAAGAATGCCACAGATGTGCCCTAACCTTTCAAATCCATGCCAACCTTTGTTATGAAAGTGTTTTATGGAAATTCAATAAATCCAAATTTTTAAGTAAACCAAACCATTTCCCAACCCCAGCCCCCCTCTTTCCCATTTCACAAAACTACTAGGTTTTACTATCATTTTTGGATACTGTTTACTTGAAAAGTATGGTTCTGCTTGGTTTGAGGTACTGAGTATCCACAAAATTTTGACTTTACTGTGAACTTGTTAAACTTTACAGTGTATGTTGTAGTAGCGCTTTATTATTATTATTATTATTATTATTATTATTATTATTATTATTATTATTATTATTATTATTATTATTATTATTATTATTATTATTATTATTATTAAACTCTACATTTCTTCTAATTCAATTTCCACATTATTCAGCCAAACAATTCACTTCATATTTCAAACCCATCTCTGATAAAGACCAACCACCAAATCCCACAAACTCACCTGAATCCAACAAAACCACTAGCCACAAGCCAATCACCAGCCTTCTGATAACCAGTCACTCCCTTCATAAACACCTACCTCTGAGTGCATCTTACCCAGTGCCAGAGTCCTTTTCTATGTATTTATGTGGATTTAAATAAAATTCTAATATTTATATTTATCAAAAATTCTTTTTTTCCCACCTTCACAAAAAGTTTGGACAGTGCTATATTAAAAATGTATAATTATAAGTTCAGGCTCACATATTGTCAAGATTAAAAGAACAGCAGCATATTGACTTTTTTTCCACACCATGTTAAAATATTAGTCTCTGACTCAACCCCCATCCAACCGCCCCCACCTCTACAGACAAGATTCTCTAATGGAAATCACAGCGTCGCACTAAAGTGCCCTCCATCACCTCATGTTCACCATGAATCATTTCAGTATGTATTAAGTAAATTTTAAAGTTGCTATATTACAAAGAAATATGTTATTCTGTCTCTACTAGTTAAAACAACACAGTTAAATGTATTAAATATACTCTGAGCCACTAATGTATTGATGATAGGGTTAAGTTGTACATAGAGAAACTTAAACGAGAAGCATAAAAAATAGGTAATTGGATACAATATATATTTTTCACATCATCAAAACCAGAAGAACACCCGTCTTTGATGATGCATTATAGGTATAATGGCTATTTCGTTTGCCTCGGACTTTCAAGCATGTTACAACCCCCGTGTGTTGTACATGTTTATTATTTATATTTACAATGTACTTGTGTATTTTATGTGTTTTATGTGATTACGTGAAATTGGTGACGTCATCTGTTTATGATCAGGTGATGAACGGGGCGGACTATTTAACACCCGCGTCAGCTCCGCTCGCCCTCAGTCCGATCGATGCGTCTCTCATTTTTTTTTTTTTTTTGCCTTTCTCCCGTCAGTTTAATTTGTGACTCTTCGTGAACCTCATTTGAGCTTTTAGATTCGAGATCGTCGCGATCTCTTCGTGAGAGGTTCTGTGTCCGTGTCACTCCCCAAAGTGCAGCGTCTCACCTGCAGCCTCCGCTGCTAGAAAGCACTCATCTCCCCTGTTTTGCCCCCCCCCCCCCGCACTCTCAGGTTTGGCTTAAGCACTCTTAGTTTAGCTTAGTTCTTCGTTTTTCAGTGTATCATTAGCTTTGTTATTGTTTCACACTTTCGATTACCACAGCAGTCGTATGTTTCGTTTACAGCTCACCTTTTGGTTTATCCAGGTCCCTTTCGTAACGTTCATCTGTTAGTTTAGGCTACTTTGGAGCGATCCAGGGACTGGTTTCGTTGGTGTGCGGTGGTACGGCTTGTGTGTGTGTGTGTGTTGTGTGAACCTGTATGTTAATTAGTTTGTGCTTTGATTTCTGTAGCATTCATTGTATTGTTTATTTATTTGAACTTGATTTTAAGACAAGGGGTATTTCGTGTTTTGTATGGTTTATGGTCAATAAATTATAGTGTTTTGAATTGCAGGAGTTTGTGTTGTGTATTTGATAGCTTGCTTTTGAATTAATTTTCTTCTAGTTATACTTCCTCAATGTGCGGTCCGAGAGCTCGTTGCATCTTGCGGGCTAGGGGTCGTAACAAAGCATGTTTGGAAAAGAGGAGCCCAGATCACTGGCAGTCTTAAACATGAAACAAAACATTTAAACTTGAGCCTCAATCACAGGAACTATGAACTACTTCTCATTCTAAATTAGCACTTGGTTATGAGTCAGCTGTACACAGATTTATTAAAGTCAACAGATTTATTCATGACAAGTTTGGAACCAGGACCAAAACCGGATCCCTATTCCAACTGGAAGCAGATGGACAGATGAGTCTTCTCGTGGGGTAAAGCAGTAAGAAGTAGTTTTGCATTGCGGTGTGAACCACAGACCAGACAGTGATTGAGTGATGGGAAGTGCTCAGGGATTCAGAATGTCTTGTCTCTGTTGTAGTGATTGATTTCAGGTGCAGAAGAGTGCTTTTGGACCAGGAGAGGGTCATAAATGGAACAATGATAATTCAAAAATGCACACTATTCCGAGATGCCCCTTTCTGCATCCAGCCTCATGTGCAGCCTCACTCACACATGTGTGCCCTGTCCATTGGTTGTACTCCCTCACCCCAACCCTAATCCTATGCCTACCCTATCATGGGGCTTCACGTTCAGTGCGCATGTTCAGTGGGTGGTGCTTATCCCGTCTGCAGTGGAGGGTAGTTAACTATTCCTGAGCTAACAGACAAGATACTACCCAAGCTCTTCGTCTTGACCTGAGTTTCCCACTTCTACTGGAAATATATGGTTTTGAACAGGACTCTAGCTTGTGTAAAATGATGTTAATTAAGTTTATTCCTAAAAATTCATTGGAAACCTGTTGGTTAATGTTAATTTGTCTCATAATCAATGGTCCATAACTAAATATTGCAAGATCTAGAAGCAGGATCTCTGTTTTGTGGACACGACGGGTACTAAAAACGAGTGTTTTCTTAAAACTAAAATCATTACACAGACCGCTTCAAAGAACAATTTGTCATTCAGTGTAATATGTGACTTCTCACATATTACTGGCCATTATTCTCATAAATGGCGAGAACCCAGTGATGTAGAGCTTGCTAGTGAAAGACATTGTCAAGGATTGAATGAAAGCTCACTTTAAGCCAGCAGGATTCATCTCTTTCTGAGAGTCACAGTTCAATAGCAGTGTGAAGAAGAATAATGCCGTGTCCTTGTTAACCTGGCCTGTCCTGACCTGAAAGATACTAACTTAGAAAAGGAAACACTTGAAGGTTATGTGTTTCCCCGGAGAGATGTACAACCACTTCTACACTGATGCAGAGACTCAAATTATGTTGAAAAAAAAAGTGGCAAACCTAGCTACTCGCCTGCTGAAATGAGCAGAAATGCACCTAAATGTCTAAAAATGATTTGAACGTCGGATAAAAAGAGCCAACTGTCACTCAACCAGAATCAAAACTGTTACCATGCAAAGATCTACCAAAGCAGTCACCGAAAATAAACAGCAATTATGTCTCCTTCTAATTACAACGTCTTATCAAGTAGTGCTCAAGACACAGAAATCCCACTCAAAGCCCGAGGATGCAAACGTTTTTTTTTTTAAAGATTTTAAGCGTGATCAGAGACAACAACCCGGAGGTATTTGAATGTTCTTGAATGCTGATGCACTTCTGAATGTTTTGTGTGAAATGGCCTTGAAGCCATTGCAATGGGTTGAGTCATCGGACAAGAAACATTTACAGCGTTCTCTTCAGGCTCTCAAAAACAAGGAAGGACAGCGTATACGCACACGCTTATGTACAGTATGCTTCCTACAATTTTCTTACAAAACCCTCGTTAAAGCACTACAGTTCATCACAGAATTTGATGAGCTTTTCTTTCAGCAATCAGGTCAGATTGGCCATGTTGACCAGTGACATGAAAATCCTCTCTTTGATTTATCTATTCTGTATTGTTCAAGGTCAGATGGAATACATGAACAAAGAGCTGCTCTCCTTTATCTTGCAAACTGGCATTAAGCTCAAAGTGCTTTATATTAAACATTAAATTAAAATGACAGAACTGTTAGTTTCATATTTTATGTGTATTGTCTTTATGGGCACCACTAAATTAGTTAAACAGAGGCACATCCCCCAATGGAAGGATACTAAAATAATACAAAGTGCAAAGAAGGTGATTTCTGGGAGCTAATGTTTACTTTTGTATTCACCAAAAGAAAAAATGTCATCACTACAAAAGGGCTTTATACATTTTTGACACCAATCTGAATTTCTGAGGCTTCGTGCGACAACACGCCTCAATCGAAAACCATGAGCACCAACGGGACACCACACATCTTACTGAACAAGTGCTGTCCACGAAAAAGAGATTCGCAATGCCCTATCGGATGCATATTTTGTAAGGCGAATGACCAATGAAAACTGGCTCTTTTGATGACTTTGATTTCTTCTCTGTCGTCGTCTTCTATTTTCCTGTTTCAGAAGTGCTTCTGTTGTACCACAAATGCCATCTTCTGGCAGGGAGCATCATTGCATCAATATTTCTTCCACTCAGACTTTTTTTAACTGGAATTTTTATAATGATTCAAAACATTTAATTCTCAGATTTCCCATCTTTGTTCAGGTGGAGCATGACATTTTTACATCCATGCTTTGGTTTGTATTTCTGAATAGTTTTTGAAAAATTCCTGTGAGGATGGGCCTTCAGATTAGGCCTTGTGGAATTATATCATGCATTAAATTCTTTTCATAATATTCCATTGAATGTAGTTTGAACATTTTTTCATGCTTGCAGAAAAATAAATTTAAATCAAAACAAGTGCTATATGTACACTTAACAATTTTTCTTTTTCAACTTCTCAATATTATTAGATTTAGTTCAGCAGATTTACCCCAAAAACTTTGCAAGAGGTCACTTTTTAAAGTACGGTAAAAAAAAAGTCCAGTAATGCACTTTGCAGTGATGCAGTATCCTTAGCTTAAATATTCAGCTCTTAATTAAAAAGAGATGACTAAAAACTTAAGCCAACCAGAGTCCCTGTGTTTATGAATGCTTTATGAATACTTCAGATAATGCACTGCTAAGCAAGCACCGTAAAAATGTACCTGTCGTCATTCTGAAACGACTGATCCCCGAGGAGCAGATCTCTAAAGCGGAATCGTGGAGGTAGAGGTGGCACTCCAGAGTCCACGTCGCCCATCTTCAGAGTAGAAATGTCCAGAATAACACCCGTATTTCGACTGTTATTTCTCTGAACAGCTTCTGTAGATAGCCTGAAGAAACAAATGACAAAAATCATATAATGTATTTGTAAGTATGTAGGCTTAATTTGAAAAATGGAACACTACTTGAGCAAAGTTTAGCTAACCTCTCAGCAGGATTGGAAGAGCGTCGTTGAGGAGTCATGCTTAGCTCTGAAACATGGAGAAGGAGGGGAAACTACTGTCAATCACAGGAATAGAGAACTTTATTCTCAGCAGAGCAGTGTGATGTCTTTCTAAAAGAAATGCTGTTTGTCCATCAAACAAAACTGGGAACACTTCCCAGTTATATAAACCCCACGTGTGCCCTGATTACACTAAACACAAGTTTTACATTTTGAAATCCAAGAAACTTTTTTTAGGACTCTCCCTTGATCTTATCTTGTCTTTGGATAGGTCGCTTGTTAGCATCTTGCCTATTCTCGAACCAAACCTCTTACTTGCTTTTGGTATTGTTCTGCAATAGTTTTGAGCCAATTGCTTTCCATAAAGAACGTATTGTTATAAACTTTTCTGACTTCCATGTCACAGAAAAGTTTTCTCTTTACATGTACATCTATTAGAAATACAGAGGGACCAGTCTAAACATTACACATAGAGTTTTGTTAATCAGGTATAAATCAATGGTCATGCACTAAAATGCAAGCTTTTTGAGCAGATAACATCATGATTTAATTGAATTCACAGACTTTAATGATCCAAATTTGATAATAGCCTCTTTTTAAAAAGGTCATGGCCAAACAACAATATTGATCGCAAGTATGACAGATCCAGTTAAGTTAAGTACTGTTCTGGACACTGGACACTGTTCTGGAATCAATTCTGGTCATCAATTGAACTTTCAGGTGTCTCCGCATCATCATAGCTGTCCCGGCTAAACCTGATGAACACTATCCAAGCTTCCCTGACACTGTTTGGCTTTCTTTTACCTAACTCCCTTGTGAGCAATATACACCTTGCCACCATTGTAAGCTTATAGTAAGTATCATTGGGAGCTCCACAACACTACAGAGGTCGTAAAATGACTGAACTGGACTTATGCTGCCACTGATTACTGGTTCATCTGCACACACATTTATGAAGGATTCCTACTTCCTTTTACTTAACTTTTCTATAAGTACTACTCTGCTTTTTGGTATACGTTGCACAAGTTCAGGCAGCATCAGTATACAAATGTAAATGAAGATATGTGAACTGTGACCAGCATCTGTATATAGCACATTAAATAGACCATAACAGATTATTTACTCTAACAAGAAGATCTAAAAGGGGTTCTTTAGAGCAAAAAAAGGCAACACAGCACCCTCAAACCTGCAGCGAAGAAACCATTGAAGAACCAAAAAGGGCTATATAGCACCTTCAAAGAACTAATAAAGAACCACTGGATACACAAGAGTGTAGGCTTCTGATGACAGGCCAGGTTGAGATGGTTTGGACATGTACAGAGGAGGGATGGTGGTTATATTGGTAGAAGGATGTTGGAGATGGAGATGCCAGGCAAGAGGTCAAGAGGAAGACCAAGATGAGATGTGGTGAAAGAGGACATGAAGGTAGTTGGTGCAAGAGTAGAGGATACTGAGGACAGAGTTAGGTGGAAAAGGATGATTCGCTGTGGCGACCCCTAAACTGGGAACAACCGAAAGTAAAAGAAGAAGAAGGCTTCTGATGAGCTTTTTGTATATAAAGTGGCCATTGTTTACGATCAATTAAAATCCAATCAGTGTATGACAGCCTCACAATAATCCATAAAAATGAAGGAAGTAGGTGGAGCTCACTGTGTGGTGTCTAAGTTGTGGTTCCCCTTACATACTTATGAATTCCTAATAAAAATGCAACCCTGTCACAACTCTCAATCACTTCTGTTTAGGCTTAAGAGGGAGCATGTAGGAAGCGTAGGGGCATGCAACATGCCTTTTGCTTTGCATTTTACACTAATGTATGATTAACAATAAAAACCAAATTGATATTTACACTCGTTTTACATTGACAATGTCACATCTGTCTAACAAGGTAGTCATGATTACGTCTCAGCTGGATAAACATATCCTTATGTTTATAAGATTAGTTCAACCGTATTCTTGGTTAATATGAAATCACATGGAAACAACGGTCGGTAGAGTGATGTTGACCTTTCATGTCATTCTTGTCACATTTGCACAGAGCACTGCTCTGCTCTCCAGAATTTTCCCAAAGTGCTTCTTTTAGTTCTCTCGGGAAGACATGAGTGTGTAATGACAGTACAGAGGGGCTGCATTAGAGTGCAAATCGCTGAAGAGTGGGTGGAGGGTGATTCGCTTGGCCAAAGGCTAGAATAAAGTACAGTGCATAAAACTCAGACTCAAATTTGCCTTTTCTCAGGGGTTATAAGACCTCAGACACTAATAAAAAGAGCTGGATGTATTTTTTCCTAAGGGTGATACTACCCACATTTTTTTTAAACAATTGGAGAGCTTGTTACATTTCCTCTCTTTGAAATTAATGTGCGTCAAATCTATAAATCAAAACTGTTTACTAACCGAAACCTGATTACTCTGTCAGTGACCTGATCATTATCTGTAAACTATAAAGTCTTAAAAATATTTCAAAACCCTCCATAAAACCATTCCGTAATTACATTTGCAAATAACAGTGTTCTGTTATTGTTTGTAGAATGGTGTTGATCTCTCTAGTGAGTGCACTTATATAAAATAATAAGAAATTCATAAAAATTATTTTTTTAACGATAGTGAAATATATTCAACATACAAACATTTTACACCATAAAATGTGGCTAATGCAGAATCTAACACACGACAACAACAATTATAATTATTTACTGCAGCAATTATACAACAATCATAACTTTTATAATTTTATTGTTGGCTATTAACAATACATTTATATCAGTTCACCCTTCTTTATCTATAAGATAAATAGAAATAAACATAAAATTACACTGTTCAAGTTAATAATCATTTAAAAATATTATTAGATGTCATTCAGATTTAAAGGTCATTTGATTCGTTTTTTATTAATATATTTCTAAAAATAACATCATTTTAATTTTTTATTGGGATTGTTGTTATGATTATTTAAAGTTACGCAACGGAAACGCGCAAAGCCAGCCCTGACACCAAGCATCAGACTGAATGCGATGAAACCCATCGGCGATGCGCTCAGCTCACCTGCCGGAGACGGGCTGCGCGGTCCCATCATTGTAAATCAGCGTCTTACTGGCGACCCGATCCGCACATGCTCCTCTGACGCCAATGCAAGGAGTCCGTGAAGGACCTCCGATGAAAACGTGCTTCTGACAGCCCCGTCCTCCATGGCATTAAAGGGGCGGGTAACGACCCTGATTAAACCCTCTCTAACAGAGAAGCGCCACTGCCCCCAACATCTGCCGCGCGCGCACGGAACACTGGAGATGGATTTTATTTGGGTCCGACAAGTTGTCCTCGTCATTCACCACGCAGTCCAGAAGTTCACACGTTCGGGTACATTCGCTTTGTGTCCAGTACGGTAAGCCTGGGATCATGTGAAGAAATCTATGAGCAGCTCCGGCATATGTTGAAGATGCTGTCACCTCTGCTTATCCATGGCCAACAGTACTCCCTTCTGTCCTTCAAAGCTTATATCGCCATCTCCTGGAGCACCTGAAATACTTAACAATCGTGCGCGTGCACTGTTTATCTCTCCAACCATGCGCCAATAATGTTCCCCATGAACCTCATTTACTGTGCTGCGATTACCACGAGCAGCTAACCAACCAGCCTCCAATCCGATGTCATTAACCTTTCGATTTAAGTATTTTACTCACATAAAGGTATAAGAAGCCATTCTTCACTATTACTTTTTCAGAAATGCATCACATTTTACAACTAATCCAATATTGGTTTATAATATAATATTTTTAAAACAATATTTTCCATATTACACCGTATTGTACAAACTATATGTCAGTGATATTATCATTAAACAACAATATTGGTCACATTATTTTACTACGCATTGTGTACTTGTTTAAAGTTACATTGCCTTAAGTAAACATAGTCACAGGGTTGACCATTATGGGAATGTACGGGTCACTAAATGTACTGGTTTCATAGAGTGAGCCAAATATTGATTATGAATAAATACTAAAGTGTTTGTTTCCCAAATGTCATAACTCCAGTTTGATGAATTTGAGTAAAAAAGCGGTTTGAGGAAAATCTCAATTTTCTGTTCCAAACTGTTCCACCTCAAAGTCATACTAACATAAACATTTAAAATCCAGATTTTAATATTTAAAGTTTTTTTTATTATTTTTACTCCAGGGTCGTTTTTTTTCACAAAACGCTATCAGTCTAAGACATCAATAATTTTAGTTTTGTTTTGTTTTTTAATTAAACAGTTCAAAATACAATAACAAACAACATTGATATTGAACAAAGTGGCCAATGGCTGGCACTAACTCATTTTATTGATGAACTGTTTAAACCAGACAAAATTACTCTACTGTACATTGGAGTGCTGTGTTTAACTATGACATTATTTTCATGGATAAAAATGGAAAAAACAACACTGAGTCATAATGTTTTTACTTTAATATTATGTCCACTGTAAACCTAAGCAGGTTCTTATTCAAAACCTTTGTGAAATCAATACTTTTAAGTAGCTGAAGCCTGCCGTTTAAGTAAAAAACAATGATCATTTGGGAGCTCACAAACAACTATGTGTGTAACTTTTAGGTGTGTAACTTTCACTTAAAAAGTAACGTTGTCAACTCAAATGTTGTTAGGCAAGAACTTTCAATGTTTAAAATGTAGGAGGCTATTAAATGCTATCAATTTAGCAATTTGCAGAGCAAATAAATGTGTAACTGTGAAATTGTAAATTGTTGTTTTCATACTCTGGAAAATATTAAAAATTTAAGAAAATTGGAGGGAAAAGACCAAAGTGACATTAGATGTTTGCATTGTCTGGAAGAGCTGGACAGGAAAGTATTGGGTTCTTTTGAGTGGAACTAACTGCTATAAGCAGAAATGGGAGAGTGCACGCCAAGAAATAGCATTTATAAGAGAGAATCCTGTGGCATATTGTGATTTTAACAGGTCAACTGTCCTATGGACATTTACATTTTGTCTAGTTTTTACATCTGGTGTTCTTTTTTTAAGTGTTGTTTAATATTAACTCAAATTAAACATGGTATAGCTTCTTTTAGGTAAATGTCCTTTTGTAATGCATGATGTTGTAAACGAAATTAAATGAGTGAATATTGGCAAAAAAAATCATCTTCTGCCAAAAATTAGAGACATCCATTCTAGTCAGAACATGGCACAAAATTAAGCAAATCTAGTACATGTGTAGACCTTCATTTCAAATCAGTAGGAGTCCCTGTTGTGTGTTTTTAATAAAACAACTCCGCCACCTGTGTGTTTAGCCTTCATACAGCCATAGTGTCTGAAAAAAAAGAAAAGAAAAATGCTGGTTACCAGGCGAATCAGTAAGTTGAAAAATACAGGTTTACCACAGCTGTCAGCCTTCAAAGATGTAGGAGGATAAACCTCCTGTAATACTTTCTGAATCCAGCATTTATTAGAATGTTTTCCTGAACTTTTGTGGTTCCCACTGAGTAGGATTCCTTTTGCAATGATGGTAGATAAAACTAACATGTCTAACCCGATGACATTGTCCAAGGTCTGTTTATGATAATCAAATTAAACAATACTAATTGAGTTTTCTAGCGGGAATTGTAAGACTGTAGATCTACCTCCATGTGTTTGAGTCAGGGTTATAAGCCTCAATTGATGTGAGAGTTGATATTCCGTCTGAGCCTCCCACTGCCAGCAGCACTCCACCAAAGACTATCAGTGAAACCTCCACAATGACATGGAATAATTTGAATGTATGATTATTGTTGGTGACAACTTGGAAGTGCAGGGTTATTTAGGGCTAAGAAATCAATGGATACCTTTCACAGGCTTTTATGACACTTACCTGAAAGCGTTTGTGTCTCATGGACTTGACCGGTGTCCACTGTTGGCTCTCCGGGTCAAACTTCTCAGCTGTTCTAAGCTCCAGTTGTAGTTCATCTCTGCCTCCTGCCACATAGATGCGTTCCAAGTAAACCACGCAGCCTGGATGCTCTCTGGCAGTACGCATTGGGGGACACGTGTGCCAGCTTCCTTCCCAGGGGTTAAAGCGCTCAACTTCACAAGAAACACATGGTTTGTCATGGATTAGTTTCTCAAAAAGGAATCCGTAATTTTGACCGTATTTGCAGTAGAATTTTTTGGTCTAATATCTATTTCAGCATGAAGCTTACCTAATACCTTGATTTTACAAAAGACATATAAACCCAATTTAAATTCTATTTTCAAAAGAATATTGCATTAAATGGACAAATTTTTTGTAAATAATATTAGTTCTGTAAAGAGCATGCCTGTCCAATAGGTGGCAGCATGAACACTTTTGGTCAATCAGAGGCCCAGGCATGTGAAAAACAGTTTAAAAATAGTGAAAAAAAAGTTTTTTTCTGTCTATAAAAGAACCATTGACAATATATTATGAACAGGGTGTCAGTGATGGGCGTGGCCAGCCATTACCATGTTTCACTTCAGAATAATCGAAAATAGGCATTAGATGCACAGAGACAGGACGCGGGCACAGGGAAAGTACCTGAGCGGTTTTATACAGTTAATTGCTGTCACTATACAGTTAATTGCAAAACTGTAATAAAATACAAAATTAGTATTTGAACCCCATGCTATAGAAGGGATATCTATCTCAGCTTTTGTAAATCATAGAAACAAGGAATTTGGTTTATTTTACTCATATTGACATGAGGAAAATTATAGAATGACCCCTCCATTGCTACTAAGCTGTTTACCATAGCAACCACATGGGCATATCTCTATCTCAGCTTAGGAAATTATTGATAAATAGGGGTTGCTTTATGTCAATTATTGTGAAATGTCACTTTTACAAGCCAACATTAAAGTTTGTGTGCAAACTTTAGACATATTGTCATTATTATTTTGTGAAGTGCTCATACTTGCATCATCAAATCAATTTTTTTCTAAATCACCTTAAAAGTGAATAATAGGTAAAGAATAATGCAAGTTCAGTTAATGCTCAGTGAACTATTCCATGCAGCAAAAATACATTTCCAGTGGAGGGTTGTGGGAGTTCTCAGACTTTTGCTTCTCACAGTCAAAAATAGGCTTTGATATAGTCTTGTGTGACGTTGGTTATGCATCTGCTCTCATGAAATATGTTTCTATGCTAAACCCAGATTTTCTTTTCATCTTTTCTACTTTTTGTGGAAAAAAAGAAAAACAAACAAACAAACAAACAAAACAAAAACATCAAGCTGAAAACAATATTATGGGTTTTCAATAATTGAAAAAAAGTTTATGGTTTTCTAACATGCTACATAATCCCTCTACATACTGGTGGCTTTCTGGATTGACCATCCAGGGACCATTGAGAGTTGTGGTCTAAACGTAATATTCACTTTTTGACAAACTGGTTCTTATGGGGATAATGAGAGTTCAGATAATTGGTGACATTTCCTGATCCAATTTGTGCCTCACCCGGCCTTTCCGCTAAATAGCAGATTAAATAACATGCTTTTAACCACTCAGGAAAACGATCCTAAAATTGTGTGTTGAGGTTTGAGGGAATGTCAGAGGAGAGAGGCAACTGAGGTTTGGTTTAAAGTAAAAAAAAAACGAACTAACATAATAATCACAATGTGCACATGCGACCTCAGAAAATATCTTTACTCTATAGAGTTATAACAGGAGAGGGGACAAACAGTAGTTAGACATTTTCTGTTATCTGCAAATACATTATATCCAAAATGGCAATATTAAGGTTGGAAGATTGTTTGTCCTTAAAGTGCTACATTTTACATATTGGGCCACTAGGCTAGCATTTATGTAAACTATCTGATTAAAAGTTGTCCACCAATAGGGTTTTCAGCTTTTAACAAATCTGAGCTTATGGAAAAATGTAAACCTGTACATTTCAGAACTCAAAATGGCTTTAAATTGAGAAATGCTTTATTACCGTGATGAGAAGATTGTTTCAAAAGATTGTTAATGCATCACACAAATTAACTGATTCACACACAAAAAGGGACACAAACACAGAGACAATGCAGATATTTGTATTAGTTAGTATTCCAGCATTGACTGACTTTGCCTTTTTTTGTACTGTTGCCATATCTTTAACTCTACCAGTTCCCCTTTCTGACCTGAATTCAATGCAGTGTCTCCATCCGTTCCACCTATAACATACAGGAATCCATCCAGCACTGCTGCTGCTGCTCCTGACCGATTCTGCCGCATTGGAGCTAACTTTGTCCAAGTGTCCAGCATTGGATCATACCTGAATGAAATTTGTAAAAAAGTGAAAAGATGACAAAACACACTAAATGACACAGTATTAACTAAACCTTTGCAGCTCAAGAGTCGAATTCAAGTTTTCAGGAGTCAAATGCACCTCAAGTCACTTCTATTGGCATTTCCAATAACAGACTCCTTGATGTTTCTTTCTATATGTGCTCTCAGTAAACTACCTTTCCACAATGTTGGTACATGCTGCTCCATCAAATCCCCCCAGGGCATAGATGAACCCATCCATCTCCAACAAACACACTCCACTGCGTGGGCTGCTCAGAGATGCCACCTCACTGCTCCACGTATCTGTGTTTGCATCATACCTGTTGACAAAATGTAATCCCAAATGTTAGCAGGTGTCTAAATTTTGGTTGATTCATGGGCAATAATAAACAATATCCAGACAGATTTTTACTACTTTTGCTCCAATAATAAAAAAATCTTGTTTTACAAATATTGTTTCAATATATTACACGATAATTCCACAACAAACATGAAATTGAACAAAAAAAAACCTCCAAGTATTCAATTTTTACATTTTTTTAACTGAAAAAACAAACAGTTTTTAAGTTTTTATAAAAATCATAACCCTCCCCCTCCACAAAAAAGAGAGGTGAAAAGAATTTGGAAATTGTAAAATTTATACACTGTTCCAAGCCCTTGATGTGTCAGAACTTTGGAAAACAGAATTTTGAAAAACACAACCCATATCACAGGTCTTGTACTTCCAAGGATTATCCCTTCCTTTCACCCCTAGATGGCACTAATGGCACCGATTTGAGGTCTGTTAAATTAAACTGAAGGATGATTTTCTTGTAATGTTAGTTACATAAATATTAAAAGTAACCAAATCTAGGGATCAATTCATGTGGAAAGTTTGTTAATCTTGACCTACCCTAAGTTTGTGAGCATGATGGGTACACATATATGGACTAGCTGTTTTAGGGTAGTGAAGAAGAGGAAGGTGGGAAGGATTTGACTCCCAGGTTAACTCCTCCCGAAACATGTTAAAGATCCATAATGATGACATTGGCCACAAATGAAACATGATTTACATAAACGAATAAAAATAATAATATATCATAATCCAATATGTGGCATTAAAATGGAAAATGAGCAGAGCTTTTGTTATTAAAGAGCTCTATGAAAAAAAGCTATTTATCTAAAGACATACATATGCATTAGGGGTGTAACGGTACGCTAAAATCGTATTCGGTTCGGTACAGTGTCTTGGAGAGTTCGGTTCGGTTCATTCGGTTCGGTACAAAACAATAAGAACTTACAAAATCTTTATTTTGAAAAGCTGCTAATACACAGTAGAATTCTTGCATAAAATAAATAAAAGTGACACATTTGGGTGATATTTTAAATAAATTGCACTCTTTATTAAGAAAAACACATTTTTTTTAAATAAAAAATGAAATACTGCAACTAGTTAGGATAGATTACCTATCCACATTTTCTGAAGAGAGCATAGATCTGGTTCTAATATCTCCAGCAGTAGAAAATGTTGATGTTGCCTGCCCGATCTCCGTGGAACAATGTCGGCATACAACTTTAAATTTATCCACTCGTCTATCCCCGTTATGTCTTTTAACAGAGAAGCCAAAGTGTTCTCAAACAGGAGACCGTAGTGAGGTGAGAGGGTCTTCAAGCTCTGGCTTCTCTTTCGCTTTTGATATGATTCTCGCGCTCGTGCTCGTCAGTCAATAGCGTTCGTGCGGAAACTCGCCTAGGAACATTGTTGCACTGCGCTTAATATCGCGCTGATAATACATTTATATAATTTAATAAAAATACCGAATACCGAAACGGTACGCAAGTGTCCCGAACCGAACAGGCCGTACCGAAACGGTTCAATACATACCGTGAACCGTTACACCCCTAATATGCATACATTGTGTTCTAGTGCATTCACAGACAGTTTTCTCAAGCTCTTACCTCTCAACACTGCTCACACAGGTGATGTCATCACGCCCACCTACAGCAAAGATCATTCCACTCGACGAGCAGACACCAACATCTCCGCATCGCTTCAACATGGGCGCCATTGTTCTCCATTCATTGTAGAAAGGATAAAACCGCTCCACAGCACATGACGGAGCACATTGGCTCCAACCACCAACTGTAAATAAGTTGGGTTTTTTTTTTTAAATGAAAAAAGATTAATTATAGTTTATTCTATAAATAATCCTAACTAAATGTAAACTTATAGCATCCTAGAGATTTGTGCTGCTCCTGCACTGGGAGTCAAACACTAGAAGCAGGGACTAGCAATATTCCTGCTTATGAATCTCTACAATATAGAATGTGACTTTTATTCTTTTTAAATTGAGTGAAACAGCACATTTCTCTGTCTTTTATGCAGTTTGAACTCTAGATTTCAAATATAATACATAGATATTAGTATAGCGAAACCAAGCAAAGCAAAACTTATTAGAGATATATTCCACATGGCTTTGTCACAGCTGTCTACGAGCACTTAACATTGACATAAAATCCAAATTATTGATAAAATACATATTATTAATATGGATGTGGGTAGAAATAATAGTGTAGAAATACAGGACGTCAATTTGATCAGGTGCCAATGAACAAAGACACCTCAAAACAGGTTTGAAACAACAACTCTTTTCTTTAATATTTTTTTGTTATAGAGTTAAACTGACTCTGGGAGAGAGTTATTTAATCATGTATATAATGAGTTTATTTAGTTGATTTTTTCATTTCACACCTGAATGAAAATTCTGTCTTTTAGTTGTGTTTTCCTTTTGTTTCTGTATGATCACTAATGATGAAAAACCCTAAATATTTTTAGTTCCTCATTATCCTCAAGTCTTCCTCTGAGTTTTTTTAATCCTCAGAAGTCTCTGTATGCACTGATGCGTTTGTCAATTTCAGCAGCTGTGTTGAAATAAGTAAGAATGGTTGCGTACCCAGCTATATGAGGTTTCAATTATAATATAGGTTTCAAATATAAAATAGGATTCAAAAAGGTTATTAGCTTCAATATTTTTGGATTTCAACAAAAATTACAATAGTTATGACAGGGTAATTGAAATAAAAATGTTAGAAAATGCACGATTGTCTTTCAGTTTTATTTTACAGACCCTAAATCGGTGACTTCAGTGCCATCTAGTGGTAAAAATACTTGGAAGTACAAGACCTGTGACATGGTCTGTGTTTTTCAAAGTTCTGTCACAAAAAGCACAATGGAATAAAAAGTGCTTAGAACAGTTTGAAAGGTTTAGGAGAGTTTCACCTGTTTTTTTTTTTATTCAATTTTCACATTGTTTTGGCCTCATATTTGCTTTTTGCAGAATTTCAGAATTTTTATATTGTCACACTTTTGATTTTTGTTATAATTTTATAATATAATGTAGATTTTTGTTGAGATTTTTGTACAATAATAGGATTGTTGTGGAATTATTGTGTAATGTAATCGGAAAATAAGCCAAGGTTGTACTGAAAAATTGATTTCAAGCATTGCTACAAAAAATTGGATTCATTGGAGCATTTCTGAAGTAGTAAAAAAAACGCTCAAAAAGGCCCCAGACTTCTAAGGGTTAACTCAACTGCTCTCTAAATAGATTTAATTTTACTTTGAGCATTTCTCTGTGTGCATTCGACCGATAAACAGTTAAAAGTTAAAAGTAAATTACACCACTGCAGCTAGTTTTGAATGATTTATACTGAGTGGGCATTATTAGTTCTAGGAACTGCAAAAAAGTTCCTCTGGTGCTAATGCCCTTGTGCTTTTTTCATCTATAACTATTTAGTATCATACTTGATTGGCGAAGATATAAAGGGAAGTTTAAAAAAGGAAAACGTGCAAAAGAGGCAAATGGTAACATGTACTAACCAATGAACATTGTGTCCATGAGCTGCTTTTTAGAACGATTTACATATGTCCCGTGAAGCTGACTGCTCTCCCTCTTCATGAAGTCACTGCCTGTCCCTCTGACAGTGGGGAAAAATCACTCCATTTATGTGTCAAATAATTTTAACAAAATGTCCAGTTATTTTCATTCTCAATGTGATTTCTCAAAACTTGTCATAAAACAGCCTAACACAACACCTTCACTAATAGTAGCAGTCATTAACAATGTTACTGATGTTTTGGAAATCTTTAAAGTAGCTTAGCCCAAGACACAACAAGAAGAGGAACATCTAAACTGTGACTTAAAAAACAATCAAAGCTTTCATGAAGAACAGAAATTACCCATGCTCATCAAGAATCCTCATGCTGAGTCCCTATGATCGCTTTGGTGCTGAGGATGGATGTGCTGCAGTTGTCAGATGTGCTGTGTGTGTTGATACAGTATGTGAATGGCGATTAGATGGTGTCCTTTCACAGCTGATGTTTTGCCCTTTGAGTCTATTGGAGAAATCCTAGAAATACACGTCTATTTGCAGAGCACTTTAACAGCCTGTAATCATAAAAACTCAAGTCATTCAATACGTTGTCTGCAATTGAATATCTTCCTGGGAGTGTTTCAAGTGTGTTGAGCAATAAAGCACTAGACTTCTACCACACATGACAAAATATTCATTGCATAAAATATTGATTTTTTAATTGATTTTTACAGCATTTCTACACAAAGGGCTGAATGAATGAAAGAAACACATGTTTTTAAAAATATTGTATTGCATGTTGAGATCATAAATACTTAAATAAATATCTTTCTCAATGATTGAATTTACAATAATTAGTTTTGAAAATATTATTAAATAAAATCTAATTAAACTAAAAAGTCATTAAGCTATACAAAAATGCAATAAAAGAGAACAAATCCTGTACAATAATTTGTTTAGTTTCTGTGGTTTAGAGCACTATGTGTCATGCAGCTGTTAGGCTTGCTGCCACTTCCTGTTGTGTTTGTTCATGTTAGTGACAGAGCCCCAAAATACATTTTTTATTCCACTTTAAAATTCTAGTCATGATTATTCCTGTCCTGGTGTCTGAGATCTAGCACCACAGTTTCCTTAAGTCTTCTTTAAGTGTCTTGTTTAGCATGAGAGTTGATTCTTAGTTCCAGTGCTGGGTTTCTCAAGCTGTTTCTTTGTTTGTTGTAGTATACTCTCACTCTCCAGCCTAGTGCTTGTTAGTGACACCAGGCAAGTGACTCATCATGTCTTATTTAGATGGCGTCGGTTGTATTTGTTAGCATTCTTATTATTAGTCTTCTGCCATGAAGTCCATAGAATGCTTGCAGGAAAGTTATGAAATTTGACCTACTGACACAACTAGATAATAAGTCACTTGAATCAATTTGAACTCTGTAACTAAAAAAATCCTTTTCTTCTGGTTCACTGTCATATAATTCCAATTCTAATGGGTCATATAATGTCATATTCCAAGTATCAATTTTAGCCACCATGAAAAATAAAAAATATACCTTTTTCAAACTTGTCTTAGACCATTTACCTAATTTCCATGAAACTTGTGCCATCAACAGACCATGTTGACCAAAAGTCATCCCAAAAATTTTGATTGGTCAAATGTTTTTTGAGTAATTAACGATCATAATACAAAGCTTTCTAAAATTATCATAAGGCTATTTATCCTAAATGCTTTACTGTATGGAGACCAAACTTGGTGGATGTCATAGTAACCCTGATCTGAGTTTGCTTGCAGAGTTTCTGCCTAGAACTTCCCAGTGGTCAAGTGATATCAATATTAATTGATTTTAATAGGTTCACGGCAACACACAGTCCATGTAAATTTTTACCATGCCGGCCATTTTGGAAGTCAGCCATCATGGTCTATTTTGACAAAAATGGTGTTGTTTCTTTCAAAGACATCAATATATCTTTACAGAACTTGATTTGTACATTTGTCACAATGTGCTGAAGGTAAAAAAAAAAATGGTCAAAAGTTCAAATTACATTTTTGAAATTTGCTAATAACTTTCGAAATCTATGAAATGTAAAAATTAATATTTGAGTTAAATGCTCACTAAAATGGTTAAAAGGCTTTATCTCTGCAACGCTTTTGTGTGTTGGAAAAAACTTGGTGTATTTTAGAGTAGCCATTATCTGAGGTTTGCTGCACATTTCAATTGCACCCCAGTGGGGTCCAGAGGTGCAAAAATGTAATTTAGCTGTAAATGATGACTCTCTTTAATATGAACATCAGAGTGCAGGCCAGAGTCTTTAATTTGTTTAATTTAAATTGTGTAATTAAATAAAAACTTGAAAGAAAATTTAAGCCTGAACACATCCTGTCTGGGTGGATGGATCTGGGCAGAGGTCTTTGTAAAAATGTATTAGTTTTGTTGTTTTGTCTTTGTTACAATAAAGAAATTGTTTGTTACTGGACAAACTGCATTTGGGATCTGATCTGAGCACTAAGCACCGACAAGAGCATATCACAGCAAAGAAGTAAAAAGGTTTTGTCATTTTTCTGGACTACCATCAGTTTTTTTCATCTCATGTCAGTTTATATGCCAAATGTCTATGGCGCTCAATGTTGTTTTTATCTTTCTGTCACAACGTCAAACATTGCACTGAATTCAGCACCGTCACATCAGGAAATAATTAAGATTATTAACCACTCAAACCTAATTAGCAGCTATCTTCAAACCAAACATTCAGTGTTGCTCAAAGTACAATGTTCTGAAATGAAGACATTAAGTAACCCTCCTGTGAAGGTTTGTGTTGCTCATTTATGGTATTACTCCTATAAATCAACTGATTTACAACCAGCCCATTGCCTGAAGAGTTCATAATCAGATTCCCCTGTTACAATCTCTTTAATGACTCACGAGATGCTTCTAAAATTAAGTTTATTCTTTGCATCATTGTAATGTTGCCACTTTTAGATGAATGCTTTTTGTTTGAAATTGCAATTGAGGATCCTATGGGAAGGAAAACCAAAATCCTGCAGGTTTAATTCACAATAGGAACAGAAATCTAGGACTAAACAGAGAGAACGAGAAGAACTCCAATGCAATGTGAGATCTTTGAAAGTCAGAATGCCTGCATGGGTTATGAAATTGACACTATGCAAATTACCGTGATTACCATTCTGACGAATATAGCTTGCCAATAGCAGTGCATAACAGGAGATTTTTCAACACTTTGTATTTTTTTATAAAAAACTTTGCCAGTCTGAAGCAAATCTAAAACATAGAGTGCACATTTTTAATTATTTTCTGTGTTACTAATTATCTGGTTACTTCCTTCACTGATGGGGCAGTCACACATCACAGTATGCGATTGTGTGTGTTATGAGCCCTCCTACAAAACAGCATCATTTAAAAATAAACAATTCACTAGATAACTCATCTGATTTGTAACAGGATTATCGCTTATTTAGCTAACTTAGTATAAATCTATTCTGATGCATCTTGCATCATTTCTGACCATGCCAATGTGGTGGCTCAAGACTCGTCACATGACTCGATACCGCAGGTCAAAGTTCCTCCCAGCTTTCAGTCGGAGTGGAATCAGGAATCGTAATGCGCAAGTGAGAGCTTCCGCTTTTGCATTGTTGGATAAAATTCCCATTACATTTTTTTATAGTGTTTCCGGCCAGTCACTCCTCGTATTCTAGGATCCCAATCACTTGATCACTGGATATCAACCCATGGGCGTTCCCATTATACACCAAAACTTAAAATACTGGCAATCAGTTGGCATCTCTATGAATTCATCTGAAACTATTCCACATTCATTCCACAAAACTAGTAATTTCCGGTATCAAAGGTGCATTGAACCCTATTGTAATCGCATTATTGTATCATTAGTATGGTATGGTATGGTATAATTATTGTTTTGTGACATTCTGTTTATTCATTTGTGACACTAGTATTATAGCGTAATAAATCATTTTTGATGCCAACTTCTATCATTAATCTTTTTAGCATATTATGAGTGCAAAGAACCACCTCCGTGAATCCCTGCTGCAGTGACTGTTAAAGGTTGGTGATTGACGTTCCTTACAGAGTCCATCAGAATTTCCACTGACTGTGCAGCTCCTAATGTTTGACAGAAAAATAATTGAGTCTTGGAGAGCCAGGAACCATTTGGTACTTTTGTTCTGCAGGGGGGATATACCTGAAGTTACACAGAGTACGTCTTAATTCAAACAGTTTATATATCTTCTCTTTCCACAGCTGAACTCTTGCCCAGTTTTAGCCCAGTTTCATGAAAGTTTTGGAGGGTAAAGGCAGTGAATAATCTGGGACAATCAGTACTGAAAGGTGCTCTCAGTCGCAATATTTCTCTTTACATTGTCTGGCTGACCCTTCTCTAGGTCAGGTCTCTTAGGGGAAAACTGTGAGAAAATCACTTACAGTATCTGGAGCATTGCAGGGGATGTGAGATCCACTTGGTGGCTTTTACATTAAAATGTTACCACTCATTCTGTCTTCTTTTAAAAAGATAGCCCAGGCACTATGCCTCCAAAAGACCAAGCCCTGACAAAAAGCCTCTTTTGATTCCCAGTCAGTCATGTTATTCCTCATTGTTTGAAGCACATCCTCCATGTAAACTGCAGCATTTCACGGCGGAGGCACTGTATGCTCTAATGCATCCAATAGGGACAAACAACAACACAGAACATGGGACATTTGAAATACCACAGCAGTGCTGGCAGTCTCAAGAATCTCAGCAGCTGCCTCGCTTTCTCAAAGATTGGGTGGGTCACAATGCAGCAACGTGCCAACAGAAACAGCAATAGGATTTGTACCCCCCTTAGAGAGCACTAAATCTCCCAATCCTGGTCAATTCCTTTTCAAAAGCAAACTGTAGGCCAATGTTGCAAAACTACCCACATCCATGTAGTATTTACTAGATACATGCTAATCATCCAAACATGCTACAAGCAGGATTCTACAAAACAATAGAATATGATAATACAAATGAGTGCTAATTGAAATCAACAAAAATCCCATTAGATATTGGCCATTACAAAGCATGTAATCATAAACATTGATTTAAAATATAATCACACGGAAACATTGAGAATTGTTGAGACAGATTCTGATATGAATATTAGCAATATTACATGAAATCTACTGTGACTGTATAAAGATGTTGTTTTAATCTATGACATTACTGCTCTGTGTTGCGTGAGTCATAATGGTACAGTGATTCATATAGCCACATCCATCAAGTCAAGCAGGCGCTAATCATCAGCTGGCCCTTTAGAGAGACCTGAGGCTGGAAATGTCAACAGTGAGCTATTTTCACAGTCAGTCTCTCAAACAGGCCAACTGTTGAGTGTTGTTGAAAGCCTGAATTTATTAGCATAATCAAAAGGGTTTTGTCAGGTCTACTGCAGGCTGACGAAAAATAGAGAATTCAGAACTTATCTTAAAGAAGTACAATTCTGGCCCAGGTTTGCTGTCTGAACCTGGACCTTTTTTGAACCGTGTCCTGTCCTGCTCAAAAGCCATTACATGGGGGAGTAGATGCTTCGCTGAGTTGGACAGTTTTGTTATCTCCAGGGGAGTAAAACACCTGGTGTGGTGTTTCCTCCTCTGGATTAAAGCAGTGAATGTATATAGTCATTTATTAGTTGTATTTCCCTTGAACCAATTTACATTAATTGCATCAGGACAAGGCGGTGTTGGACAGCAAGGGGGAGTGAATAAGGGATTGGAGAAGGTGAAAGGTTAAGGAGGGATGGTATATGTTTTTTTTTAATGAAGACAGATCATGTGTAGTGTTTCTGCAACATGGCTGCAACCTGGGCCTGTAATCTATGTAATTCTAGTCTTGTAGTCAAGACCACCTTGAATGAGTCCAAGACCAAGCCAAGACTGGAGAATATCGAGACCAAGACCCAGCCAAGGTTAGAGATTACAGAGACCAATACAAGACCAAGTGAAACAATTGCTTTTCTTTATTGCAAACAACTATTATCTGTTAAGCAACAATTTCTCAAATAAGTACTTAGAAATAATATTATCAACAGGTTTCACCCGTCCATTATATTAGAACTTGGTATGTGTCGGGAAGACGTCCATATTAGGTTTAATTTAAAGTTAATTTAAATTGCTTATTAGTATGACTGTGTTGATTTCATGCAACAGTAATACAAGATTCCCATGTTTACATGTTTTAGAGAGCTGATATAAGAGGTTATTTACATTATTTAGAGACAATACAGAGATAACAGAGAGTCAAGAATGAGACAATACCAAGACCACAGAGAGTCGAGGCCGAGACCGTTTTGAGCACTACAACACTATGTATGGCCCTTGTCCCGTACAGATTTGCACATCCTCATTTTATAACATACTCATTCTTGAGCCGTAAAAGCTAAATAAAATTGCTATGTGGCAAAAGCTCTATTTTGGTGTAAAAAAAAGATGCACCAAAACAACAGGTCCAGGGTGAGGTGAAAAGGCCCGCACCAAATATATCAAAACCAACATTTTCATGGATAAGGGAACCTAACCAAAAGATGAAAAACTAAAGAAAAAAATAACTTATTTGAAAACTTTAAACTATTGCATATTATTCCATTAATTCGAGTTTATTTATAAATAGTTTGGAAGAGTAGAGTTGAGATACTTGTGTTTTTAAAACTACAACATTTCTTAACACAAAAAGTGCTTTGTGTATAATAAATGATGGTAATCTTTAATGATGCTGTCTAACTGTAGAAATCTAAACTAAACTGTTTGATTTAGTTCAGAAAAGAGTTCTTTGAATAGCTCCATGAAGTGTCTTGCTTTCAAACAGTTTATGATGATTGTGTGATGTCATGATGAAATCACTCAAATTCATGACATGATCTACATTGAGCAACTGAAACACAAAGTTTCCTGAAATGATGAGTGGCAAATGCTTTCCCCAGTCACATGGCACTAATGTGCATGAAGTGCTCTGCTCTGCTCCTTAAATGTTATTCTGGGGAAAGAGAATCCCTCACCTCATAAAGTCCATTTTGGTCTGCAGTCATACGGCATATGATTACGAACACGTTGTTGAATTCCCACGACAGCTCCCTGGAGAAAGTGGAACGAGCCACAAGGAAATAAGACAGCGATGTTAATATGCCAACAAGATAAACCGTACTGAACTAGATTCATTTTGGAAGCAGGTCTGCTTCCTTTAAATAACCAAAAAATGTCTCTGAAACTTACATTTATTTACAAATATTATTTAAATGTATGCATGAGTGTATGTTTGTACACATGCTTTATAAATTAGAGGTACTCAAACATAAACTTGAAAGGTCAACAACAAATATCTGTTCAGTCCAAGGTAAGTGATCAGTGATTCCTCAAAATCCTCAAACTTCAGAACTATACACAAAAATATGTTGGGTAACCCTTTTAGTGTGCTTTTTAGTCCATTTCTGAACACATCTACGATGTACTCTCTCGGTTATAGCGCCACCAGGTGGCCTTAGGACATACAACATTAAAAATGATGAAAGGTTCTTCTTTTTAGCAAATTTTTACATATATGACAAGACTATTGACTCATTAGCATCGCCTGGGGCCATGACACTTTGAGATGTGGCCTTGACGACGGCGTGAGACAGAAGAAGAAAAAAACGACAGGTAAACATCTCTTTACCATTTATCATTTTACCACCCCCAAAAAACTTCTGGTAAGCCCCTAATATCAGAAATGATAAACAAATACAGACTCTCTGACTGCTATGATGACTTAAAATGGATAATTGTAATGGGAATGTATTTACTTTGTTTGCATAAGTCTAAAAATGTTAAATTCATTGTGTGACGTAAGGCAGTAGTTTCCAAACATTCTTACCAAATTCTTGAGCCCTTTGAACTCTGCTCGCAGCTTTAATTTCTACTTTATGTTTGTGGCTTGTGAAATGTTTCAAAAATCTTTCATTAGTGTGGGACTGAAACAAGTCAAGTGAAAATATTGGGATCACCATGAAGGACATACGGATAACGTATGGTGTGAGAAAGCCACTTCGTGTTTCATAGGGATTTTTTTTCTTGGTGTATTTTCTCCCTTTTTCTTGCTTTTATAAAATGCATCTTTGTTTCATCATGTGGACTCTTTTGTGCTCTTCACACAAGCACCCGTGAATCTATGTGCCATGTGTTGAGAGCAGCAGGGGAGACTTGAGAGGCGGAAGGACAGCCAGCTCCCCTCTCTCTTCCTCTCTGGTGAGAGCTCTCCATCACTCAATGTGCTGCAATAGTCCAGTTACAAGAGCGCATTCACAGGACACATGATTCTTAGTGTGATCATAAACCCTTAAAACTGACCCCTCACAAGTGAAAAATCAGAAGAATACATTGAGCATCACTTAAACTCTTCCTGTTTTTTGAAATGTTCCCCTTAAACAGATTTTATTTCCTTCCTTTGGCACAAAAGCAGATGTCAACAGCATGAGCACTCAAGGAAAATGATCTGATAGAGGCGATCATTTGTCAGTCACAGTCACAGATTGGGTGGATGATAATGTGCCACTAGACACAGCAATATGATTTCTAGCCCCTAAGCTGTAGTGCTCCCTGAATTCTCATCATTGTAATTACTCGATGTTCCCGTAGTTTGAGATATTCACACTAAAAAAATAAAATGTAAAATATCTGAAATCCTCTTGCATGTGACAGGAAGAGGGTGGAACTGTGTGTTTACATCATTTTAATTTTTTACTTTAGTTAAAACACTAATATGCTAATTCAATGCTGCTATGTTGAACATGTGATGTAAACACATAGCATCTGTCACGGTAGTCCTTGGATCTGTCAGTACACACCACTTGAATGCATTTCAATGGGCTCCATCATCAATGCACCATATCATTTTGTAGACTGCGTCAAATTAAGGTTTCAGTTAAGGTTAGGGTTATGGTTAGGGTAATGGTTATGCTTGTGGTTAGGGTTATAAATTAGTAATAGGGATAATTCTGCATCCACCAGCCCTCCAATACTACGCTAATCCTAAACTTTAATTTGACACACAGTATAGTAAAGTCAACCATCTTACAAATTCCTCCTTTTAATAAAGGATATCGAGTCATGTTAATTCCATCAAATGATCATTTGAATTATTCTTTCACCAGTAAAGACAAGTCATTACCGTTTTCAATCATAAAAGCAATGTTAATTCCTCCTAGCAATATGCTAATCATGCTACAGTACTGACTGCATGCTAATTCACTTAAATGCCGTTAAAACACACTAGCAGAAGCGTTAGTAATGACCAACAAGAGATTCTCTAGCAAACTCTAGTGGTCACATGTGGCAATACATAGGACACAAAACACTATTAAACATCGTTTAATATATTATAAATGAAACCATTCATTTACCATTCTGAACTGAGTCACCGATACAATTTTGTGTTTTCCAAGAAAAACCACATTTACCATTTGTGTTGTAAGATGAATAAAAATATAGCCAAGACACTGATAAGGTTATATTGAAATATATTTTAGGTCTATATAACCTCCAATTGCAACATTTGACATTTTAGCTACTAGAAGTCCCTTCCACAAGTTGGATTGGGTGGATGAGCCCTTCTTGTGTACCTTATGGTCAAGGTGCTCCCACAACAGCTCAATAGGGTTTAGATCTGGTGACTACTTTATAAACAGAAGAACAGCTGCCTGTTTATTTTCTAAAAGGTTCTTGGGCAATTTGAATTTCACTTTGGGTGACCAAAAAAGCGCTGTCTACGGGTTATGGTGTTCCAAATTTGAGTAGTACACACTGTTTCTAATCATCTATTAGCCTTCTGGCGAAATGACCAAACAGTGGAGTAAAAGTTTCTGAAAATGGGCCTCTATGCACCTATGTAGATATTGCACCAAAACCCAAATAATTGCAGCTTGAAAAGCCATTTAGCTATGTTCATTTAAAAAAAACACACACACCAATGTTTTCTTTCCAAATTAAGGAAATTACAAAGTGACCCCAAACTTTTCAATGATAGTGTATGTTTTCGTGACATGAGTGAACAATTCAACTCCTTTATGTAAGGACAATTTGCTTTAGTAGGACAGCCAGGCAGCAGTGAGTCAAGATTTGTAAAGCACTACAGGAATTGTGTGCCTGTTAATGGCCATAATGACAGAAGCTGTCCTTTCCAGAGGCAAAAAGAAAGGCTCCTAAGAGACCCTCAAGATGTACCAAAATTAAAGTGTTTAAACATGTATTAACTGAGTAAATATTTTCCAAAGTAAATCACAAAAAACTGGACAATTCTCCAGAGCGTAAGGGCTGAGATGTTGTTGTTGACAACCACTCGTGTATTTTCTCAGGAAAATATTACTATACAATGATTTTTTTCTCAGCTTAAAAAATATCTGTCTGAGTATAAGTAAATCAATCAATTGCTAACACAAAGTCTGTTACCACCACAACAGTGACACACAACTCCACAACTGTAAGAATACTGTATCTAGCAATGAACACCCTTTATTCATAGACTGTGCAGCAAATGGCCAAAAGGTAGGGGGGGTTGAAGACAACAGGACACAGTTCGTAAAAAATTCATGTAACACCAGTGTAGAGTGAAAGAACTGGCTGTAAGCTTCCATGGATCAGATGACTCCTTGACGACGGCGTGAGACAGAAGAAGAAAAAAACGACAGGTAAACATCTCTTTACCATTTATCATTTTACCACCCCCAAAAAACTTCTGGTAAGCCCCTAATATCAGAAATGATAAACAAATACAGACTCTCTGACTGCTATGATGACTTAAAATGGATAATTGTAATGGGAATGTATTTACTTTGTTTGCATAAGTCTAAAAATGTTAAATTCATTGTGTGACGTAAGGCAGTAGTTTCCAAACATTCTTACCAAATTCGTTATACCCACAAAAAGGTACAAAAAGTACTGAAACTGAAATAACTTCAAATTTATATAAAATACACAATACCTACCACATATTAGAAGTGGTTATAGCGCAACAAAGTAGATTTCCGGAGACAGATGGCGTTATCTCTGCAGAACAGATGTAAGGTTTTCATCGGGGTATTCTGGTGTTCATGCATTATGCACGCATGTGTCTGCACCTTAGCTGTTGCTGACACTGAGCACCTGATGAAAACGCACATCACAGCTTTCAACTCTTGGACAATCAAACTTCCATTTGTGAATTTAAATACGTAATAAACCTATGCTTTCCCGCCTTTAAATCTATGTTGAAGGAAAATCAAGTATGGAAGCTTCCATGAAACACATACGAAGACACAGCCAGAGCATCCTTCAAGATCTGCTTATCAAAGGAGTTAAAGATGATGCAAGAGATGTAAGTAATCTATATGTGTTCAAAATAATCTTCAAAATCAAAATAATCCAGTGGGTGAATGAGGGAAATTTTGCACCTTAGTTTCATAATACAGTCAGGAATGGTTCTGGCTCATAACTTGCCTTTAACCTGCCACTTGAGGCTGGTTTTAGAAGTGTGCAGATTCCCACTGACCTCCATGATGAAATTTAGGTTATTACATTTAAACTTTCAGCCAAACTTTAAAGCTGCACCCTCATCATGCCTCTGTGCACCCTTTGCCCAGTCACAATAAGTAGTTACCCACTTGTTACCCACTTCAGGATGGCCACACAGAATTTGAATCTGAAGATGGACTGTGTCTGTGATTAAGACCCCCTACGTGAGGCATAGGAATGGAAGGAGTGAGATGGTTATATAAGCTTGCCTCGATTGGTCCTAATGACTCCTCCCGAAATTTGTTAAATATATACACAGCAATTATCAGAAAGTTATGGGTGACATCATGGATTCTATGGCTATTTTTTAAACAGCCTAAATCAGTGTTACCCAAACTGTATATATGCAAATGGCTGTAAGGGGTACAATGAGAGGAGAGTGGGAAAAATAAGAGTTTTTTTATCCAGAGTTGTATGAGTTCCACATCTCCTGGTAGCACCTCAATACTCTGGACACTACGCCGACATGCATTAACGTGCATCCTGGATGAGCTGCAAAAAAAGTGACCAAAATATCAGACAGAAAGCACAGGAACTGAGGAGTGGTCTATGTCGATAGACACAAATAAGAGTTTTGGAAAAATACAAAAGAAGGCGTTTTTGTACATTTTCATGGAAGAATTCTTGTTTTTCCTGCTTTGGAAGTGCTGTGAACACCAGCTGTCTGGATTATAACGATTTTGTTATGTTCTCATATGATTTTTCTTTAATGCTGTACTGCACACCCACTCATGGAAGAGACATAATGTGTCTGCCTAACTCCTAGAGTTTTATTATTAATATTGCTCTCTTTTTTGCTGTTTTACATGTTTAAATGCTGTTTTACGAAAATTAAATATTGATATGCAAATTGGATTGTCCCACAGTGTTTTAAGGGTTAATCTTGTAATAAACACTCATATAGCCCATATTCTCTCAAATGTTTTTAAGGAGAACACAGCTGAGAATATAGGTCAGAGAAAAAATTGGTAAGAATACATGTGTTGTTTCCAATCCAGATGTTTTTACCTCTGCTCTGGTGACAAGATTTGGATGGTGCACTGAGCAGTAAATCTCCTGATCTCATAGAAAAAGGACATCAGCCACATTTGGTGGAGATTTGGTCCTCATCACATGATTATAGTGATTGATGAGGGTGCTTTTTTGGTTTATTCTGACTAATGAAAATTAATCTTGGCCAAAAGTAATCTTCAAATGCTTTACTCAGTGTTCTTACTCTTAACCGCAGACCCATCCTACAGGCAGGAGGTGCATTAGACCAATGACTCCCAGATGGCATCAGTCTCTGGACAGTGTTTTTACGCGGAAAGGGAGTCTTCTTCTGCTGGATGGAAACAAAGCAGTGGAAATCTACAAAGTAAAGCCAAAGCCAAATATTTTCTTGTTAAATTTGAATAATTAAAAGTTTTTTTTTATTTCTTAATACTGAGCATCTCAGGTTTCTTTGCAAAAAGTTCCATTATAGCTATTTAAAAAACCATTACTCTAAGATCTGGGTTTAAGGACCAGCTTTTGTTGAAATCAGTGTCTAAAACATTCACAAATATAGTATAAATGCAGACAGAACATCAAGGAAGATATCAAATGTCAAAACATGCTTTGTTATTATTATTTATCCTTAGAACTCTGTGTTTGCACTGGTGCATGTGCCAATCACACCGGCTGTTTTGAATTAAGTAGGAAGGACTCAAACCTTAAATGAACATTGTAAGAGTTATGACATAATTTGAAAGCTAGTTCCAATTAAAATGTGAGATAATGCATCTTTCAGTTTCATTTTACAGACCACAAATCAGTGCCATCTAGTGGTGAAACAAAGACATAACCATTGGAAGTACAAGACCTGTGAAATGGCTTGTATTTTGGAAAATTCAGGCACACAAAGCACAATGGCACAAAAGTGCTTGGGAGAGTGTATAATGTTTTGGAAAGTTTCACCTGCCTTTATATACAATTTTCTGATTGTTTTGCTTTTTGGGGGGATTTATGAAGTTTTATTTTGTCTCAACATTTTTGATTTTTGTTGTTGTCAGTCTCCTTGTTTGAGATTTGTTCAGTAATAAAATGACAAAATTTTAATATTTTTTTTTTGTACAATTTCTGGTTTGTTGTGAAATATTGTGAAATGTAATTAAAAATATTTGTAGAAAATGATATCAATTATTGTCGCAAATGTTGTTTGCCAATGTTTTAAAGGTCATTTAAGTAGTTAAAAATGCTCGAAAAAAAAGGCCCTGGACATAGTGTTAACTGTCAACTGACTGGCTAAAAGGGAAATGCTCAGTATGCTCATAAGTAAAGACTGCAGTATGTGCAATGTTTTATAGGGGATGCAGTCTAGGTAGAAAAGTTAATATCTGGGAAGAGTTGTGGATGCTCTGGGATCTATTTATCACTTTTGTAGATTGATTGAATGATTATTGTTTTCTTTGTAGTGATCTCTCAAGGTACACACTCTTCCAAATTAGACTTCATTTTAATTTAGTAATGCAGCAAAGAGTATTTCGCTCATACTAATGTTGTTTCCTTTAATATTTGCAGCCCAAATCAAGGCAGCCATCACTCAGAGAAAAGCTGAGTGACATGTACCTTCCTGCTCTCACTGGAACAAAGTCAAACCTGCAGGTGGCCAGAGGTAAACTCAGTCACTCTTGTCCTTATCTGAACAGCATCAGACGCTGTGGCTCCACGTCCTCCATCAGCTCACACAGAGCCCCAGACTACAACAGCAAGCAGGTGAGCTGCATCCCAATCTTATGGCTATGACCAGCTATGGGTGCTGAGATTCGAGACTCAGAGAACACTGATATATTCCTGATGAAAGTCCTGCACTAAGCTTGTGTCTGCAAAGACTCTCACCTGTAAAGATTTCTCATTATGTGTCATGTTCTGGTGTAAGTGTCTAGTTGGGTTTGTCATATCCCTGTTCCATGCCCACATTGAAGTCTTCAACCCCTTTGGTTAACATTTCTCTCCATCTACAGTTATGTGGAATAAACTCTACTCTTGCATTTGTGTTCTAATTCTAACACCATCTACATTTTCTGTACCCAGTTACATTTTATATTTAGATTTACATTACATTTATCCAAAGCGACTTGCATTTCAAATGAACAAACACAAATTTTTGTAAGTTCTTGCTTTCCCTGGGATTATCGCTGGTTTGGGTTATGCCTCCAGCTCACTTTGAGCGATAGGTGGGCTGCACACCAGTCCATCCCAGTGCCACTTTCACTTTCAAATGTTTACCAAGGAGAGTTTAGTTTAATCAATTTACCTGAAGAGTCCTTTTGAAGTGATATAAATAATGTAATTAATCATGTCTTACAGAGCATTTCATTCGATGGTCTTTACAACTTTTTTTTAACTTTTAATTTATCTAAAGGTACTTTCGTAAGTTATTTTTCTGTGAAAAATTCCCTGTCCTGTTTCCACGTGGTCTCTGAAAGGAAATTCTCTTAAACGTTGTCTTGCAGAGCTTCCTCAAAGCTCAGAAAGAGTCTAAGAGATCAAACGTATGTGTGACAATGATGTACCTGGGGCAGGGTCTGCCAGGAAACACTCGCGATGAGATGAAAGTGCTCCAGCAGATCTGTGGAGGCGAGAACATCTGTGTGTTTAAAGGATTTGTCCAGCCTGGAGGTAAAGATCATTCTCCTGGTAGTACCATGAATGTACACTCCTTGAGATCAAGTCTCAGCCGAAGAGCACAGATGCAAAGACCTGCTCTGTTAACAAAATTACATTTAGCCAGTACCCAGACCCATTCACTCACATGTTTTGATGGTAATAAAATGTGGTTAGAAGAATAAAGTAGACGTGGAGGACCAAATGCAGATTTTATTGAGGTTAAACACAAACATTCCGAATCAAGTCCAACAATGACAATTCAGAAATAATCTAAATAAAATGCAATGTTTAATGAGAAGAAACTAGGCAACACAAGAAACAAGGAAGCTTGTCTAGACATAAGAAGTCAAAATATGAGGAGCTAAGGTATAACACAATGTAAAAATCAAAGATCAAAAGTACCGTGAAAGGAAAACCATTTAAACCGGGAGAAATGTTTATGAGATCATGAGTTTTATTGTTTCCGGCAGTATGGCCGGGTGCTTAGAGTTCAGTCAGACAAAGCCACAATCTGTTTGATGCAACTTTTTTTTATACAACTTTATGTATTTTTTACATTTTTATATATATTCTGTTATTGTTTTCTATCAGAGCAGTTTAATTTCATCTCCCAGAGGCATCTGGGTTTTCCATTCAGTGCCACTATCTTTGTGAATGGGATGATGGCAGCAAGGATTAGCTCATGCTGTGAGTACAGGTACAGCCCTGGCTTTCAGCAAGGCCGCAGGAGCATCTTCAGACTGACCAGGCTAAATGGAGGAAAGCCTTGTTACAAGTGAGCTATAAGACCTAGATTCAGATCAACAATGCTGTCGAGCCTTAAATTAATTAATAGATATATCATTGTAATTTTGCAGATGTGTGAACTCAAGGCATGGTATTGGCATCCCGGCGATTGATAATCCAGGTGCTGCCAGGATCCCTGCCATGAATTCCAATGAAGGTTGGTGTGACTGTTACTTGTTACACAAGTAAAAATCAGGAGAATCCTTGTGCAGCTAGAAATCTCTCATTAACCCCTAGAAGTCTGCAAGCACCGGTATGTGTGCCAATTGCACTGGCTGTTTTGAAATAAGTAGGATGCAACCCACCTATCGTTTTATTTTGTTTTAAATATAATGTGTAGGTTTCAAAAAGGTTATTAGTTCTGATATTTACTACCATAAGTGCCATCTAGTGGTGAAAAGGGATAACCATTGGAAGTATAAGACCTGTGATATGGCTTGTGTTTTTGTGCAAAAAAAGCACATTGGCACAAAAGAGTGTATAAGGTTTAGAAAAGGTTAACCTGTTTTATAAAATTTTCCTTTATTTTGAACACTTTCAGTTCATTTTGAAGAAAAAATGTGTGAGGGAATTTGAAACCAGTCAGCCAATCAAAGAATTGTATTTTATCATTTTCTCTTAGGAAAGTGAGTTGGTTCGATCTGAATTCATTAATTCATCCATTGTTCCATTTACTTGATCACTACCTCTGTGCAGATGCTGTGGAGTCATGCCCTTCATCTCCTTTATTCATTCCTCTTGGAATGGAAAGATCTGTGCAGAAAACAAGAAAGTTATCTAAAGATGGCGGAGCTTTGTCTTCAGACAGTGAGGAGATGAATGTCAGCATTAAAGAAAGACACCATAAACGCCGCAAAGGACCACACAGCCATCGAGTAGAGGGTAACAATTTGGAGGAATCACAACTACTCAAAAATGGAAACTATCTTGAAGAAAAATCAGCTTCCACCAATAAAGACCAAATGCAAACATATGAAATAGGACATATGAAAGGGAATACAGGGAATAATATTAAAGCCAAAATGCCAGGTGAGTGCAAAAACAGTAGTTTGTATGCTACAAATGGGCGTTTAAGTAAAACTCTAACTATTCAATATCAGTTGTTCATGTTACTCTGGCCATTAATCTTGGCTTTCCAAATAAATTATAATTGTCATATTATTGCAATGCTTTAAAGACACTTGTATTTCTAAAGATTCATTGCAGGAAGAAAAACCTCAAACCAAGTGCGAAGAGGAGAAAAAGATGGTTCCATCAAAACGCAATGGAAAACACAAGAGCAGTGAAAAACTGAGAGACTTTTATGAAGAATGTATTGAAATGAGCACTGGTCTGGAATCAGGCCTAGACCAACAGAGGTGGTTCAAAGTAAACAGTGAGTTGAGGTCTGCGGCTCATTGCTCACATACACGGTTTCCCCTGAGAACTTGAGCCTGATTTAGAGAGAGTCAATCATTTTACCATAAAGGCTATATCAAAAAGGAGTTTCTGAGATCAGGCGCAAAGTTTAAAAATGCCAGACTATTGTCTCATCTACATCAAAGAATGGGTCTGTAGCTGCTATTGTATATCTATGGTTCATCACTCAGAATGTTATCTGTCCAAAAATCCTAAGAAAAATATTAAAAAAATGTTACAAAATTAAAACTTTTGTAAGTTAATGCATGTATATTAGAGTTTCCCCAAGTGAACATGTTGACAGTTTTCCAAATAGATATCTTTCAGAGATTTGTATATAATAATCAATGATATTTACAGTTTGTTTTGCTTTGGGTTTATCTTCTAGAGACTGAGAGGAATAAAATCAAAGAGCTGCTCACTTCAGATCTTGTTGCAAATGGCTCACCATCAGAGGTGGAACTGAGTGGAGAAAGTGATAGTGATGTCCTTGAAGCGAGCAAACCTAACATTAGCAGCCAGAGAGGTTGGTATAACTGTGTCTTATTTGGTCAGTTCTCCCCAGTGTTTCCTTGTGTGTGATTTACCCTTATTGTTTTCACCTGTCACCTTCTCTACTTTCTCTATATCCAGAACCCCCTGTGTGTATTTAAGGTCCACCCCCCAGTTTAACTCTTCCTGAACATCAGCCCTCATACCTGTGGTAGTCCATTGTCTCTGCAGTCTGCTACATCCCCTTGTTCAGGCAATCCTTCTTTAGGCTCTAATCCCTTTTGACACCAATGTACAGAAGTCTCCTCTGGTAGAGTCTTTTTAGTGTTTTTTGTGTGGATGCAGATGGCTGTATTAGGTAGAGGATTAATAGGACCATGTATCGTGAGATATTGGGCAAAAACCTCATTCCCTCACTCATTAAAGATGGGTCATGGTTGGGTCTTTCAACATGACAATGACCCAAAGCACACGGCCAGGAAAACCCAGAAGCCATCCAAGGTTCTAGAGTGGTCTAGCTAGTCTCCAGACCTAAATCCAAAAGAATTTTTTGGAGGAGGCTGAAACTCTATGTTGCTCAGAAACTATGTTGCTCAGAAACAGCCCAGAAACCTGATAGATCTAGAAAAGATCTGTGAGGAGGAGTGGGCCAAAATTCCCCCTTGTGGCGTATGCAAAACTGTTGAAGAACTACAGGAAAATGGCCTAATAACCTCCGTACTTGTCAACAAAGGCTCCTGTATTTTGGGCATCATGATCCGTTTACAAAGAGGATGTACATTTAGGATTCTTATACATTTTTACACATTGTCCTTAAGCATGAACAAAAATAGGTAAAATGAATGTTTGCTAAAATGCACAGTAACACATAGATATACAGTTACCATAAACAGTATTTGCTCTTTTTACATTTTCAAACTTCTCTTTTCTCACTGAAGGTGCAAAGGATGACACATCAGAGCAAAACCTACAAAAGCAGGTAACCGTACACAAATGTCTTGCTAAAGTGTTCTTTAAACAGGACTGCACCGAAAACCAGACAATGCATTTTCTGCATATAGTATTATTTTCCTACCAAAAGAAACAGACTGTGTGCTGGTCAGACTACATAAGTCAAGCTCAGATACAGTGCATTCTTTTAAATACCATTTTTAAAAATGTGAACAATGTTAATATATTTTAAAAGATAAATTAATGTTGGCTCTAGACACCAAAACAACTTTAATGAGGTGGTTATGTATTGTTCAATAGGAGTACTATACCATTAAATAAATGGTTGAAGTTGGTCTAACTAAATTATCAATGATTCACCAACTTAGTGATACATTGTACCTTTGTGTCACACACTTTATCGGTTACTCTTCTTGTGCCTGGTTCAGATGGAGGCTATGGCAGAAATGCTGACCAGTTCTGATGAAGTGGAGCAGCTAATACTGAGAAACACAGGTCTGACTGATGACCTGCTCCGGGGTTTGGCAACGGCACTCAAGAAAAGCCCATCTGAAGTCACAGTGATTAACCTAAATCTGAACCAAATTGGACCCCCTGGAGTCACTGTTTTACTAGATCTGCTACAGGCCAAACCACACATCAAAGAGCTACTGTACGCTTCATGCACAGCTATATACCCAACGATCAGCCAAATTTAAATCAGAGACCCGATGAAGAAAAGTTAATTATGATAAATGATAAACGTTATTTTCTTTCTTCTATAGATTGTTTGGAAACCGACTCGGGGATCTTGGAGTCCAGACCTTGCTCAGTGGATTGGCAGAACTTCAAGATAAAAAAGAAATCTTGTGTGGATATTCCAAACAGATCCCCTGCTCTCCAGTTAGCATTGCCATCAAAGAGCTAGACTTGGGTGGGAATGGAGTTGGTGGTGATGGCCTGAAGGTTCTGGCTACCTTTATGAGATATCATTCCTACCTTGAGTATCTGGGCCTGGCTCAGACTACTTGTTCAGACAAGGAGGCCTGGACAACATTGTTTGAAAGTCTGAAAGGTAACACTATGCTGAAACACATAATCTTAGATGAGAGCAACCTCAGGGATGAGGGTATCAAGCTTTTTGCAGAAGCGCTCAAAACAAACAAGAGCCTGATAAAGGTGGAATTAGACAATAATAGTTGCACTGATGTTGGAGGACATTATCTCCTGGAAGCTCTTTCCATGAGGGGTAAAGGCACCCTTGAGGGTCTCAGTTTGGAAGGAAACTACATCAGCACTGCTCTAATGGCAAACTTACAGCAAGAGCTTGGACCTAACATGCCAGTCTCCTTGTAAACTGAGACACTTCATTGCAATGTACAATGTGTTCTGAAAAATGCAGAGAATCAGAGAGGAGGAGCTACACACAACATCAGAGGGGAGGAGCTACACAGAACATCAGAAGGGAGGAGCTACACACTACATCAGAGAGGAAGAGCGACACAACATCAGAGGGGAGGAGCTACACACATCAGAAGGGAGTAGCTACAGAACATCAGTGGGGAGGAGCTACACGGAACTTTAGAGACGAAAAGCTACAGAAGGCAGTAGGGAGAAGCCACAGGACATCAGTGGGGAGGAACTACACTGAACATTAGGGTGTAGGGGCTACAGAATATATATGAAGAGGAGCTACACAGAACATAAGAGAGGAGGGGCTACACACAACATCAGAGCGGAAGAGCAACACAAAAACATAAGAGAGGCGGGGCTACAGAACTTCTGTGGGGAGGAGCTACGCAGAACATCAGAAATGAGAGGCCACGTAGATTTTAACGTAGAGGGAAGGAACTTTGCAGTCAGGATGTGGGTGGCTACATAAGTAAATGACTTTATTCAGTGATCCATCAAGCTGGAAGTTTAAACAGTTGAGACAAACTAAATATTTGCTTTATGCCGCAAGTCAACAGATTCTCTCATTGCAGCCTTTGAAATTATAGAATTGTCTATTCATCTGATGGAAATTGAGAAGATTTGAGCAACACTATGGGAAAAATTTTAAGAGCGAAGTTTAGAAGATTAGAGTTTACCAATCACTTATAAAGAGTTAATGATACGTGCTTAAGATTAAGATTTTTTTTCTTTCATGAAATTTCATTAATGTATATAAAACTATTTTATTATATTACAATGCAATAAACATAGAGAAGCATGATGAACATTTTACAGTGTTTTCTGTATTCAGTGTTTTGACAGTTGGTTCCCTCTCAAATCACTTCGTTGCATTTTCAGCAGGAAGAACAGAATTTACGGTGATTTCAATATAATGTGGTTTGCCACAAAAGTTAACTAGTGTCAAAACCCCCCAAAAATAAAAAAATTCCTAACTTTAGGAATAACCTTTACATGAGTTTAATCAAAAATAATATCTGTGAACACAGAAATTCTATTTAAAACGTTTCAAAAAGGTTGATCCAATCTTCTGAGACATTTCTTGATTCAGAGCTTTTTATAATTCTTTGAAAAATGGATCTACTTTGAAGAGAAAGCCTTTTAAGCTTCTGTGCCAAGAGATAGTAGATTGTTCCACGATTGTTATTAAAGACAACGAAGCTTTTTTTATAAATTACAGAAGAATAAAATATCACGAGTGAGCCTGGATAAAAAAACAAACAAACTCTATTTCAGATCTATTTAACATTTAGATTTTACTGATTTCATAAGTTGATTATCTGGACCTGTCTAGTGGCATGATTGGCTGGTATTTATACACAAAATGCACACACAACTGATTCCTCTTTTGTGATTTCCATCAAGATGCAATGCCTTTTCATAAAACATTCTGTCATTGTGTACTGGCATTTAAAATGTCTCTCAGTGAAAGAATGCAGCTCTTTTGCACTGACATCTGACAGGCAGCATTAATGCATTTCTTTGTCAGAGTAGTTCAGACTGCCATGGGTTTTGTGTTGCTGAGGCAATGTTCTGACACAAGATTCTGTGTAATTGTTTCATTTTGGGTTATTCTTCAGAGCATGATAGAACCTGTTTTTTAACTATTAGAAGCCTGGGGCATTTACAAAAGCTCCAAAAAAGTTACCTTTTTTGTAGCAATGACTGATATAGTTTTTGTTTTTTGAACAAACATGTTTTCATTCCATTACACAGTAATTCCACAACAAAAATGAAACTTTCCAAAAAATATAACTCAGAGTATCACATTTTGTCATTTTTAACTGCAAAAAAAACCCAAAATTTTTATGTGTAAAAAACATATGCATGTTGAGACAAAATAAAGTTTATAAATTCCACAAAAAAAGCAAAGACAAGGTCAAAACAACATTTGTGTATGACAAACTTCTCCCAATTCTTAAAAACCAAACACTTTTGTGCCATTGTGCTTTTTTTGCAACAGAACTTTGCAGTCATATCACAGGTATTGTACTTTCACCACTACATGGCACTGATGGCGCCAATTGCGACTATGTAAAACAAACAAAGACAACAACGCATTTTCTCACATTTTAATTTGAATAACCTTGCAAATCTGTCATAGCTTGTAATGTCCATTAAAAAACAAAAATATCAAAGCTAATAACCTTTTTGAAACCGTCTCATTATATTTGATATCAAAACTAAACAATAGGTATGTCATATCATTCCTATTGCATTCAAAACAGCCGCTGTGATTGGCACACGCACAAGTGCATGCAAAGACTTCTAAGGCTTAATGTGTGTAAATGAGGATAAATAACAATATCTAAGCTAATGAACGATCGATTAAGTAATCAGGGATGGAATTCTTGGATTTGTTTATTTATTTGCCTTTTTATTAATTCATTTAGCTTTCATTTATTTAGCGTTTGTATATGTGTGGGGGAGGGACGCCTTAAACCTATTGAGTTATTAGTCTGGTATCACTATAAATCTGATTTCCTTCTGCTTTCCTTCCATCTCAACATTCACTGCTGTACTCCAGATTTTCTTGTCAAGAGCTATGCTACATATCTGGAAGGCCAGTGATGACAGGCATCGTTTGTTTTTAGAGTTAGTTACATTGATTCGTTTACAGAGAGGACTATTGCTGAATGTACTGCCAAAAACAATTTGGCTCCCAAAACCTTATGAACAGACATCATAATTTTTTTTCTTTGTAATCCAGGACCATTTTCTTAATATTAATAATGTTGCCTCTTCTAATCATCATCCTACCACTTATCCAGTGGTGGGTTGGGGGGATTGGGGGTCATCAGTCTCAACAGGAATGGCAATACCTTTTCCTTAACATTTCCTCCAGCCCCTCCAGGTGAAGGTGTCGGTATTCTGAGATACATAAATCGCAGAGACATGTAGTTCCTCCATCATGTCCTGGGTCTATCAAGCAGGATTTGCCCAAACACCTTTTGTCCAAGGAAGACCTCTAATAGGAGCACCTGTCACTTTATGGGCAAAGGTCATTTGTTCTTTTGGTCATGACCCACAGCTAATAACCACAGGTGAGAGACACCAAACAAGACACTGCCAGGATCACCCCAAAAAGGTTACAACTCCACAGTCCTATTCTATATCAGAGAAAAGTACCTGCAGACCCAATCTCTGGAGATGGAATTGTATATTCTCTTTCTTCTTGGTTCGTATTTGTAGGTTGATCCATTATTCCTTTTTTTTTCAGAATCAGAATCAGAAAAATTTTTTTAAAAAGCATATTGGAAGCATCACCATTTTGCTAATCTTCTAAAGACTAGAGAGTGAGAGGAAGCAAAGGAGATTGAGAGAGTAGGGAGGGGTGGGTTGGGCCATCGTCATCAGGACTTGAAGCTGCATTGCCCTGCAGAGCCACATTCTGATTCATGTCTTGCTCAGAGACCACTGTAACAACGAAGCTGCGCCATATCTAACCCCGAACATATAAAAGAGCATAAGTCAAGTGTATTTCAAATAATTAAGTTTCTGAGAAAACACTCACTGAAACATTTGAAAGCATTTGTGGCAAGTGGGGGAAGGGCTGAGAATCATTGGAATGACATCTGTGATTTGTATTTGACATTTGTGGTAAGTTGACAAAGAAATCTGCTATAAGATGAGACAACAATTGATGCCAGATTAGAACGACTCTAGCATATTTTGCATGTTCTGTGTGCTTAGCTGGCTGGTCCCCACTAAAAGGTTGGACCCTTTGCTTTTAAAGCATCGTTATTTGGATTTCCCAAAATTTACAAATGGTTTGTTTCATGGGAACCATATGGTGATCATCTGGTATTGTATTGTGTGATGAAATTAAACTTTGTGTGTACTTTAGCAATACTATTAAGACTGAGTGCCCATATATTGCCTAAATATAACCTAAAAAAAGCATATATGTTTCTCCTAGGAACATGTTTAACTGGCATATGACAATCAATCCACAATTACAAAAGCTATTTAGGGATTTTTTATTAACAAGTTCTAGAAAATAAGATATGAAAAGTATTTCAAAAGACAAAAATCTGAAAAGTTCTTACAACCTATAACAACAACGCCATTTCTCATTGACATTGACCGAGAATTACACCCTCTCACAAGTAGGATCTATACAAATACCATACAAACCCAGATGCCTGAAATGCCTCTCTGACAAAACAGCTCATTCATATGTCCTGCTGATCAGCTGACAGCTCAAGCTCCGAGAGTTCACTGAAATCTATCCCCAAATTAAATCATATCATGTGCAGAAGATCATACTCTTTTACAGTTTGCTCCAATGAACCTGTTGCAAATCAAAGTTTAAAATCGTGTGCAATAGACACAGCTGGTATCTTCACAGTTCAGACAAAAACAACAAAACCAGGAATCTGCCCTTTGTGGAGTTACCTCAGTGGGAAAGCAGACAATCTTTCTCATTGTTTCCTGTTTACATTTGGGAAAAGTATAAATAGAGGAGTAGATTTTAACTTGTTGGAGACAGCTGTGCCACAGACAATTGCTGTGTGTGTGAACAGAGCACGGCTTCCTCATAGAACAAGCTTTTTGAAAGCAGAAGCTCAAGACTCATTGATTCTGAATGACGGTTTTTATTGCTGCGCTAAAATACTTTTTATAATTTTTTTATTTAAAAAGAATATCTTAAAATGTAAATTGTCAGAGAACACTCTGAAAAGTGCTCCACTGTTACAATTTACTGTAGATCTCACCTTTGATTTTAGATCTATTTAAACCAATTACAAATATCCAAGCACTCTCTCCCTCGTTTCAATAAAAACAGGAGATGGTTATTATGCAGCTAAATAGCTAAGTTTAGGAGACACATCTTGTTACCTGTCAATCGAAGCAATCAGAAAGCAACATATCCATCTTGGCCAAGACCAAAGAGCTGTCTTTGGTTATCAGTAACCAGATCACCATCACTGATCATAATAATGGTTTCAATCATCTTGTCTCTGTTCTCAAAGCAGCTTGGATCAGAGTCATCAATAAAACAATTGGTACGCTGTGAATGAGTGCAATATTTGCAACAAATTCTACACTGCTCAAGTACAGACCCATCTTAAAATTGCCAATGTGCATCTGAATAATCCAGAGAACTAGTACATGTAGTCAGATTTGACAAAAAATTGTTTGGAATCCATTCAACTCACGATATGATGCTCATAAACTCAAACGCATGCATCATCCCCTCTAGCTCACATGATGTGGGACCTCCCCTAGCTCCATTTACAGTTCCACCATGATTTGATGGAGCCAGTCCTTGCATTGCTATAATCTTTCCCATGTTCTCATCACCATGTGAATACTAGCATTATTTGTGAACTTACTTTTTCCCAAACCCTTTTGGTCTCAGGGCCTTTCTCAATGTCACACTCACACACATGATCATGCAAACAACCAAAAGAGATAAAAAGGCCAAACCACGCAAGGTAATAGTGGTTTATTTATAATTAGATTATAATTTAAATTGATCAGCAGATGCTGAAAATCATGAAGTTCTGTGAATATTGTTGACTGTTTACACTCTAAAAAAAGGTTCTATAAAAAGCCAAATCAGTTTTTTTGTTTGTAATCACAGGGCAACCTTTTTGCTTCCATTTAACATTTATCTTGCTGTTTAAAATAATAATAAAATAATATTATAAAATGCTATTTAGAACAAGCCATAAAGCTGCTATTGAGCTATAACATTCACATTCATCAAATTTATTAACTAAATAAACTTTGGCATGATATATATGACCAAAGAACTACTTTAGAACCACAGTTCCTTTACACTAACCCAGAGCTATAAACGTACCTCAAAAACCACAAAGAATCAGTGAAAAATCAAAAAGAGCTTAAGTGTTTTTAGAGCAAAAAAGTGCTATATAGCTGCAAAGAACCAGCGAAAACCAAAAAGTGCCTCAAAGCATCTCCAAATCTGGTAAGAACGTAAAAACCGGCGATGCGAATAATGTAAGGTGTACAGTGTTCACCTTTATCCGTTTAATATTACTACACTTATATATTATTATATTGACTTTTTCTTCTTTTTAACAATACAGTATTCCAAATGAGCAATAGTCCGTCGTCAGAAGGACACACCTCCTCTGTTAAATCTCAATTTGTTTCCAGCGTGAAGGGCTTCTTTCTCAGAGGACAGCTGAGGGCGACAGAGGGAAATAACGTGATTCTATGATTTTAAAACTTTAGCATGCTCTGTGACTTCTTGCGATTTTGTCTTTGACTTGGAAAAGAGCTTGCAGGCTTCACTTCACGCCATATATGTGGTGCTTTGGACTTAATCTTCCAGGCTTCCAGGTTTCGCGGGTGCGTTTCAGTCAGATGGAGGAGACCCTGTAACGCCTCACAGCTTCTTCTCTTTGGAAACAGAAGAAACTACGGCATGTAGCGTTATATGCCGCAGTGCTTCGTCTGGTGGTTATTAAGGGAGTGAAATGAGAGCAATTCAGAAGTTCTGTCATGTTTTGAGTGCAGCTAACTGTCGTGAGGAAGCATGAAGTAAGCGCGATGGAGCCGGACAATGCCCTGAGCTCCAGACTCAAAGCAGCTGGAGTCGGGGGGTGAGTAACGCTGCCTTCCTCTCACCATCACCTCATGACAATACATAAGCTAAAGCGAACTGAAATCTCTTTAGTATACATAATGTAGCCATTTGTTTGTGTAATAACTATGTTTAAAGCAGAGGCGAGAGGTTCTGAAGTTCATTGTGGAGTTAAGGGAATGAATGAGACAAAATGCTCCAGGGACTTTAACCATTCCTCCAGAACTGCAGGATAATGGACTGAAGGCTACCAATAGGCTTATTTATCTACGTCACTTATAATTATTTTAGAATTCACATGATATGCTGATCTTTTAATTCTGTTGCTGTTATATTAGGCTGACATTAGTTTGGCCTAAAAGATTTTTCTGGTTCCCATCTGTTTTAATTTATTTTATTATTATTTTTCTTACTTTTAAAGTTTATGGTTGTGCAACTTGCAGCGTATTCAGCTGGAATTCTTGAGAGCATATAATTCCCCCTACAGTAAACATGGTAATGGATTGTGTTTAGATTGGGGCTGGCTCTCCCTTGCACTCTCTGAACTGAGTCATGGTCAGTGGGACAGACTTCTTGCTATGGGAGGTGGTTGTGGGGGGGTTGATGTGGGATGGGGTCAAGGACGTTCGACTTAAATTGCTGACTAAAGAAAAACGGTAATAAAGTTAAAACTACATGCCCATTTTATGCTAAATAAAAAATATGGAAGAGGACCAACCCACATACGGTAACAATTCTTGATTATTTCTGCAGAACAATATGCAAGACCTAATAATAGCCTGCAGATTGCGTAACAGTTATCATGCAGAAATGTTTCAAATTAAGGCCATCACATGTACTAGCAACTCATTTCAGAGCTGTATAAATGAAAGAGCTGTTACATTCTAATTGGTTGTGCAGTATAACTTACTGGTCACTGACAATCTTGACTACCATGTTCCCTGCTTCCTTTACCATTTAAAATTCATCAAATGATAACAATCAAATTTGAAGTTTCAGCAGATCATTTGCCATAATTGTTTAAGAACTTTTTATGAAAGGCAGTGTATTTGGGAGGAAGCCCTTTCAGTTCATGTGGAACATCACAAATTCTGCATGCATTATATGCTTTGACTGGGTACTGAGCAGAAACAGCTGTTTGGACTTACCATAAAGGCTTTTTGGGCTGCTAAATCTACAGAATCTGTCAATAGATGGAACTACTTTTGTACTGGGATGCTTTTGATTGGATTTAATTTGAAAAATTGTATTGCATTCATTGACATTTCAGGTGTTTTACCATTTCTTTAAAAATGTTGTTATCTACACTCAACCCTTAGAATTCCAGGGCGATTTTTTTTCTTTACAATTTGCTCTAATCAATTACCTTTTGTCTTTTTTTTTGACAAAAAACTTTTGTCATTGAACAGGAAAGCTGTCTTTCTCTGCATGCTTCTTTATGGCACATGCTGTCTGAAGATTGTTCAAGCACAGTCTCCAGGTAAGTGTTTTTTGATTATTTCCAACAGAATAAGCATCTGCAAGATGTCTGTTCAATTTCACCATGGTCTTGACATCTGTGTCATAACCTTGAACGTTACATGGGTTCATTGAAGTCCATAGACCTCACACTGCCGTGCAGTAAAGTCTGAGGATAGTTGACAGCACTCGGAGAAATAGACCTCTAATGTTACAAGCCACAAGAGTTTTCCATGAGTCAGGGGTCACAGCGGCTTTAAGGATAGGTTTACTCAGAATAGTGGGTTTCATAATTGCTAGAATGAACCCTTTTCAGAATCAATTGAGATTTGAGGACCCTTTAAATGTTTAATGTATGTCATTTTTTTAATGCTGTTGGTTAATAATCTTGGTAAAAATGCAAACTTGGGTGACTGTGAAAAGTGTGATTTTATTTGAGGTCCATTTTAATAGAAACATTTGCTTTTGCTATTTTTCAAAGACACATTTGGCTTCTTGTTTCAAACAAGTAGCCTAGACTTAAAGGTGTGTCTAGAATTCCCACATCTGCTCTGAATGGTTTTTATGTGGGAGGTTTGTATTATCCATCTCAGTCAGTTGAACTTATTCACGGACATGTAACATGTGGTGCATTTTTGTCAAACGTTAATGAAATTGAGCAGACATCATGTTTTAAACAAATCCTATAAACAATACCTTTGTTCTTGAGTGTATGTTTGAGGTTATTACCATACGTTAGACAGTCTGAACAGCGCTTTCCATCTCTACTCTCTGATATTTCTCTGGAAACTCTTTGGGAAGTCAAGTCCTCAGTGAGTAGCAGCTGGAGAGTTTCTGGAATTCTTATCAAGCTGCTGCCTTTATCTGCAGTGTAAAATCTGATTTCCAGTGTGTGGTGTTCTTTTCTCTGATGATTCATTCCGAAGCACTGTACAAGGCTAAGAGGAATTTTCTAGTTGTTAGCTTGATTCTGTTCCATTGGTTCCATTCTGATTTAGGTATTTTGTATCATGTTCAACTCGAACCAAATGCATGTCAAGGACGCCACTCCTAACTTTCACTCTCTACCCCCAAGAGCGACTAGCAAGAAGTTTAGACATCTCTCTTTCTCTGCAACTTAATAAATCTATTAATCATATTATTTTGATAATCTCTTCCAAAGTTTACTTGGACAGCAAGATTGAACACGTCCCCTTGTCCTCACCAAACATGCTTCTGATACTAGACTGGGGCATCTAAGCAAACTCATGAAACATAGTGGACAAATCTTAGGCAAATTTTCTGTTTCTTGGTTGAACTCTGGCTTTTGTAATGATTTACCTTGTTTAGACTTATTATAATTCCATAGACATTCACTGGATCGGTAGATAGTCGCTGAATGTCTTCAAGTAAAGATCTGGGTTAATATTGGGATTGCTTACAAAGAGTCCATGAGGACTTTATTATTCTTTAATGTGAATAAAAGGTTGTTATCCATTGTAGACTGAAGATGCTTTGCTCCTTGCTAAAGATCATGGGTTAGTACAATAATCTCAACTATATCTCATTACACCAAAGCGTGACCTTAAACCTGCAATTCTCAAGTGGTGGTTAATGATAATTGAAAGCATTATCCAGAAATCCAAGACGAAGAAATCTAAGATGAAGCTCACCTAGTATTGGGCCAGCTCATAATCCAGCTGGGTACTAGTCTTAACCAATCTAAACATAATCTCTTACTTAAAAACATACTTTAATAACACTCTATGGGGTATACTGGAATGTGGTGGGCTGTTTAGCAAGCATGTGGCCTGGTGCTTCAGGTGGTACGACCGTGCTCACACTGGCCCCAGATCACGGGGGTATGTTTATTATTTTTTTAAATGTGTATGTCATGCTATTTATGAATCTTTCAGACAAATTAATCTCCTAAGATTTGTGAGCAGAACACATTGATGTTTGTTATGGTTTCTGTTGAGTGCAGTGCTGAGGGTTTTGGTGTTGTTTGTGAGGCTTGTCAGGATTTTATGTGATTTATGTGAAAATGTTCAGAACTATAAGTTTGTACATGCCAACAAGTTGTTTCCTGATGTTAGTCTAAAGGATTTGTCAGTGATTTGTCACTTCTTTCTGACACGGTTGATTAAAAGTGGCCAATATATTTCAAATGGTTTAGATTTGTTTACAACACTACTGCAGACATGGAGTTCCCTCTTTCAACAATCCCACCCAGTCTGCTGTATATCATCTGTAAAGTGGTTCAGAACCTTCAGGGGCAAAGCCTTGAAAAACAATCTTTTAAAACATTATTTAATTATAGAAATGATCTCTTTTTTATTCTGATATCCCTACAGCTCAAAGTTTACAGTCTTAAAAATGAAAAGTACTTACAATATCACTTCTTTCATAGGCATACCATTTGAAAGTAATGACATTGTTTTATAAAAGTACATTCTTCTTCAGAGAATTTACTTTATCCTAGATCTAAGTATTGTAATAAAACAACTGTGAAATGCATAAATGTGCCAGTAAAAATGTATTGGTAGCCCAAACTAAATATTTTTGCAAAATCTGCAAAATTGTCCAGGTTGCAAATCACTCTGAAACATGTATGATTCAGATTTAAAGCTAATGATTCAAATTGTTCAAACACTGTGGCATTAACTGTGTGTCCAGAAATGTTTCCACTGAATTTATCAATCACCAAAGAAAGACAGACTTCAGAGTTTGTGAAATTATAGTTTTAAACCATAGTTAGTTACTTATAACAGGTCCACTTATGGACCAATGACATCTTTTTTAAGAGAAAGTCAATTTTAAATCAACCCCCGTGTCGGTGGTTGATTTCCCAAATCTGAGACATGGTTCTGCCAAATTGGTTGCTAAGATAAACAGTTTTCAAGGAGAATTATATAATATAATGTTGCATTTGTCACCAATCGTTATATAAACAAACCCACATGCCTCTATCGTGTTGAGAAAAGTGGTTGCTAGGGTAAACAGTTTCTTCTACAGTAAAAATGTAACCCATTCTCTAAAGTTCAAATACTTTTGCACAGTGGATAGAATGTTAAAGGGACATTTTGACAAGCCAACACACTTTCTATCAGTGCTTTTGTATAAGGAACACATTTTACATGATAGACTGAGACAATATTCATTCATTCATCTTCTAACCTGCTTATTATTCCCTTTTGGGGATCTGCTGGTGTTCAGCGCACACCGGGTACACCCTGGACAGGTCGCCAGTTCATCACAGGGCACTGAGACAATATGATAGTTGAAACTAATATAAATACTTTGTTTATAATATAAATACTTTAATCCATTTTAGCCACGTAAAGGTAGCAGTCTCTGGATACGATTTCCTAAAACTTGATCAGCATGTTGTTCTTTACTGATTAATAGTTTAGCAACAGCAATAGATTGAGGATGCACAGTCTTTTCTAATGCATCTAGGTTTTTGAGAATTTATTTCACTTTAAATTGGAAACGACACTCACACACAGATTATTTTTCAATATCAGAAAAAATTCAATATCAAAACCAAATCCTCATGAATTTACAAGGCTGTGGATGAGAAAGACTTGCTGCTCTGTACGTCTTTCAAGGACATTAGTGTCCCTCTCCCACTCTGTTCTGTTGGCCTAATTACCTGCAGGCCACAAACGTTCTAATGATTTTGTTGAAATCTGTAAAGCTCCCATTGACCTGAACCAGCCCACACAGAGCTATTCGTCCAAGCGTAACAACATCAGCAGGATACTTAATGAAAGCCTCCAGAGATGAAACAGTACCATTGCCACATATGTTCCACATAAACTTTTGTTAATGATCTGTTCCTGTAATGAGCTCAGTGAGTGAGTGTGTCACAGCTGCAAATCTTCAATCAGTTTCCACAACTTCAGCGGAACTTCTAAATCTTTGTAGACATTTATTGTGATTACATTAAATAATTAGTTGCATGTATTTTTTCAAGGCAACTAATGGAATTAATTTTTCTCATTCCCAGTTAGTGTTAAGTGGATTAAGTTGTTTTTTCTATGTGTTTTGAGTTCAAATGTTGGGTTGTTAACCCCGTTATAAGCTTTAATTTATTGTAACTATTATGGTTTCTGTCTGTGTGTGGTTGTGTAGATGTGGACGTGCTGCACAGAGCAGGATTGGTTGGGAGAAGACCACCAGGGACCCGCTCAACCCCACAAGGCTTCATCCATTTCAAATCAGGGGTCATCCTTACCCCCTTGACTCAAATAGATGTCCCAGTGAGCTCCATCCTGCCTGCATCTCTTGGCTCAACCTTTTCTCTAATCTTCAGCGTATGTTCGCATCGCATAAATGATGCTTTCCTTTTCACCATTGTATCGAAGAGTAAGAGACTGCAGCTAGGAGTTCAGTTCATTCCAGGACATATCTTAGTTTATCTGGGTCAAAATAACTCTGTTAATTTTGATTACGATGTTCACAATGGCCAGTGGCATAATGTGGCTTTGGAATTCCAACCTCAGAGGGTTGCATTATATAGTTCTTGCGGAAATGCAAGTATACAGGCACATTTGCATTTTAAAAATGAGGAAAGGCTGGATCCAGAGGGCTCCTTTCACTTGGGAAGAATGAGCCACAGGTCGGTGCCGTTTGAAGGAGCCATCTGTCAGTTTGATATTCATCCATCTGCAAAGGCGGCACACAATTATTGCAATTACATTAAAAAACAATGCAGGGAAGCCGACACCTTTCGGCCAAACCTATCTCCTCTTTTGGCATCCTTAGACCCTAACTTATCAGGTACCTCTCAGACACCACAGGTTGTAACAAAGACAAATACATTACAGCTGCCAACTAAACAAGACAAATACCAGATGGCATCTCAGCCAACCACAGTGTCACCGATGACTGTCCAGCCTACCTTGCAGAATTCCCTGCAGGCCATAGAACAAACTACACACTCATTGATTGTGAATATACCATCACAGTTACCTACAAGTCGGACTAGACAAAGCAAATCTAGAAAGAACATGAGGAGGGCAAAAAAGAACAAGATTGCAGTCAGTGCTGAAGCAACGGGTCATCTGGAGAACGAACTGCAGACCTTAACTGCAACCATACCTACAATTTCAAGCACATTCAGGGAGGTAACAACGTTGGCATCATTGAGACCTCTTCATAGGGAGACATCATTGTTACAAGCTGAAACCTCCTCTATTGAGCTTGTCACCCCTGCAGCCATGGATGGTTTCCAAACCTTCGAGCTGGAACCTACACACTTCTCCCTTCTGGAGTTTCCTGGACTGAAAGGAGAACCTGGGCTATCGGTAAGATCTTTTATAAACATGAATTGCACCATTAAATGAGCTTTTGCTGTAATAATTGAAACATAAATCTAGAACTGGGCGATATGACAAAAAAACACAATTTTTCTACAGATTTTTAAAATAAAAATGCAGAGTCCAAACAATAACATGTAAAATGAGGATAAATATGCAAATAATTTTACAAAGCTACCTTTAGTTACATTCATTCATGTTCCAACCCGCTTATTCTCTTTTGGGGTCACAGGGGTCTGCCGGTGCTCCAACGGGGGTACACCCTGGACAGGTTGCCAGTCCATCGCAGGGCTACATCCACTCCCACATTCAAACCTAAGGGGAATTTAGATTATTCAATTAACCTAACTGCACGTTTTGGGGGTTGTGGGGGAAACCGGAGTACCCGGAGGAATCCCTCAAACCGACTACCTTCTAACTGGAAGGCCACAGTGCTAGCCACTGCGCCACCGTGCCGCCGCCTTTAGATACAACAAAAAGTAATTAAGTAAACGTTGCCGTTCTCAATAAATTATTTTACAATTACAGTAACAATAGTGTGATGTAGTCTTGGGCAAATGAAAGCACTTCTTTGTGCAGTGTAGAAATAGCACACCATACCTCCTTTTTACACACACTCTTCCTTTTTAATGCGCCTGAAGAGTCACAGTTTTCATTGAGCCCAGATTGGTGACCCGCTGTACCGCACCAGCAAGGAAGAGAGATTGAACATTTCTTTTTAAAGATGTCTTCAACATGGATTTGTTCCTCTTCTATATTGGATTATTTAATCAAAGATTTGTACATTCACAGCGATGCAAGTGTCCTCTACTCAATTTTTCCCCATTTCAGTTATTTCTGGAAGTGCATCAGGCCGCCCTTCTCATTCAGGTGTTTGAGTTCCTTTCTTCTCACTAAAATTGTTGGCAGAGAAGCTAGGGAAGCTCCCCAAGTATAGCAGGCTGTGTCAGTGGACCTATGCCCATTGCTTTGAGGAATCGTACAAGTGTACCCTCAAAAGTGGGAATGTCTCTATTTCCATGATTAGGAATGCCTACACAGTGGTGACTCAAGCATAGCGTGACGGATTTTATGCTGTGGACAATGATGATTACTATGCATGCCTTTAGCTGAACAATGTCCACCCTTGTGGTCCAGGACTACACTCCTGTAGTTGGACCAGGCTCACTTGATTGTGATCGGTCCTACACCAAGTGCCTGGTTCCAAGGGTGGCCTCTGCGGTGTTGCCATGGATGACTTTGCTTTGCAAGTCTCCTTCATCCGGAAGCTGGCTGAGTATTTAAGGCGGGAACTCCGAACACTGAAGAACTTGTTATCTGTCCCAGGTTCAAGCTACCTAACAACATAAGGCGAGGACGAGGATAAAGCCAGTCTGTAAGGGGCATAAACAGGCAAAACGTTCCACCAAGAAGCACAAGACACATGATGTTCAGTCTTAAAAGCAGCTATCAAACTGTATAAAGTGCACAAGGGTCCCTGTGGTTAGTTAACCACAATCTCCCCTAAGCTTTTGCCAGTGATGTTTAACCCTTGCATGAGCGCAACCACACTATGGCTAGAGTGGTGGTCACATGCTAGTGAAGATATACCTCAACTGGCAGGACATGCCTGGAATTTGGAATACCCACATGTTGGCCTGGGGTTTTGGTGTCAGTGCCATCAAAAAAAGCAATTTAAAGCAAGTTCAAATCATTATTTTGGATATTAAAGAAAGGTCTGTAATAACCTATGATTATTTTCCTCAATGGTTTTATAAAGAAAAAAACTACTTTTCAAAACTAGTTTAAGTAAAAACAAACCATTTTGACCACTACTCCATTAAATCCTGAATGAATGAAATCATCTGACTGCAACAATAGCAAAGAGTTCTACGGAGTCATTGTTCATTTTTTATAGTGTTGACTACTGTTGCTAATACGTTACTGCAGTGTTTTCTCTGTATGGGAATTTTAAAGATGATGGGATTTTGGAAAATGCTCAAAGCTGAGTCAGGTTACCAAATCATAACAAGGTGTTGGGTTTGAAGCAAACCACTGGTTTTTCATGCTAAGAAGATCAGGTCTTATGGTGGCCAGATGGCAATGAGCTGCTGTGTTTATTTTGATGATGGATAGATGTGAACTACTGGCCATGTTTTGCTAGGTCTAGTGTTTTTGCTTCATACGGGACACATAAACGCTGACAGTCAGACTGAATTAAAATGGAATCTTTTAATTTCCATTAGCTGTTAAAAAGTTAATGCATGATAAACCACACACTGCACATCTACATCTTTTACCAGTTAAGCAACCTTGTCTGGAAGCAAACTTTTGGGTGAAGGTTGGAAAATGCTGTCATCATTGTTGCCTTGAGAATTTGGTGGTCTTGGTCTTCAGCCTAGTTTATAAAGTCCTTTGAAAATGCTGGTGGGTTTTTGGCACTCTTATGCTTACAACATTTTTCCTTGTAGTTAAAGAGTGAGGTCACAAGGGACAAGAGTAGAAAAAAATGCTCATCAGTAGTTAGCTTTGTTTTTAAACATCATTTCTAAACATCCTCACAATGATAATAAGTGGATGACAAGATTAATCAATGATTGTTAAAGAAGATTGAACACGTCTGGCTCCGATAACAAAGAGCTGTTTGAATAAATCTGGAGAAAGTCCATGTGTATATAGTGTATTTAATCATCATCAGTCTTCCAACAGAGAACTTAACCAGCAAACAAGTTAACAACCACTATGTTTGCTCTCTAGTTTGAAAATGTATGGGTTTGGTGAAGAAGTGCGAAAGGGTTAAATAATTTTTTTTACCCTTTAATTTCTTAACCCTACAGTTTTTGTTACACAATACCCCTGGGCTGTGTTCTATTTCTGAGCTCATAGCTATTCAGGAGAGTGTTTTAACTCCACGCATGAGTTTATTTTGAGAGAGGGCGACAATAACCTTCTCAGCAGCAGTTTTACCTCCATGAATTTTAATAGTTAATTCCAGAGAGAGTTCAAGTTCAAATCTGTCATTGCGTTTAATCATACTTTCTAACCAGAATATGTCATGCTTTAAGACGTACATGCTGCACATTTTTGATTGTGTTGCAGAATCCCAATAATGGCATCTTCAAGCTTCAATGGTGACTTCTTACTTACTTCAACAATTAAATAGGAATGTTTGGTTGCATTTGAGACTGGAGAGACATGGAGAGGAAGAACTGTTGAAAATTCTCTTTAAAGAGCGGGGAAAATTCTGATAGATTCAGGATATTAAAGTTTATTTTAAATGATGTTAGTATATACAGACAACAAAAGATATCAAAGTGTGCCAGGGTACGATCTTTAGCAAACTAGCTAGCATTATTTAGCATTAACTACAACAATCAGATTAAGCACAATGATTTAACAATTTCGCTCAAAACATGGTTTGTACTAAAAGTGAAGATGTCACCCATGAAGTCGAGGAAACCGTTAGAAAAGTTACAGCACAGTATTGAATTGCAGTTTTGCTGGCTCAGACCAGGATATTCAGCTGATATTCATATTTAGCAACAGCTAAAAACAGTGTTGGACTGCATACCTATAAACCAACCTTGATTGTAGGGTTATGAGGAAAAGAAATCATGATTCTTTCTTTACCAATTCAGAAAATTTTTGAAACTATTGTGTGTTCAATAAAATTACATGCGATGCATGGTCATTAATTTCAACAGACTTGTATGTCAGCATTACATCTCACTGTATATCATGGATCAGTATAAGCTTGCGGCTTGTGTTCTGCAGACGTGGACTATGAACGAAAGTGGACTGCTAAACTTCTGCAAACTGTTGCAAACTAATGAAACCAAGACTTGGTTTGGTGACTATCAATGCCTCTAATAGGTCTGTTGCAGCTCAGTTTGGCAAGTTTTCACATGGAAGTGTTACACCCACACTTAATTTAGCCTCTTAGCGAGCTCTAAAGTTGCCGCCTGTTTCAAGGTTGTTAGAGAGGGAGATGCTCATTGTGACTGTGTTGGATGTTTTACATCACAGCACAATTGCAAAAAATCAGTTGGAGGAGAACCAAAAACAGCTAAATCTGCCGTGTCATAAACTGAAATCTGACGTAATCACTAGATGGAACAGTGCATATGTGACGCTTGAACGATTGCTTGAGCAACAACTGGCTGTCTTAGCTGCATTAATCACATCTGAGGTGAGAAATGGAGCGTCTGAAATCTTCACTCTTACTTCACTCTTTACTTAAATGTAAATTATAGAAGCTTTTAAAAAAAGGTCTATTAAGGATCGTTTTGGATCTCAGAATCTCACATTTCCACCTCTACTTGACTGTGCTGCCCCGCAACTTTTGTGTTTCCAATGGATGCTCTCTCTGGCTTCCTCCCACAGTACAAAAATATGCTTCAGGTGAATATGATTTCTCTTAGAACTCAATGTGAGAGTGAATGTGGCTCTATGATGGACTGATGTGCTGTTCAAAGTTTATCCTATATTTTACCCTGGAGAATCCCATGAAATCCCGGTTTAAGTGGGTAACAAAAATGTATGAACATGTATTAAACATTTAGAAGCAACGTTTTTAGAAAGAAGTAAAAAAATAAATCAAATACCTATCAAAATAATGTAGTGTAGCGGGTTTGCGAGAGAGACATGGACACACTGACACTGTTCTAGGCTGCACGGGGCTTTTTTATTAAAAATGGAGCCACAAAATAAATAATTAAAAAGTCACTCAGCAGTGGTAGGAGAGGATGGTGAGCAGGTCAGGCAAGTGCGCTGGGAGTGCTCCAGGGTGTCTTCACCCCACTCAGTCCAGTGACGCGTGGTTTCCTGGCCAGAGATATAGGATCCCTTTGTGGCCGTTCTCCTCTGTGATGTATAGGCTTCAAGTTTTGGTCCACAGGCTTTGACGCTGATCTCGCTTCTCAGCCCATCACAGTAGAAATGATGCTGTTGAAGTACTACCACATCTAACATGTTCTAGTTGCTATCGCCCTTTACTATTTATTATCAGGTCGTAGGGTTGTATGGCGTTCTATAAGGAGCAACAACTAAGCCTGAATTCCTTTCGAACACTAAACAACAACCAGATGTGCTTTTCAGTATGGACGACACAGACATAGCACTGTGCATTTTCAGAGGAGTTCCCCTAAAGCACCCACTGTAAAAACCATGTTTCCAATCTTTTCATTCTTCCTCGGAGGCAAATGAGAGAAAGAGAGATTGCTCTCATTCAGGAAATTTGCCACGTGGAAGAGAAGAGTGGGGGGGCTCAGTGGGGCTCTTCTTTTCCTTTGCTTCCCCTTTTCTTTGGAGCTTAAAATGACCATATTAATGTCATTCATATCAGGCAGACACTGTGCACCGTACATCTTTCTTTATTATGTTGATCTTACTCCCCAGAATCCTAATGGTTTAGATAATGTTGACTGAGTTGGCCAGTTTTACGTTACTAGCTCTAAAAGAAAAAGTTGTCTACAGTTAATTTAGAATTTAATATTTATTTAGAAGTTTTACATGAATAAAAACACATAAAGAGGAAACCTGCTAAGAGTTCTGGCAGAATATGAGTGTATGAAATATTGCCAGGTCTGCAGGTGTTATGAACATTGCTTGTCTTGTAGAATGTATTCATAAGCAGTGGTTTTCATTTTCCTCATATGTGTATAACATTTGGAAAGGTGCCGGCACATTTTTCAGTAACAGAGAGCAAATTCCAAATCGTCTTTCAGTAGAATTATCACAAAATAAAGTAGATGATTGACTTGTATTCTGACATTGCCAGACAGTTGTGATCCATACTGTAGCTCACAAAAGAGAGATAACAATAAAATTGAAAGTTATTGCTTAATTATTGCCAGATGCACATGAAACACTGGCTAACATCAGGTTCATGTTTTTTTTTGTCTTTTCTGAATAAGTAAAAAAGAAAACACATGTCTGTGAACACTGACCTCTTATTTAAACACTGCCTTGATGTATTTATGTAGGCAATTGATTTGAAATTAGACAACACACTAAACAAGCAAGAGTGCTAAAGACTACAAACAGTATTCAAATATTGAGCAATCAAAGTTTCTTGACATCTTTGGCAATCCATACTAAGGGCAAGCTACATTTGTCACATACAGGTAAACAGGACACACTGGGAGCCCTCTAATGGTTTTATTAAACACCAGATGTCAAACATATACTGAAACACTTGAAATGACCTTAGGTTCACGAGCCCCCCCCCCCCCAAAAAAAAGATATCAACTTGTAAATAAAACAAATACAATTTAATTAATGGTACAGATCTAATGAACCTAAGAAATGCTCTATTTATTTATTTTGGATTATAGTGGATAAATATCAGACAAAATTCCAGTGTTTGAAAAACAATGGCCCCCACAAAGATATATAATGGTAGGGGAAACACTGAATAAATTGACAGATGAGGTCTGAAGTCTCTTTTAAAGTCTTACAAAAGACAGTGACTCAAGCCTACAACTGGCAGTGGGGGGGGGGTTACTTCCTTGCTTTGGGGTTGATTTAATGTCAGCAGGTATGTATTTAACACTAAATATCCCCCTTTGTGATCCTTTATTTCCCTTCTTCTCTTTCAGGGACCACCAGGACCTCCTGGCAAGCCTGGATTACCAGGAAAGAGAGGTCCCCGGGTAAGCCTGTCATAATCTTGTACTAAATTACTCCTGTCACAGCTGCTTATACCTAGCAAAACTGATTCAAAACTTAAGACAAATCATCAGCTTCTCTGGTTGTATTGTTAATGATCTTATGTTTACTAAACATACAATAAGAGCAAATAAAAATTTAATTTGGCGATTGTTTCTTGAGACATAAAACGTAAATTAAATAAAAAGATTTTTTAGATGTTTTGGTTGAGCAGACAGAAGTTTATGCCTGAAAAAATCCTCAGCTCTGAGAGGATAATCTTCATTTCAAACTGATGTAGAATGGCAGAGGAGGACCTTCCATGGTTGGAAATATAGATGTTTTGTCTGTGAGATACCTGGCCTGGCCTTTGAGTCTGCCCTTTAGAGAGGCCCCTGAAGGCTGGGCTGTGGGAACACAATCTATGGAGCGAAAGAAAAGACTCTTTGTGCCAGTCTTATTAAAGGCATTTAAAGTCTCACCGGTGCTCACTGGCTCTTAAGATCTCCAGATTGCCTGCTCTTGGGTCTTGAGAACTCACACCACTGAAATAGAATATGAAAAATATCCCTCCAACCACATTTTTGCTATAGTTTCAAGGAGATAGAAAACAATAGTAGAGGATGCTCACAATAGTAGTAGTAATAGCTCACAATAGTAGAGGATGTACATGTAAAGTTAAATAACCTACCTTCCTGCTTCCCGAGCTTGTCAGCAGTCCTCTCCCTTTGGGAAGCTTTGGCTTGTGAAGCATTCCTGTAAGTGTTGGCATTCAGTAGATGCATAAATGTATTATGTGTAACCATCTCTAATTGCTTTTGATGTATGAAAATGTATAATAGACACAAAGTGAGAACAGATTTATTTTTCATTTTCCAAACCACTTATTCCCATTTTGGTATCAGGGGGGTCTGCCGGATCTCGAGTGCACATGGCGAGAGGCAGGGGTACAACCTGGATGGGGCGTCAGTCCATTGCAGGGCTATGGAGGGGTCATTGACGTATCATAATTTTTCCTTTGTCACTTTAAGTTATATAAACCAAACCCCATTTCTTCGTCATTTACTAAAGCTGAAAATTTGGTTGCTCGGGTTAACAGTTAGGAGCAACCCAAACTTGTCACCAATTGAAAACATAATACATTTTTACAACGATTAACATAAATATACATACATATATATAAATACTTCAGATACAGTTATACACACATGTTAAGGCAATGGGAAATTTCACAGAATTCCTTTAGTTTTACCAGCAAAAAAATATACAGCAGCTCGAGTCAGACCAGTTTTGATATCTTGGCAAAGATTGGTGGCTGTAGCTCGAACAGTTTGGAAGGAGATGCGTTTATTTTTTTTATTTCTCAAGCAAAAACGAATAACACTATATTCGTTTAAATAACATAAATAACTGTAGTCACTGGAAAAATCCTATAGACATGTCCCATACTATTCAGTGGCTAAAGTGAGCCAGGTCGTTTAGATGCAGTTAATCACTCCTCTGGACTTTCACAATTGCACACAACTGAAAACTTTTGCATGTCTTGTCACGATGCGTGCCTCAAGTGTCTGCCAATGTTAACTGGAGTGAATCAGGGTCTAATAGATGATAGATATACGCACCGGACATTCTGTTTCAACACAGTAAAACTCTCTAATGTCCCATTAATCCTTGTCACCTTGGCACATACATAACCCTCAAGCTGTTTCAAACCCAAACTTTACAACGACAATGCTAATAACTAAAACTTGGTACAGAAAACCCCTCAAGAAAGTGGTAAACATCCGAAGGGGCCTCATCAGGGAGCACCAGTCAAATTTCCTCAAATATATGAGGCGGAAAGTGACAGCCATGTTAGTCTGCCCACACCAGTGGCTGCTGGTAAACTGGAAGTAATCTGGAGAGATTAGCCAATGTGTAATGTGATAGTCTTTCTTGATACTCCTCTCTCAATCTTCTCTGATCACTAACCTTGGCCACATGTGCAAACATAAAAAAGAGTTGGAAATCTGTACATGAGCTTCCTGTAAGTGTCTCCATATGGATAGGAAAAGAGATGAATAAGAGCCCACTCACCCTGGACCCCAAGTGACTCATGTATAAATTACTGTGAAGTCTTAAGGAGTGTATTTTTCTGCATGTCTCAACCTTGCAGCTAATTTCTCATGTTTTAACACCATTTAACTTGTTTCATTAGTTTTGAAGGTTCTGGAATATATTGTGCATCATATTATTTTATAATTTTCCAAACATGCAAACATTTTGGATATACATTCAAAAAGATTACCTCTGTACTTCGAAGCAAATTTTCTGCGTGGGTTTCACTGACTATTCTGGAACATTCCTTCTCCATTTGTTGTGATTTAAATCTGTTACACTTCCACATGCACTTCCTAGGTGATGTCATCAAACCACGGCGAACTTCGTGCTAAATCGTATCAGTTTAATGACATTGAGTTCTCTATGCATCAGAAAATCTGATCTACCTATTAACATGACAGTCACTCTGGCACAGATTTGATTTATTTCTGATGAGGTCTGATTCCGATCTCAAAATATCCGGATGCATGGGCTTTTTCCTGTTTACATTATCATAAATCAGATCCAAATCAGAACTGGGTCACTCAGACTGGGATTTAGTAACAAATATGATGACAGCTGGTCTAGTATGTGTGTACCCACCAAAGCATTCACTAGACTGGTCTATTAGATGAACTCATGAAATGACAATCAATTCCTTTAATAATTCCTGTTCCTCTTTTCCATTATCTTTCTTCATTGGCTCCATTTAAAACCATAATACTTTAAAGTATGCCTCCAGACTTAGAAAAACCCATTTGCTTTCTAGTGACTCCCAGACTCTAAATCAATGGTTCAAGTTGTGTTTAATTCAGAGTTGGAGCAATTGTGTTTTTCTATTGCAATTTCAGTAACTCGAAGCTAAACCATAAAGTTAGAAAAGAAGCATTACATTTATTTTGTGATAGAATCTACCAAAACGCCCCATACTAGGCTGTGGGCTGCATAGCAACAATGTGCTATGACACAATTAAAAAAAACCTCTATGCTTAAACTTTGTCCATACAGTACTGCTCAATACTTCTTGAAAAAAGAGGATCACAAGCACTTCCTACATGGCAACAAAATGTCTAATCAAACGAACCGCAATAATAGAGAGATTGAAAGCTTTTTAAACATATCTGACAGTATCTCAGTGTACATGCCAAAACATTTTGGCGCATTATAAACACAGGGATCACATTGCAGAGCAAAAAAGCAGACATTATGTCATTTTAATTAGCCATTACACATGCTGATAAAAACCTGGGGCAAAAAAGTCTCTTCTGGATCTTGGCACTGTAGAAGTTCCTTATCAAGGTATCGCTAAGTGCTAGATGTCACGACTTTCACCTTCCCTACTTGTCTACTCCTACCCCTCCCCCCTTGTGTTTCTCCTAATCACCTTCACACCTGTTCCTGATTCTGTGGCTTGATTTCCTTCCCTTTATATTCTCTTTGTTTCTGGAGTTCATTAAATGGGTATACTCCACGTCTGTGTGCTGGGGGTTTTCAGAGGACCTCCAGAGAACTGCAGTGAGCCATTATTAAGATATTTTTTTTATTATATCGTCTGTAGGTATTTCTTCAAGCTTGATGTTACCAACTCTGTTAGAGTTTGTTTTATGTTTATCAGTTAGCTTATGTTCCTGTGATGGTATTATTTGGTTAGGTTTTACCCCCTTGTGGGTCTTTCTGTTGTTTTTTGTGTATAATAAACTTGTTTAATTCACTCCAGCTCTTGCTTATGAGTCTCTTTCCCTCAACCACCCCATCTTGTGAAACTAGAGAAGGTTTTCTGGCAGTATAATTGCATATACAAGCATAAAATCCTGGTAGTCGCACCTTCTACATTTTAAACTGCTAATTGCATATACAAACAAAGCATGTTTTCTGAGCTTAGTCCATTGCTTTGGCCAAAGTAAGAATCCATATAAGTATTGCTTACAATAGGCTTTCCTCAATACATTTATCACCAACGTTATATCGCAGTTAGTGACTGCTATTGGGGCATTTGCAGTTTGTTCTTTAAGATTACCTTGAATGGATCTGCTTCACTAACTTTGCTGAATCAGAGTCAACCATGCAGTCTCTCTCTACTCCAGCCTCCTGCTGGCTGCTGGAAAACTGAGCTAATGAAGAAAATCATGTCCATGTGGTGTATGCCAAGAACATTTGCCAGAAGTACCTTTTAAAACACAACACTTTCTTAAGTGTAGAACAATTTTCTGACCGTATGCCTGGGGTAAACTGTGATACGTATTTATCATGAGGGCCAGAATAGTAAAACATGCATGAGGTATCTATTTTTTCTTTCCCTACTAAGCTGGTTTCCAATCATTATGAAAGGCAACTCTTAAATAAATTAAACAGAAAGATCACTTATGATCTGATGATTAATTGCCCTGGCTTTTGGTGAGATTTGTTTTTATTCCTTTTTCCACTCTTTCCTTCTCTTATGCGTATTTGAAATCTCCTGAAATGCATTTAGGAGTATTGTTATTGCAAATGCATCACTTTAAAAGAACAAGTACTCTATATATGTATGTGTAGACAAAGAGATACCTCGGTGAAACAGTAATCCTGTGGTGCAACAGAGTTGATGAATATCTGCTTAATGCACATATCCAGAAATATGATTTCAATTAGGGATTTTTAAATGGTTCCCAAAACCCTCTGTTACACCAGTAGAATAGCTTGAAATTTGAGTTTTAGGGATCTATTAAGACAAGATTTAATTAGCTTCTTTATCTTACAGTAATAATTATCGATGATGATAATGTGACTACACATATACTGCATATTAATACTATTGAACATGTTTTTACAGGGTCCCCCTGGTCCGCATGGAAACCCGGGCCATCCGGGGACTCCAGGACCTAAGGTAAGAAATACAGAAAACTCTTGATTGAAGTTTACCAATTTGTTTCAGATATACTTACAATACCCATGTTTGTGTTTTAGTTTCTTTGAGATTACTGGTCCACTTGTGCTTCCATTTCCACCTTTGAAATCCTTAAAGAAATCAAATGCACATCTTGAACTTATTTCTACGTTCCACAAACTTAAAGAGGCTCATTAAACACATTTGTGTTCTTTGATCTGCTCAATGGCTTCTTGTTATGAGCCACATGTGCTTCGAAGAATGATATCACAAATGTTCTATGTAACAATACCTAGAGAGTGAGCAACAAGAGCAGGCTCCATCCAGATTTTGCAAATCCAAACTAAGATGCCAAGAGAAAATCTTTAATTCATCCATTAACATTTAATGTATCTGTTGTAAAGGAAAATTGAAGCAATGAAAGCATGATTAGCTGATTCTGATGAAGGCTGGAAAAAAATGTTGGGTGATAAATGAGTTTGATGACATCATTGGACTTATTTCCATTGATGTGATTTAGTTGTTCGTTTTACCACATCTGCTTGCTTTGGGCAAACTTACAATTGATCAAAAAAAATTTCTTAGGCCAATGAAGCAAACTTAAGTGTAAACTTCCCTCTTTCTTGTTAGCACTCTCCAATGGGCCCAAGATAAGACTTAAATACCACACTGGGAGTTGCTTTTTGATTTCTATGGAATTTTTATGCTTTTCATCTAAAAAAAAGTAATACATTGTCTCAAAAAGACTACTACAACTATTTATAGTGCTATGAAAGCAGCATAAACTAGCACACCATTCATATTATATCTATGCTGGTCTTAAACCTGAAGTTGAGACACAACAAAATATGTAACTAGATGGCTAAAGTTTGTACACAAACTTTGATGTTGGCTTGTAAAAGTGCAGGTTAAAAGTCAACCCGCATGTCTCAATGGTTTTCCTAAGTGGAGATAGAGATATGTAAAATTAATTGCTAAGAAGTTTTCAGTGATGTAAGGTTATTACTAGGATTACCAAAAACTAACTACTATTTCTCTTGGATGTTTTATCTTGATTATACTTTCATTGCCCTAGCCCATTTGTTTTAAATGGCCTTTATAAGTCAATGTTAAATCTTTAACCCCTTCTAGAGCCTGTTGTTCAAATAGATTTTCACAGTGGCTGGTGTGTTCTCAAACAGACTGGTAACCTCCACAAGTGTGGTCAGTTTGAAGTGTCCATAAGCTTCTCAGTCTGAGTTACAGTTTAACAAAGTTTGACCCCATGTTAAGGCAATGGAAAAGTTCCCAGCATTTTCAGCAATTTCCCATCCTTCCTTCAGTGGTACAGTGGTCTTAAAAGATATAGAAAGCAGAGTCAGACGAGGTTCAATGTCTTGGCAAAGTTGGCTGTACAAGCCAACATAACAACCAGCCAATATTAGATTTTTTTATAAGTATCCAGTTTTGCAGTGGTTTAAAATATGAGATGAATAACAATTGTTATACAGCTGTGAAAACTACTTGTCTTCAAATTCTACAACTATACCGTTTGGAGGCATTGCTGAAGCCACTGAACTACAACAGAACAAACTTCTCACATGGTGATCATTGTGGACTGAAGTCACTTTTCTAAGGACTTAGTTTTGTTTATTGTGCATAGTCAGCCATGGAATTGGTGGACAATTTTAACGGGCAAAGGGTGCATGGACATGGAGCTGGGCATGGCAAATATACATGAGTGATGGAAAGTTTAAAGATCAAAATAACAAAGAAAACTTTTTGCTATCAAGCTTTCTTTACGTTTTTTTTTTTCTGGCTGTATGTTTCATGTATTTGTTAACATGGGAGTCAATGGGAATTCAGGACACCAGCCTCAATTGGCCATCAGATGAATTGCATTTTAGTGGATCTGAAGGAAACATGGGAGGTTGCCATTTGAGTTGTAGCTTGATTTACTGAATCTAGTGCTTTGACATCATCATCAGTAGCATTCTGATGCCTTAAACAAGTAAAAATTCTCTTTAAAAGCAGTTTATGACACAAAGGTGGTTGGTAATTCTTTCAATATATTTTTTTCAGTTGTGCAGAAGTAAATTTATTATTAAATAAAGATTAATGTCATCCCTGGTCTTAGTCTTGGCGTTTCTGTTTTGGGTGAAATATTTACCAACCATGCTTTGTGCCTTGTTTCATGTTGGAGTTACTGGTAATGTATCCCACCATGCACTCCTGTTTGGTTTGGGATCGTTTCAGTAGTCATGTGATCTGTGTTGTTTTGATGGCTGGCATCCATTTTAGATTTAATGTTTATGTCTTGTTTTCGCTTCCATGTGCTCTCCTGTCTAGTGTCTTGATCTGACCCCTCTAGTTACTTGATTATTGGTAGCTGTCCCCTTTCCTAATTGATTTCTCATTATATCCTTCTTGAGTTCTCTATTTGGGTTGTTGCTCATGATCTGCCTAATTCCCTATTTAAGTTTGTTTTAACCTTATTTATGTGGTGTATTTGAGAACTGAGGGGGATTAATGTTCAGCACTTGGTTACTAATAAAAACATCATTTTATTTACTGCCTTTCTTGCATTTGGATTCTGTCCACTTGACACAGTGTAGGAATATAGTTTTATTCAATTGTGGTTATGGAATAACTTGGAACCTCCACTGAGGTTGTGCTCAAAAAGAACAGGGTGCTACTATGCTGCGTTCCGTAGAAAACTCCCCAATAGTCAGCTGTATCAAAATGTAGCATGCCATGGAACGTTCCATTTTAAGACAACAGATTTTATTGTGGTCTTTTGCGCTTTTTGTCGTAAAAGCGCTTTGTCGTAAATCTCATTTACTCATCTTTTAAAATACTTTTAACCTCATCTGACCCTATTCAATCTTTGTAACGTGACAAATTAGACTGATCACTTAAATTTTATTGGTCACACAGCATGTTAACTGAGATGTTCATCCTGGACTATGCAGATCTTTGCGAGCTCAGTTGAGGGGTGTTTTACAGCCCCTACAAGAATGCATCTTCTGAATAAAACAAACAGAACCAAATTGAACTCTGAAAGTCCCATTGAAAATTAGTAGGTTTATAAAATTGCCTGATTGGGGTGATTCCTTTTATTTAAAACACTTTTCGAAGCCATTTTTAATCAACAAGTGACACTTCATTCTTCATTAAATTAAAACCTTTTCATGCTCAATTAAACTGGATTATAGATGCCTTGATCCGTTTGACTCACAGCTAAAAAAATATGGTTGAACCTCATTGCCTGAAAAGGCAGAAGAATGTGGTGTGTGAAACCCAGTGTCATTGCAGAGACTTTCTGTAAAGTTATTGACTCAAGTGCTCATGGGTCACTCTCTCGCATAAACAGCAATCCTTTCCTTGCCTTCATTACTCTTATCCATGCTGATTATATATGGAAATTCAAAAGGAGGATGTCTGTTCCTGCACGCTGTTTGCAGTGAATTTCAAACCAGGGGTTACAATAACTCACACGTAACCTCCTCATTTCCTGTATGATGGAGGCATCATTAACAATAAAACTCAAGGGCAAGCAGTGATTGCTGAAGGTAGTGTAAAATATGGACTCATTTAAAAGTCTTTTTAAAACAGCGTACATTTTCAACATATTAAACAAAGAACCTGGTGATCTTTTACATTTCCATGAGTGATATTTGCAGATTTCATGAGGAGGTCAGTACATTGTCCTCTGTGTGTTACAGGGGGAAAAGGGAGATCCTGGAATCTCATATGGCAGAGCACCAAGTGGAGTAAAGGTCTGCATTATCACTCGTCATTCATGACTTAATTGTTGTTTTAAAGACACTATTCAAGTATTTTTTTTTATTAAATGCATTCACCATTACTTGGTGGTTTTGATTAAATTACTTTTTTTTTCTTTTGTAAAGTTTAGAGATGTTGGAAAATGAAACTTTTATAGCAGCAATAGTTACTCAACATTACTCAAAATTTCAACAACCTTGCAATTGTTTTTGTTTTGTGTATATATTTCAAGGAGGCAGATTTCAGTTTATTTTTTGGCCTTTTGCTTTTATTTGGAACAGACAGGATAGTAATGTGAAAGAAAGAGAGAGAGCAGGAAGCCGTGGAAATGACAATGGGTTCTGAATTCAAACCCATGTCGCCATGCACAACTGTGTGTCCATGTCTAGCGCACTGTCCATTAGTCTACCAGACAGATTTCTGTTGATTCAAAAAAGTTATACACGGGACAGGAAATCTAACATAAAATAATTCCTTCGTCATTTACATTTTTTTATTAATGACAAATTACTTAATTTGGGATCTCTTCAGTCTCGTTGATTTCAAGTGTTCCTCAGGAGAGCCCTCAGACCATACATCCCTTCATCTTAGCCATTCGCCTTTATTTAAAAAGAATTGGGACACCCCTGAAAGTGTTCAATTAAACATTTGCTATTTTTTGTTCTTCATCTGAAGATATCAGAGGTTTAAAGCAAGTTTGGTTGCATTAACAAAGACACTTGCTCTCTGGTAACCTAGCAACGTAGGGAGCTACATGCAAACAGCCAATCGTGTAACAGTATTAAATTTGGTTGCGCCGTATCAGTGTCTCGTGCTGGTGTTTGGGATTCCTCTTCATACGAACAAAATGAGTACCAGTGCGAGCAAGAAAATTATTTAAAAAAAAACATTTTCTTTCATTTTGCAAATAATTGTTCATTGTGATTTTAAAGTTATGCTTACATTTTAATTATTTTCCATGTTGACATTTATTATTATTAAGTTTATAATAAGGTTAAGTTTATAGTAAAATGTTTAAATGTAGTCGATATTTCCCCTGGTCCTTATTTTAAGTGGGTCATTTAAAAAAAATTATTTTCTATATCAACCGTTCTGATTGACTGATGTCGTGATACAGTTTTCAGCCATATCACTCTTTCACTCTTGTTTTCTTTCAAGACATACTTTTAATTTCTCTTTTCTCACCATTAGGGGGACCCTGGATTACTGGGGGTATCTGGACCAACTGGTCATGCAGGTAGAAAGGTAAGAGCCAGGGCAACATTCTATTACTAACACGTCTAACTTTACATAGAATCATGTTCTGGTTTTACACAAGTCTCATTTCAAACAGCGTCATGTTGTTAAACATCTTATATCTTGTAAATCCATCTTCTATAGCTCATCTGTGCATGGGATTCAGCCATGATGTGTCAGCACATTATTGTAAATTGATACCAAATGAATCACAAGCAGCATGGGATTTATTGGTTTCAGCCACTATGTGTCTGTTGCCAAATTCCAACGATGTCCATTTTCTCTTTTTTTATGAGAAAGTATGCTTCTAAGCTTCAAGGAAACATCCACTAATGAAGGATGGTGACACTTTCAATTAGGCTAAAGAATTCTGCATTCAGCATACACGAGCAGTTTTGTGTGTTTACGTTACAGTCATGGGACCAGCAGTGATCTTCATGCTTCATCAGCAGTTTTGAATAAATTAAGAATCAGAAGGTTTGTTTGAACAGTTGGATCAGAAGTGTTGTAAAGTTATGGAATTACCTTTTTCTCTGTCTCCATGTGTTTCCAATCACACAGCTAGAAAAAAAAATGTTTAAAGCTGGTGGAAAATAGTTGCACACACTGCTTGTGCTAAATTACTGCTGGCAGCGAACCAGAAGGTTATTCCTTCCATGGTCCATGGCTGCAGACAAAATCCAGCAACAATTAAACAAACAATACAGTTTTAGAGTTCTCAAAAGTACTATAAATTAAGTTGAGGCACTCAATCAAATGTGTAGGTGACAATCAGTTACAATGGATTCATTCATTTAATTCAGAATTATTATTCCATGTACTTTCATTTGCTGCTCTGTGAATGAGCAGATGTGGACTCTGGCACTCAGGACTTTACTGTATTAGGCTACTAACGTCTGCTGTGAGATTGTTCTGATCCACCCTTTCTCTTACTTATATTAAATGGAGACCTTTTGGCAGTAATCTTTCATACATACACTTGACAATTTACGCAGGTGTTTTTAATAGCTTTTCTGTGATGGGCTCTGAATCGATTTCAATAGAGATGTCTCCATATCATTTGTCATTACAAGCTTCAGATTCCTTTCTTCTTACTCATCTTCCCACACTCAGATGCTCTGGGCTCAGTTGTTCTAGCTTATCTTAGCTCTCGAGAGATAAAAAGAGGGTTTTTTTTAAAACAAATAATTAGAGGAGGACTCTTCAGCAGGGGTGTCAAGCACATGGGCCAGGGGTCCAATCTGGCCTGCAGGTTCCCTTGTGAGAGCAAGATAGAGAGACAGAGACAGAGATTTGTTAACTGTGTGACTATAAGCACCGTTACAAACACAGCATTTGAATGTATTTATTTCTCTGAGGTCAATATTGTTTAACCCTGTGTTTGAATGAATGAATGTAGATTTTTGCAGGAACAGATTGAAGTTTCCTTACAAAGTGATCATGATGCGGATAGAATTGCAGTGGGCGAAATGGTGGCAATATTGTCGCTGTTGTGGTGCTAAAAGCTTGTGCTTCTTTTAAAGTGGAACCATGTAGCTGCTGTAGAACAAAGCTAACGTTAATTCTTCTCTCTTTTATCAGAGGCAGATCCTTTGTGGAAAAGATCCTTTCTGTTATGCTTATTTAAAATGGAATTTTACACTTTTATTCATTTTAAAAGAATGTGTGACATGGCAGAGTTATTCTATTTAACGCACTGTTTAGTTTGGTAGTTAAGTATTGGTCAGATCCTAAGCTCAGATCCTAAGATGTAAAGTTTCAATATGAAGTGAATAGTTTCTTCCTGACTTCTAAAGCATTTTATTAAATTAAGAAGCAGACATATAGCAATGGGTGACACGGGTAGCACTGTGGCCTTCCAATTAGACGGTTGCCGGTTCAAGGCTCGCCGGTGACCTTCCTGAAAGGAGTTTGGATGTTCTCCCGTGCTTGCGTGGGTTTCCTCCATGTACTCCAGTTTCCCCCACAATCCCAAAAACATGCAGCAGGTTGATCTAAGTTCCTCTCATATGTGAATGTGTGAGTGAATGTTGCCTTGCGATGGACTGGCGACCTGTCCAGGGTGTACCCCCGCCTCTCGTCCGATGTGCGCTGGAGATCCCCGACAGACTCCCGTGACCCCGAAAGGGAATAAGTGGGTTGGAAAATGAATGAATGAACATAGAGCAACCCATAATGCCATGTTCCAGTGAGTACGATGGCTGAATTACTTCCAACGTCATTTGTTTGTAGTTTTGATCATGTTCACACCACAAACGAACTACTAGAGTATGTTTGGAACCATTCTGAGACCACCTCCTCGAGCAGGTCTCGGACAGCATTTTTAGTCAGATTAGTCCGTTTTTGGTCACAGACCATTCAAACACATAAACTAGAGTTCAAAGTACAAAGCAAAATTCACAGAAGTGAATCAACACACTGTTGATTTCAGTGCTGCAGAACTATATAAACACTGCCCTAGACGTAGAACCCCAGTCAGCGTTAATTCCACCCACATAGTGATACATTTAACACTTGGGCACATTTACACCAACAGTGTGGATATAACACTGTGATTTTTGCTGTGTAATAACTTAAAAAAGCAGGTACCCACTGCTACCTAATCACATTGATTGAGTAAACATCTGTCTCAAACTATTTATAAATCTTTGTTTCACATCTGACTGCTTTACGGGCAGCATGATGATCTGGTTTTTAGCTCAGCTGGCGCTCAATGAGGAGGTTCCTGGTTTTAGTCCCAACTAGGTCATCTTTCTTGCTGGAGTTTGCCTCTATGGCTCTCCTCCCAGAATCCAAAACTATTCTAAATGTTGGAGACAGATAAAGTTGCTTTGTCTATAGATAACATTAAGCTCTCGTTTTTTTCTCCATAAAGACTCCGCATTCAAACATCTTTCCCTGCCATGTGACACAATTCTACAGCAATATTCTTACTATAGCAAAAAATTGTTGTTAAAGATTGTGATTCATATACTTGTTGATAGCCCAAGAAAATATCAATGGTCTCATTGCCAATCTCCATGGGCAGTGTTGAATGTCCTTCCAAAGATGTCCAAGAGGTGGAATGCCAAGGCAACTTACAACAAAATCTTTTTGAGAGCCAACTCACATACTAAGTTTAAAGAATTAAAATTTATTCTTTGTTAAGAATTTTAACATTGAGCTATTTTTGGGGATTTTTATACAAAATGAAAAAATCTATTTGCAGTAGGTTGCATTGAGATTTTGAATTTTTTTACTTTTTGTGCGGGTAAACAATAGCTTCATCCACATTAGAAAAACATACTTTTGTATCATCGTTTAATCAAAAAAGAGAAAGATTTTTGAAAAAGCTAAAATAGTTCAGGTAGAGCTTTCTGTTCAGTGTCTGGATGAACAGCCAACAGTAACAGAGCTCCATTTACACATTTGGCGAATGCTTTTATCCCAAACAAACATTATTTCAAGGAATGAAAACATTTGATCTGTTCTTGCTTTCCTATAGTATTTCCCAATGCTCTAATGAATAAGCCCAAAGAAAGAGCTTTTTTGATAATAGACTCATGCTTCTAAAATAGAACAGTTTTAAAAACATCTTCCTCAAAAGCTTGTATTTGGTCCTTTTAATGTGCCAATAATTTGTGGATGCATCAACGCCTTTATCTGAATGAAACATAAATGTTATGATATCGGGCAGGCAGCATGGTATATTATCAACACTCCCTGTCCAGGAGTTTCCTCTTTCAAGTCTGTGTTAGGTCCATCTGTTAGATGGTCTGTGTTTGATGGGTTAGTAACCTGTACAAAGGTTATGCTACCTCTCTTGCCATTCACGCAGATAGATACTCTTGATAAGGGATTAGACATATCATAAATGATTATGCAAGATTCATAAGTGCTAAAATATACAAAAAGACATCTTCTGAAGGTAAGAGTCCATCAAACACACATCATCATACATGGAAGACTGGAAAATATTCCTTCCTTATTCAGACTCCAATATCTTTAGCTCCTACATCTGGCTTTTATTTGTTCTCAGTTGCATGCATGGCACAATCATATAAGCACCAATTTTCTGGATTGAAGAAGACTTCCCCTCCTTCCTCCACTGATTCTCTTTGGTTCTACTCCTGGGGCTCTCTGTCTCACTCCTCTTGTGTAATATATTTCCATAGTTAGAAGCACATTGTTCATTGTCCTCCAGACCAAACCACTCAGTTGTGGTTTTGAGATCACAGGCTTGTTTGCATGAATGAGTGTGTGCATATCACCAAACTTTAAAAACTTGTAATGTGTATTTTATTGGGTTCCTTTGAGCTGTGTTTGTAAAGAGATTGACCCCATTTGTAAGTGCTAAACTGTTTATGGAACCATGGACTGGCACAATATAGTGTGTGGGTAGAGCGTTTGCTCCAACCTCACAATGGGTCCTCAGATTGGTTTGGCTACCGAAACCACATTTTAACTTTAAAAATCCACTTTGGGTGCTTATGCATTCAAGGGATGTGTTAATCACAAAAAGGCCTCTAATGCTCTCTAAAAATGAACATATTTTGGCATTTTTGTCTTTTATAGAAAGATCTCAACCAGGAAGAAATTGTGTACAATGTAAAACTGTAGATGTAATTTTTATTATATGGGTTTAATTGCAACGTGCTGAAAATCTCTCAATCACATTTTTGCAGTCTAAAAAAGTGAATTTTTGTACTATATTAACCTCTTATTTTCAGTCTCCCTCACTCAATCCTTCATTTTTCCTTGTTCTACTCATCCCTATAATTCCATCACATCACTGAGTGAACCCCACCTGGTGGTCAGAACTCGATTCACGCCTAAGGGGAAATTTGATTATTCAATTAACCTAACCGCATGTTTTTGGGATTGTGGGGGGAACTGGAGTAGCAAGAGGAAACCCACGCAAGCACCGGGAGAACATGCAAGCCGGCAAGCCTTGAACCAACAACCTTCTAACTGGAAGGCCACAGTGCTACCCACCGTGCCACCCCTCGATAAAACACAATCAAGGGGATATATATAACTTCTATTTACTTTTGCCTCCAAACAACTGTTTGCTTTTTCTTCAATGGTTACAAGAATATTTTTTCACAGACAACAATGTAGAGCAACAATTTTGCTCTACATTGAAATGAGAAGCATTTGCCATTAATCGGATTATTGGTTATTGGGCGGGTAGCAAATCATTGAAGCAGATAATTTCCTCAAGCCTTTTTAAACTCCCCAAAAATGAATATTAGGTTACAAAAACATGCACAAACGATTGTCAATGGAACTTCAGGCATGTACCTGATGAGGGACCAACACTGATACATTGTAGAAAGCTCTAAATTTTCATTGAACTGCTTTTCTTTGTCTGGAATTCTATTCTATCGAACATTTCACTCTACTCCCGAAGGTCACTTGTAACTGTCCTGCCAAGAAACACCACATGAATTTCATTCACTGTGACGATATCCTCGTTATATTTATTTTCCCTATAAATTTTCACAGAAGAGAGGGCTTAAGTTTTATGAGTGGTATGATTTTGGGTTGAAATTGTTCAACGTTTATCATAAATAACTGATGTTGCTCATAATAATCACGCCACTTTGTTTAAATTGCCTTTCACTCCTAAATTCTTGAATAGGACACTTTTCAGAAAACACAATCATTGTTGGTCATAATGCTGAAAAAGGCTTAAATAAAATGATAGCCACTGCTTTTTGTGAACCAACATAAAAACCTTTTTACCTCAGCGGATTATCCTTCATCTTGATATAATCTAGATCTTATTGTTGTTTTCCTGTCAGTAGAGTGTGCTTCAAGCCACAGGGACGACAAAAAACTGACTGTTTTCTTTCCTTTAAATGGAATAATGTAATTATTCCTAGTTAAGGTCACAGGGTTTTATATTACTGCCTATTCCTGCTTAAAATGGGCCCCATGCAAACTCTTACAAGTTCACATCATACAAGTTAGGCCTATACATAGAGAGGAAAACTTGTCTTGTCCTCTTAAAAAGAGAGAATATTGGCTGGTCCCCCGACAGATTTAAGTGTGTGTGTTTGGCCAGTTATCAGCTGGTATTAGTTTGGAAGTGGTTTGCTCGTTCGAGTGGAATCCGTTGATGTGCACTTTGAGACCTGTTCGGTTTCCACATTTTATTATTTTTCCATTCTCCCATCCTGGGAACATTTGTAAACGTTCTTTGTTCATGAGTCTTAGCTCACCAACAAACAGTCAATGCAGAGTTCTTTAAACTGCATAAAAAAAGAAGGGCATTCGTTTTTCTTGACAATGTTCCTGTGGTCACTAAATCAGTGTTTATGAAAATTCTTGATAAGAATAACCTTTAGAAGTCACTGCACGCACCAGTGCCAATCACTTTTGCACAGTACTTTAAAGGTAATTTATTAGAGCAAATTGTAAAGTAGTAAAAAATGCTCAAAAAGACTACGAACTGCTAAGGGCTAAAGCCTATTTTTTCCATAAAAGACTTGCATAAAGGCACACTAGTCTGTAAATAAAGAGTTAAAACTGCAAAAGTTTTTGGCAGATGTGAAAAAATGCTGTAAACATGTTTAGAAATGTTTGTTATTGCAAATTTACTAAATACAAAGTAGCCAAACAAAAGAAAACTAAGACATCAATGTTTTAGATGTTACTGCCTTCTGGATTCGAACCAGCATATATTTCTATTGGTGCATGTGCGCAAAGTCTGGGTGTGGTGAGGTTGAGAAAGATGCTTATGGCACAGCGACAAGACACAAGGTAGATATAATGCATCAACAAGGTCTCTCTTAGGCAAGATTTCAGTGCAGACTGGGCTTTCAAGATGTTCTGTTCATGCTCTGTTGAACAAACAGGAAATGTTAAGGACAGTGGTCAACCAAGGCAACACCAAACAGCCATTAAGAAGATCTTAAGAGAAGAAAGACCAGTTTTGGCAGAACCCTGATCTAAGCATCGTTTGGTGTGTCTGGAATTGCACGAACAGACAGAAGAATAAGAGAAAGCCTCCATCCACGGAAGATCTGTTGTTAGTTCTCAAAGGAACACCAACCAGTTTAAAACCTGTACAAATGTACATAAAATAATTTTGAATACTGTTTTGAAGGCAATGGTGGGCACACCAAATATTGATTTCTTTTAGTTACATAAACCATATGATGTATTTGCTTTTAGTTCTAGCACTCATTGTCCCTTTTTTCTGAGTTTAGGGACAGAAGGGTAATCCTGGTCCATCTGGCCTCCCAGGAGATCAAGTGAGTTCTTATCCACATTGCTTAATGGTACTTTGCTTTTGATCTAGATTAAAATATTCCTCACATACTGTACATAATTGTGTTTTTATCAAAACACCATTTCTTTAGTATTGTTTGTACATTTTAATGCAAGAATTTTACAACATGAAGTTTTGTAAAAGCTGCAAGGGTTTCAATATGTAGCACATTAGTTTTGGCACATATATATCTAGATAGATAGATATATATCCTCTAAAATTCCCAGTATCTAGTATCTATTCAAAATGAAATACATTAAGGCCCCTGGATTATTACACATCGATTTCCACCCAACTATATTTTCTTACTGAAATTTAGATTTGTTCTATTATAACATTTCATGCAACTTGTTGCAGTGATGGGTGAGATGGCATGGAATAAGGCAGGGCTTTTCTCTTTATTTTGTGCTTCCACAACTAATGATATCTTCAAAATATGGATTTTTTTCCCTTTTTAATTTTCTCTAGGGAGAAAGAGGACTGGATGGGAGCCCAGGTGCCAAAGGTTATCCTGGCAGGCAGGTGCAGTAAAATATTCCCTTGTGTTGCTGCCACACACTCACGACCAGAATGATTCTGAAACTCAAGTGTTAGAGCTTGTATTGGAGAACTAAAGAGCTTTGAAAAATGAGAATTTTGGGGGGATTTATATAATAGACTTAAATATGAAGCATTGCGCATAAAGAGTGATGGTTGATATTTGGCTTGTAATCAGTGTAGTGTGTGAATAAGATCAAACACTGTTATTTTTTGGGATGGTTTCACTAAAGTAGCCACTCACCCATTAAACAAAGTGAAGGAATGCCAGCAGAAAATGTTAATGTGATCACAGCAGACTTTAAAAGTAGTTAATCATTTTGTTATTTTATTTTTACACTTAGTTCAATAGTGCACATCAAAATTCATTTCATGTTGACACCTCGGTATGCCTGGTGTCAAAATTTCAATTTCACAGTCTGTTCTTCCTGACAAGATTTGCCAGCTATTCAGTGTCAACCTCAATCTGATCCTTCTGTTTGTAAAGATGCCAACTTTAGATCCTTCTGTTTGTAAAGATGCCAACTTTTGATCCTTCTGTTTGTAAAGATGCCAACTGTTGTGATGGTCTTAAACGGCATCTCTCTTAATCGTTGTGTTTCTATGAACGAGAAATTCTATTTCTTATGTTTAGGTGGCACTTACATATGAACTATATTTATTTTGAGTTCTGTAACATAATTGATCAAAGTAATATTTATACATTTAAACTTGTGTGAAAACATAACTGAAGTGAATCAAGTTTTCATTACCTGAATAACTTTCATTTTTAACAGTAACAATGCGTTTTCTTAGTTTTTGTGCATTTTGGCTACGCGTCAAAGCATGTAGCACTTCAAAAATAGAGCCGATACCAAAATGATCACAGGACTGATAAAAGATGCTGCAAAGTACTGACTCACCGCAGATGCATGTAGTGTTAAAGCTCTGGCTCTTTAACATGGAGGCTGAAAAACAATGTGCGTTGCACTGCAGATGGATGCCGTATGAAACCTGAATTAAGGCCAATCCAAATTGAGATTCCTACGAGGTTTCTTTAGCAGGGTCCTCTTCGTCTGTGTTGAAGAATATTAATGCAATAACTCTCCCTGCCTGAAGATGGCATATGTGCTACAACAGATGCACTCTGGACCATACGGGGAAAAAGGAAAGGAATCAAAGAGCAGTTTTATGGTGGCTGATCACAGGGAGTTGTTTGATAAATATGTGGAGAAAAGAGATCATTTTGGCACACTATTTCCTTCCTGTTTCTTGTGTTAAATTGCAATGAAAATGTGGGATGAGAGCCACCGAGTGGCTCTTTTACGTCTCACTCACATCATCAAAAGAGCCAGCTTTCATTGATCTGTTTTTCTTTTAAAAAATGGCAATCCAAAACTTTTCCGTTGGTACCACTCATTCGGTCAGATGTGTTAGCTCCCGTTGGCGTTCATAGTTTTCCAAATATTGGATCGATGTGTTGAGCACTTAAGGCTTTTCATGGATGCTAGGATTTGAGAACTATTGTCTGAAACTTTTCAGCAGATGTTCATCAGATTTGTTGATATACAGGGTGATTCAAAAACAAAGCCACAACTTTGAAAATCTGTCTAAGCCCCCCAGACACTCGAGTGACATCAAACCTCAAACTCAAGAAATCAAACTCGCTCCACACTCTCTGTAGCATTACGGGCGTAACAGCTCTTCTATCTTAAATCAGCAACAGAAATAGCTTACCTCTCTTTTTCTTCTTTGGAGAATTCACAATTTTCAAAGTTGTAGCAATAAAAAAAATGTCACAATATGTATCGTGGGGAGATATTGCTTGTATGTAATATTTACAAGAAGAAAATTGTCCTTTACTCAGATTTTAAACCCGAAATATTATAAAATTAGCTCTCTCCATCACTTCGGGTAAAAAAGATGACTTCATGGAAACATGCCCCTAGTGGATGGATCGTATCAAATGCTCTCATACAGGTTAAAATTAGACCCTAGTTTTCTTAACTTTGTGGTCTCAAAACCTTTTAAATTCCATTTTTCCAATGATTATTCATTATAATGGTTGGCTTTTAATAGTTGGTTAAAAATATTGTGATGCATACCGCATCGTAGATATAATATTGAGGTATGTATCGTATTGTGATGAGAGTTTATCGTTACACTTTGATGTTTAATATAGGTTTCCTCCGGGGCCCCCAATTCCTCCCGTGGAAGTGGAACAAACAGATTATTAGTAAAAATCTGCAGGTGTGACGTTTTTCATTGTGTGCTTTGTAGGGCTTGCCTGGGCCGATAGGAAACATGGGACCTAAAGGTGTACAGGTAAGAGACTTACCAAGCTTTCTGCATGTTCTTCTTATTAAGCTCAGTGTTTGATGCATTTACACTGTGTTGATAATAATTCGATAATCAATAATCATATTTTGGCTGTGTGTTGTTAAGATGTTTAACATTCTTTGTATGTTTGTGTTTATAATTGGTTTAAAATTATGGGAACTTTTTAGTCCTGCTGCAGTCCTGGTCTTGAATTTTCAAAGTTTCCAATGGCTTTGCAGAGCTCTGAACACCAGAAAAGGAAATGGTTGTAGACATTTAAGGATGAGTTATTAGGAGCTGTTTTCTTTATAAAACCTCAAACATCAGCTATAAAAGTACAGCGGAATCCAGGGTTTGTCAGCTGGCTTTTAAAATTTAATCCCACTTAAATTTTAAATACCATTTTGGTCTTGTAAAATAAATGGAAGCTGTGTTCATCCAAAGTATTTTCCTCATATTTTTTGTGGCTTTAGTGAGAGAAAGATTATATAAAGCAGTCAGTGTTTATTTAGCTACACTAAAAGTGTTGGATGTTTACTGACACACATATTATTGAAAATATACTAGTTACAAATAATCCAGTTACACTAAACCTGATTTAGTTTAGATCGTTTGGTTGACACAACTCAAATAAATCCACAGAAATACAATGAAATCACTGAAATGATTTCTAACTGATGTTCTAACACTGTATTATTTCTGACAAGAACTACTGAAAACACATGAATATATAATGAACAAAATAGCACTTTAACCCTAGAAGTCTTTTTTGCGTATGCTTCGATTAGGAATGATGGAACCCAGCAATGGTTTCATTTGGATTTCAAATATAATGTGAAGTTTAGATAATCGTCTTTCAGTCATTTCACAGACCCCAAATTGGAGCCATCAGTGCCATCTAGTGGTGAAAAGAAGGGATTGGAAGTACAATACATGTGATATAGCTTGTGTTTTTCAAAATTATGGTACAAAACAAAGCACAGTGGCACAAAAAGTGCTTGGAACAGTGTATGAGGTTTAGGAGAGGTTCCCTGTTATTTTTATACAATTTTCACATTGTTCCAATCATGGCTTTTTTGAGGGATTCAGGACATTTTTTATTTTGTATCAGCATTTATATGATTTATATGATTACACAATTTATTTTGTATTTATTTTTTAAACAAATCATAAACTGTTTGTTGACATTTTTGTTTTTTGTTTTTTTTTTTGGGGGGGGGGCTTTTGCAGTAAAAAAATGACAAAATATACTTTTTGTAGCAGATATAATGAAACAAATGTTAATAACAAAAAGATGAAGGAGCTGGGGTTTTACGAAAACTATTTTTAAAGTTAACTTATTAAAACAAAATGTAAAGTAGTAAAAAAAAATACTCAGAAATGCCCTGGACTTCTAAGGGTTAAAAAAATAGTGTGGCTAAAGAAATACAAAACTTTTAATTTATAACCTTCTTAAGTGAGAATTATGAGAATCCAGAGAACCGGCTACACCCTTCATGTGTCAAATGCTAATGCAATTTTTTCAATCACATTGGTGCAGTGAATTTCGAAATAAAAGTCCTTCACATACACATTTAAAATAAGAGTCTGTCACAGAGCCATCCATTTTCAGTGCTCAGGTGTGAAATATTATGTACTATGTTTGCAAAACTTCAACAATAGATTTGATGTCTTTTTTTATTGCTATGGTTTTACTGTACATTCAGGTGTTTAAGCATATCCTAGCGGTCATCCCGAATGCCTGCGTGATCCCTGGTGTGAGGGTATGTGCCCTTGGACTACATCGTGGAAGCCAGCACCATGCAGTCCATGGGCATATGCACTTGCCTCAAGGCCTAGATCTTCACAGAGTGACCACTATCCTCAAAGGAGCTCTGTACATCAACAAGAGGCTTTTGGGCTGCGTTACTCTAACATTTGTCTGTTTGTTTCTTGTCTTCCTACACTGCCTTGCTTTAGGGCTTCATTGGAATCCCAGGAGTCTTTGGCCTGCCTGGAAATGATGGAGAAAGGGTAAGTTTTGTTGTCTTAAGAACACCTTAAGCAAGATGTCTAAATAATACATGTAAACTGAGAGTGTTTTCTGAAGATTTACCCAATGAAAGAATAAAATGAACAAGAAGAAGAATGAGATTAAAATATAAACATCATCCTCGTATGGTGTATATATTCTCTTTTGTAATAGTGGATTAAAATTCAAATCACTAGCAAGGAAGCCTAGTGAAAGGGGCACGCTCCTCTAAAACCATGCGTATTCCTTTTCCAAACAGTAGTTAGTTTCAGTTCTCACAATATTTGCTTAAGAATCATGAGCTGGTGAATTCCGGCCTGCGATACTTTGTGGAAATAGCAGTATAAGCCCCAGAGGGCTGGAATATAGCCTGCTGTGGATTAGCCAGATAATGTCTCCTATTTTCAGGGCCGGAGAGACTGAGGACATTGAGATTTGAGTTCTTGAGAAAAGGAACTAGTCTGTTGCATCCATTGGCTTCAGTAATTGATTAATTTTTTTTGTCATCTGTTTCTTTGCCGCTTCCTTTCCCTCTGCTGTATCCTATAGGGTTTGCCGGGTGTTCCTGGGAAGAAGGGCAAGATGGGTAGGCCGGTAAAGTTTTCTCTCCCCTTTCTTTCTAGATAAACTTCTCAGATCTTTGTGTTTAATACTTTGTGATGAGTACAAACATACAAAGCTTGAGTATATTTGTGTTTCCTCATTTAGCTCATAATTTTCCAAAACAAATATTGTGCAGTTCTCTCCAGACTTACAGTATAGCACTGCAAAGATGCATCTGTTCCCAATAATGAAGACTTCACTGTTTTGATTGAAAGGCCACTTTTGAACCTTAACCCAAACTTACTGTTATGCCCGGTCAGCGCACAAAAAAGATCTGTGCATAAGTGTAAGTGTTGATTTTGGCATTACGACAAGCACACAGCAGAGTGTGATGTCACAGCTCTTGTCTTCTTGTATAACATACTAGTAGATGGAGGGAAAACTGTGCTGTCAGCAAATCTTTGTTGGTCCTTCTTTCACTGCTTCTGGTCGTTGCCAGTTCAAGGAAACACTCAGCCATGGAATTTCCTGCAAGCCTGACAGAGAAAATGATGCATGCTTGCTTTCTCTTACTTGACTTTTTCAATTTGATTTGACTTCTATATAAAATACTATTTTTCCAATCTGCATTTTTGCTTTTTTTCCCCCGTTTTTTGTCTGAGCTACATTTAAACAGTGTAAATTATAGGTATTCAACAAAAATTTAAAGAGGGTATGTGAAGGTACAGAAGATTATAAAATCTAAGCCAACACAATTCCGGCGGCAGTACTTCTGAGCCACAACATTTAACACCTATTACCAGAATCGATATGTTGGGCTACCTAACTCACATTCAATTGGCCAATGCCTTCAAATTTCGGTTAAATAACTACTGGATCACAACAGCCCCGCTGAAAAAAATGGCACTCTGCTAGATCTTGAATCTAAATGTTTGGTCGGGTCTGTGTGGGATGTTTTAAAATGCTACCATCACTACTAGCATTTAAAGAATCTCTTGAATTACTGTCCTTAAACAAAAGCCTATTACTTACATTGGAATACATATTCTATTTTTCTATTCTATGCTATTTTGTGTTGATTCTGTTGAGAAAAAGACCACCTTTGGTCAATGAACAACAAAATGGTAACATTTCATGCCGGGAAACATTTTGTGGCTAAAACGCACAAGAACTTCTTGCCGTTTTCCTGTTGTTGCCAGTTTTTCAATAACCTGTGATTGCGTAATAGTTCTGGTCAAAAGAAGGATTAGACTGAGGAGACAATGTTTATTTGAGTGGAACTGGAAGCAGTAATTAACAAAGCTGCTGTAATTTTCAGTGTGGTTTCCCCACATCTTGCTTAGCTAAACTCTTCTGTCACTTCCATTTATCTGCCCAGGGTTTTCCAGGAGATTTTGGAGAGCGTGGGCCGCCTGGACCTGATGGAAACCCAGTAAGTTTGGCTAAATAAACAATTCGTCCATAATTGTACTGTGAAAGAAGGGTTAAGCATATTTATTGTCTGGTATATTATATTACAGTATTGTTCACAAAGCAAGATAAATGATTTCTGATATGTCATCCTAAATCTTTCATAATCTGCCAGTGCTTTTCCGACCATTTTATAGAATGTTACACAGAAAATCATACAAGCTCACTGGGTCACTCAAATTACTACATTCTGATAAATGCCTTTTAGTTCTGCCACCACAATAACACACATGAGCCAGCTGGTGTATAGCCTGTGTATTCTGCTCGACTTTGAATAATTCTAGTGATGAGGAAATCAGCTGTAACTCTCAGTCTACAGCAGAAATCTGGAAAAGCCATTACAGGCGTTGCTTAATCTCTTATCGTTTTTCCATGTTCATTGTTCCATGTTCACAATTTCAACTTTTTTTCATGTTTCCCTCCCTACAAAAAATATTCATTTTTATATTGTTATGTTATATTATGTTATGAATGTGTGATATATTCAGTTAATTGCTATAAATTAGGTCTGTGTGTAAATGAAGTTTTTAGGGGAGCTTAAGAGATTGTAAGCACCTCAGATGGACTTCATTAAGCTATTTATGATCCTCATTTTAGCAGCCGTTTCTCACAGAGGCTTTGGTGATTGAACAGCAAACTACCTCCACCCCAACTTCATAAATACTAGAAATCAAGATAATCATTTAAAAGCAGTTTTAATAACCTGCCTAAACTAGTTTTAACCCTTAGAAGACACTCACCCCATTAAGTTGGAATGATTCTATCCAGCAATTGTTTCAAAAAGGTTATTAGTTTTGATTTTTTTTTTTTTGAATGAACATTAGAAGAGTCACTACACATAATTTTCAAAATAATTTTAATGAAAATGTGCTATTTTCTTTCAGTTTCAATTTACAGACCCCAATTAAGTGCCATCTTGAGGTGAAAAGAAAGCATAATCCTTGGAAGTACAAGACCTGTGATATGGCTTGTGTTTTTTAAGTTCTGGCACACAAAAAAACACAATATAAATTATTTGTATAAATGTAAATAACCAGCTACAAAAAATGAAAACATCAGCAAAGAGTAAAATGTGTAAAAACTCGCCTCAAATACAATGTTTGGCCACTGGGATTGCAAACAATATATAAGCCACAAAGTGCAAAGCCATGTTTTGTAAAGTTTTTTGTTGTTTTTTTTATGTTTTAATGTTCAAATAAACCAACTATTATATTTTCTTTCACCTCTAAAATAATCAATTATGTGATTATGTCCTTCTGTCCTCAACCATTCACATTTCAACAGAGTCTACTGGCACATATCCCACACACGGGGCGAAAGGCAGAGCTGAAAACATCCTAGACTGGTCACTAATCCATCACAAAGCCACATTCACACTCTATCCCACTTCCACTATGCACAACTAAACCAGCGTTTGCTTACCGCTATCCTGAGAACTGGACTCTCTCACCACTGCTGCTCTGTAACCCTAACCGCATCACAAACAAAGAGGACACGCATGTCTTCACTCCAATCCTTTTCCTTCATCAGTGGTCACTTGGCAAGAGCAGCCGACCTCGTGACATCCATCTGCTCTCTTTCAAAGAACAAGGAGAGTGAAAAATACACAGGGGTTTTTGCCCTGCCGCTGAGGGAGGAAGCAGCAGTGGCAGGTAGCAGGCATCCAGCCGCGCTCAACAAGCCCCTCTCTGTCCTCCACAGCATGTTTCTTTCATTGGCTTGCTGAGGGTATGATGAAGGCCACAGATTAGGATGCTATCAGAGAACAGAGGTTTCACCCCTTCACAAAGCTGTGCCAGGATTTCTCAGTATCTCCTCTGTTTCTCACAGGGGGACATGGGTGCACCGGGTCCAATTGGCATTCCTGGGTTTTTTGTGAGTAAGCCATTTCTTAATTTGCAGTATCTATAAAGTTATGTAGGTTTCACAGCTGTCAATATAAAACTAGCTGTTATCAAATTCTCATGCCAAATCTATGCTATGTCAGTATAATGAACCAACATACCAGCGGGGGTTCTGTTATGCATGAAACATACATTAATACCCACTGTTGGATGTAGGATACACGGACCATCAAGTCAGTACATCTCGTGAGAGATGAGAAGTATATATTTGAGTATATAATATTTCAGTATAAATCAGAGGTGTGGACTTGAGTCACATGATTATTTTAATGACTCTCAACATGACTCAGACTTGACCCCTTTGATTCGCAAAGTCTTGGATAATAATCAGTTCACATTTACATTTCGCTCTGTGCAAGTTCACATCGTGCATTCTGTGTGAGAGAGAGACCATGCACAGTCAGCCAATAAAACTGAAGCTTCTTTAAGATCTAAGTTCATCTGTTGGTTGCTGGCAGTATTGCTGATGCGTGATTGGCTGCCTCCACTGTCACTCCTTTTTAGTGACATGCACCTGGCTGAACATTTTCCATGTACAAGGTATAGAACAGGCAGATGAACCACAGAAACGCTATCTATTATTGTTTTTTGTTTTTTTTTGTAAACAACAAAGTGACTTAAACGTAAAAAATTGCGACTTTTGCCTTGACTTGAACTTGGCCTGCCTTAACTTGGGTCTTGACGTGACTTTTAAAAGAAGTGACTTGGTCCCACCTATGGTATATATTGTATGTATTTATTTTATGTATTTAAATGGTTTTGCATGTTTATTATTTTGTTACATCTTTGATGGCAGGGTGATTTGGGCCCTGTTGGAATTGTCGGTCTGCCTGGACTTACGGGTGCAAAGGTGATTCTTTTGAATAGAAATATGGATTGTTGTGTTGACGTGAATTCATTCTCATGGCAGAAAATAGTGCATACAAAGCCTTAAAATAAAGATTTCCTTGTTGGTGTTTTGCAGGGGTTGCCAGGAAACCCAGGAGAGCCTGGACTGAAAGGTGATAAGGTGATCTGGATGCATATTATCAACTCTTGCTTCCCGAGATCAGCTGTCATTTAAAAATGTTGTCATTTACAAAAACTTTAAAAGTTCTTTAACACTGCAAAATGCAATTTGGTGCAATTTGATTTCTTTATAAGTAATTGATGCTCAAAAATTATCTTCGTCAAAAGTTCAGATTTTGCCATAAACAGTAAGATTTTGGAATGGGTTCTCAGAAATTGAGTGCCTGCAGATACCAAGTGTTGATCCAATACTTTACTCATTTGCATAAAACCGAGCACAAATGAGTCACAGCGGTAGACAAGTCTCTAGATTTGTCATTACATTGTTTAAAAGGCATTAGACGAAAAGTTGAAAGTCTCTACTAGGCTACAGTGTATATGCATAGTGTAGCAACCATCTGTGCTGTGGACTCCAGCTGGACTAGTGTGCAGTGACGTCATCGCAACATTACTATTCTTGCAAGTTTTCTGACTAACTGTTGTTGTGGTTATTCACTATTCAGTTGGGACCTGCCAGTGTTCACTGTTCTTTATCTCTGGAGCACAAGTTACTACATCCTCTGTTGATACTCGTGCTATTAAAGGCTAATAATGTATCTCCATGCATAACCCTTGTTGTGGCACTTAACAGGGTTCTGCCAGTGTTCTCTAGTCATGATTGGAGCAAAATACAACAACTTCACCAATGAAAGTGTTCAGGCTAAAAAAAAGACTATGGAAGAAGCTCATTGTCCGTGATTTTATTTAGACTTTCCTAATTTACCCGAGTCCTGGTCAAGAGGTGAAATCTATTTCCGAATGCGACATCCCTAGTTCTAATTTGCCAATGCGTGTTAAGAGTCCACGTCTGAACAAATCTGTACAGCAACGTACAATGTCAGCTATAGCACCATCTAGTAGGAACATGGAATATTCCATTTTCTGCTGTTTTATACTGCTATTTCAGACTGCTTGAAGTACATGTTTAAAATTTTGAACACTTATATTAGAGACCAACACCTACAAAAAGTTAATTGGAGCAAGTGTCCTAAACTATCAGGAAGTCATTTATTTTTTATTTACTTGGAAACTATGGTACAATTCAAGGCTTTGTACTTTAACCAACTCCTCCTAGAGATTGTGTCTGTCCACCTCTAAACTCGGTCCGTCTTATCTTAAGGTATGGAAGATGTTAAATTGTGACTTTGTTAAACTATGCGACTTTGCACGGTGGCCGTCAAAAGCTGATGGCACCGGAGGTGCGCGAGTCTTTTGATTGCTGCTTGCAGCATCATTTTTTAATGCATTGTAGGTGTTCAGTTTCAAAAAAATATTTGTTTATATTTAAAAAAATGTAAAAAATAATATAGTTATCTTTTATTGGTTTACAGCGTATAATGGCTTTCAGTTATCTAATCTATCGCTTTTTTTTTAGACAGCAAAACTGTTGAAAACTCTTCCGACTGGAGCAATTATTTTTACATTTTTCTATTTCTAAAATGTTTCCTCTGACACAGAATACTAGACTTTTTTTTACTTGTGCAAATATGTTGTAAAAAATATGCTTAGTGTGCACAAATTTTCCCATGCACGTTTCCATTGTATATGACTTTATTAAGTGCAAATAGCCACAATGTATATATTGTAACAACTAACCAAAGTATAAATCTGCATGTCAGTTCAATGACTTGTATTAAACTGTACAATATAATTCAGAATTGTTCCTTTCATACTTTGCTATTTTTACTGGTTTAATTTGAGCACAAGCCTTGGCCAGATAATCTCTAACACTGTGACAGTCTGTAGTTTGCCAGCTGGATGAGAGTCGAAAGCATTGCATTTGAATCACATTTTGCTTCTAGGCAAAATATTTGGAAGACTTTGTTTTGGACAGCGAGACTTCTCTCTATGTCTATTGCTGCTGTGTTATGGGTATCTAGAGGATGTGATTGAACCAGAGCCTAAGAATAATGCGTTTCCCTTTTGTCTTTCTTGACAGGGTGAAGTGGGGTTAACAGGAGAACAAGGGGAGCCTGGATTTCAAGGTGACAAGGTATTTTAGCTGTTGCCATTTATTTGAATATGTATCCATTTCTGTAGATTTAAAGTTTTTTCTTTAATTATATACTAACATAAAATTACAATTTTCAGGGTATTCAGGGTTTACCAGGAGTACCCGGAATTTGTGGAAAGCCAGGACCACAGGTGAACCCTTTATTGATGATTCACAGTGAGAAGACCACAAACACAGAGAATAGCGTTCTCAATGTGAACATGACAGACTCCATGACAGGGTTTCTGGAGCTCTCTATTTGTAACGTGGAGACCACCCTCCTGTGCGTCATTCGTGTCCTTCTGATTAGACTCCTTACGTATGTAGGATGTCAGGCAGCAGAGTTGATTCCTACGTTATGGTCAGAGATGTTATGGTGTGTTGGTGTGGTGCCTAGGGGTCAAGAGATATTAGTATCTCCATATCATGGAGCACAGGAGGATGAGCTTCAAGGCTCAGTACAAGATGTTAAGGTTGGGCTTAAATGACATTGAGACATAGTCAAGGGAAAATCAAGAGGAAACCCAGAATAAAACTGTATCGAGTAATCATATGGCACAAGAATCATTTGACTAATAAAATCACAATAAGAGTGTATACATGGATGGCAAAGAAATCATTTTCCCACTACAATTTGATCTAACAAGCTGATACTCATTTATTCTTTTTGCAATTTGTGCAAATTTAATAAAGAGCCTAATTGTTCCAATCCCTTTTGTCTTTTAGGGGAAGCCTGGAGATCGAGGCCCAGATGGTTTAGAAGGGTCACCTGGACCCGATGTACGTGTGCTGGCCCTTTAGACTACCTGGTGGTCATTTAGATCTTGACACACAAAAATGTTTATAAAACAGGAAAAAAATAACTATGTAATTTTGTCATTTCTTATTAAAGATTATTTTGGCCTTTTCGCCTTATTTTGAACCGGATAGTATTGTGACAGGAAGAAAATTGGGTGAAGAGAGGGTTGATTTAAATAATGTATAGTGACAAAGGCAACAATAAATTATGTAACTGACCCCTCCATAGCAACCAGGCTCTTTACCATAGCAACCATCCTGGCTATCTCAGCTTAGGAATTTAGTGAGAAATGCGGGTTGGTTTATGTGACTGGTTTTAAATGGCACTTTTTCAGGCCAACATCAAATTTGTCTGCAAATATTTGCTATCTAGTCCATTTTTATAATTTTTTCCACATAAACTTTTATTTTTGATTTGATGTTGGTATGTTGTTTGATAAGTACATTTGTTTAACTAAATGGAAAACAAGGACAACTAATAAGCATTTCACATTATTTAGAAAATAATTCACATCTAAATTGTTTAATGTCGGTATCTTGACCAAATATTTTAACACACATTTTTGCAGGGCCTGGCTGAATAGCAAGAGTTGTGTCTAGTTGTTTTGTTTCAAACGTTCAGTAACAAATGCATCTCAATTCTCCTGTAAAAGGAGGGTTTCTTCAGATCATTTCCAAGTGCCATGGAAAGAACATATGTGTGGTGATAGTAATTACAAACACATTCTTTTGATATATCTGGTTTTTTGAAAATCAATTCAAGACCTTGCAGACCGTAGCTGTTTATTAGTGATGAATGTAAAATAAATCTCTGACCTTTTCAAATGTGGTATACTTTATCAGGGCTTTCCGGGGGATATCGGACCACCAGGACAGAATGGTGTTGAAGGACCCAAGGTGAAAAAAGTGTTTATTCTATATGATCAGCAAAGAAATGCTTTTCTTATGATGTTTTTGTAACCTTCAAGGGGAATGCAGGAGTGAAAGGGATTCCAGGTCCCAGTGGGCTTCCTGGGCTTCAGGTAATATGGCTTGTGTGTTGCATATAGGTAGCTACTGAGTGGGTATTAATGTATGTTTCATGCATAAATGTACGGAATAGATTCATCTTCAATTATTTCAAACTAATTTATCAGAGCAATAGCTGAGCTGGAATTAAAATTTGCAGTTTATTTAGCAAGAGAATGGAAGATATATCAAAGTTTTGTGATATTAAAGAACTACTACCTTGGGCCAGTAATCAGATTTGAAGCGTTTTGGAGTCAGCAACAGCAAAGTGTACAATCTGCAGAAGGTATAAACTGCCAGAGGGGGCAGCTTTATCCCATTTTCTCACAAGAAAAAAGTTTCTAATAAAAATTGTAATAGTTATGTATTAAAATCTTGTATTTCGAAATATTTTTTTATTATAAAGGTATATAAATTGAATCCAACTTCTTATTAACGCTTTCCAGTCCACCTTAAAAAACTTGATTTCTTGTTCACACCTGGTTTATTGTTTAATATTCAGACTTGATCTGAGTAGTTTCTTATTCACGGGAGGTTTACAGTTTCAATTTCAAGCTTTAAACTTGCGAATGGTGTTATGAGGTCAAATATTTCACAATGCTCTCTCTCTATGGAATTATGATGTAAAGATATACCGTATTTTTCGGCTCATAAGACGCACCGGCACATAAGACGCACCCAATTTTTAAAGAGGAAAATCCAGAAAACAAAGATTCTGAACCAAATACTGTCGTAAAATATTTTATGTCAACTGTGTAAAAGTTACCAGCCAAACATGTAACATGAACAGACAGTAAACAGTAAAAGTAACAAAAAAAGGCTGTAATGTTTTTCTTTGCCCCCACTCATCACTCTAAAGTCCACCATTCGTTATCACCATCACTGTTCCAGTGCAACATTGTCACTACATTACTAATAATAGCCAGTAACATTGTCACTACATTACTAATAATAGCCAGTAACATTGTCACTACATTACTAATAATAGCCAGTAACATTGTCACTACATTACTAATAACAGCCAGTAACATTGTCACTACATTACTAATAACAGCCAGTAACATTGTCACTACATTACTAATAATAGCCAGTAACATTGTCACTATATTACTAATAATAGCCAGTAACATTGTCACTACATTACTAATAATAGCTAGTAACATTGTCACTACATTACTAATAATAGCCAGTAACATTGTCACCACATTACTGATAATAGCTAGTAACATTGTCACCACATTAGTAATAATACAGTGGTTCCCCCCCTTTAAACAAACACTCCCTAATTGCAGAACACGTTACTTACGTTTGTTATCTCGTATGTACATGTGTGAGATGTACCGTTGAGAGATGATTTGAGTTTTGAGTTTATTAAAGAAGAGTTTCAGTCATTGAGATCGTTTTGTTTACCTCGCGAGCGCGCGCGCGCGCGCGCGCACGCCCGCGAGAGAGAGAGAGCGCTGGAAACAAGCGTATGCTTTTTGTTCTAATATAAATCCTTTTGAAATAACTCCATTAATAAAGGATCAAACTGTCCAAGATTGTGAAACTGTCCAAGATTGTGAAACTGTCCAAGTGAATGCTTAGTGGAAATAAAACCCTCACAGACTGAAGACGATGCTTATCGATCATCATCTTATCGTCAGGCTCAAAAAACATAGCAGACAAACTATGAGCTGTGCCCATTTCACAACATGAAATGTATTTTAGCGTGAGAAAACGGGTTTGTAGCGTGAGAGATCACTCAAGTGCAAGAGACTTACGTTGTGAGACACAGCAGTTGATCTCTGTAGTTTCGCTCGTGACGTAAGTATGGATGCGGATGCCAAAGGCATTGTGGGAAATGTAGTTTTTCCCCCCGTTTTCGTTACGTCCGCGCAATTGCAGAGATGGGCGATGACGTCAGCGCGCAGCGCTTGATAAACAAATATGGCCGCGGCTTCGGCCTAGCTCCGGAGCTCCGGAGCTCTTACACCTCTCATACGGCCGTTACCGGACTTCGCGGCGGTTTGCATTCGCTTCATAAGACGCACCAACTTTTCCCCCTCAGTTTTGGGGAAGAAAAAGTGCGTCTTATGAGCCGAAAAATACGGTAGTTTTTTTTTTTTTATTACACGCACTCAATCTGTTAATATTTAATTTTAGTTTCATGAGATGAATCTATTAACCACAGGACATTTACACGTTTAGATAAACATGAGGTTCCAGTTGTCCTTTTCTCTTATGGGTGCATTCACAAACTTTTTACAACATTGTTGTAGGTATTATTGCATTTTTGCGTTATTGCATTCGGAACTTGGCATTTAGTTAAATTGAGTGTTGGGCGCCTTTCTGCCAAGGGCACCCATTTGGCCAGCGGTGCACCTGACTGGAGTAAAAGCTATGTAAAATTGAAATTCCCGTTAATTGACCTCAATGAAAAGAGTTTCAGCTGTTCAAGATTTCTTTAGTTCTATTATTAATTTTATCCAAATATTATTTGTATTTGGTTGTTTCAAAAAGGCTTTTGCATATTTAAATTTAAACACTTATTTAAATGATAACAATGATGATTCATATAATTGTGTTGATATGTCAAATATATATCAACTAATAATGATCCTCTTTGAAATAACAGGGAGATCAAGGCCCGAGAGGACCAGCAGGGCCTTCTGGATCAGAGGTAAATCCTCCACAAAATGAGTTATTTCTGGGGATTTTTGTCAGGGATCTTTGTTTGTCATGTGAAATTACTGAGAATAGTCTCATTCAAAAATGTTTGGGGAATAGTTCTAGTACGATGGGTCATTTCTGCTGTCTGTTTAGGGCAGACCTGGGAGGAAAGGAGTCTTAGGCAGTCCGGGGGAGGATGGACTGAAGGTAAGAACCCTTGACAGACATGGACTTGTTCTGTTTCCTAGTTTTAGTGTCTAAAAATGAAAACGCTATACATCATGTTCACTCCCTCTAAAGAAAATCAATAAAATAAAGAATATTTTTAATGGATAAGTGTATGAAACCAAACTTACCATGGTTTTCCTCACCAGTAAGAGCAGTGAAATGGTTTTCAGCATATAAAATGATAGCTTTGATGTACTTGACCCCAACAGTTTTTTTTTCAACATTAATGTCAGAGTAAGCCACAATTCACTCATTTTCTACACATGAATTAAGTGATGGACAAGATGCCATAAGTGTACGCTATAAACTGCTGAAAAATTTGACAATAACTGAGTTCTATTAATAAAGTTTTTTGCTATAGGGAGAGCTTGGAATGACTGGAAATCCTGGGATGCCTGGTGAGAGGGTAAACATTTTATATACTTTACTCTTACACTGATTAATCACTTTTAATCTAGAGCTGGCAATCTCTTATAATGCTTATTTTTCTTTGCAACAGGGTCCTATAGGTTTCTTTGGATCTTTTGGTGATGCTGGACTTCCTGGAGAAAAGGTTCATTTTGCATTTGTAATATTCATCCTTTTTATAATATATTTGTTTCTATTAATTACAAGTGGTTTTGATCCAAACATTAAAACATAAAGGTAACATAAATACTTTGTTCTATTCATAGGGGTCAACTATAAGGATCATGATGACTGAATCTGGTCATTGATTAGTCAACAACTTTGAATGTTAATAATAAGTGCTAGTAGAAATACTTTAACCTCTTAAGCCCGAGAGTCCCCGGTACCGGGGACTTGCCCCCTTGTGCGTTACATTTTCACTTATAGCTCACTAACCCTGAGAATAACCCACACATATTAAATACTGTTGTGTTCAGCGGAAACTCCTCTAAAAACGTATCTAATTCAATTTCATATTCGTGAACCACAGCTCGAACGCCATGCAAATAAACAACAACATGTCCGGAGTATAATTCATGACCACGTTTTTGTTTATGTGCGATATGTATCCACAATATAAACGGAAACACCAAAACCATGGCATCAAATGAAAGCTAACAACCAGCTGAATCCAGCGATATGCAACTCATTTACATTGCATGAAGTATTTCAGAGCAGGGAGCGAAAGTTTACCGAAAAAACGCCAGCAAAAACCAAGCAAGCATGTAAATCTTGTATTACCTTTGCCGTTTTTTCAACAAAAAGTTATTTCCATAGCGATAAAAGTCCGTTTGTTGTTATGTTATGTCCGTTTGTGAATGAAAGGTTCCCAAAAGCGCTGCAAGATGGGGTAAATGAGCTTCCACCCCCCTTTTACAGCGTTTTTTAGGAGGTTTTTTTGCTGAAATCATGTCTGGTAAGCAAGAAAAGAAGACTATGAACGTAGCTGAAGCTTTGGACAAGATTTTTTCCATATTTCAGTTATTGTGCCAAATTGTGCCAAACTGTGCCAACATGGATTACGCCTGAACTTTGTTCAATCAAAACCTTTACAGAATATTAGTTTCTTGTAGTATGAACACCAAACTTGCTACAGATGTCCTTGACATGTAGTGGTTACAATTGATTGTGTTTATTTGCTTCGTTATAAGTAAAATAAGGAGATATTGGAGGAAACATGTGTTTTTTTTTTAGGCGGAGTTCATTTTTTGGCCATTCCAACATCAATTACTCTTACCCAGTGTTCTTGACTGTCAAATTAACTCATCCACATCTTCATTTTGCTACCAAGATTTGCAGTTTAGGCCTTGTAAAAGCTGAGAAATGCCTTAAAAAGTAAAAGTATAGGATTTTCGGAAAATAGGCCTCAGGGCTTAAGAGGTTAAAAAAACCTGGAAACTTGTAAAATGTAAAAAAATCCATCAAACCTGGAATAGTGGAAGCATTCAATAGTTTCAAACATTACTTACAGGTGTTGTGTGCAATTCTTTTGCTCATATGTTTCCCTTTAGTCTATGTTCAGCATGTCAGTTAGGTTTGACTCCTTTGTAAGCAAGTGTGCGTGTGTCTCAGACAGTGAGCATAGGCCTTGATTGGTATCGTGTTCATGATTTCTCAGGGCAGTCGGGGTGAAATGGGTCAGCCTGGGCCACAAGGAGAAAAGGGAGCGATGGTAAGGAGTAAGTCTGGATCGCTTCTCTGCTCTCAGGTGAACTCGAACAGACATTCATGAGTCAATCAGCTTGACTACTACTGGAGTCATATGTCTTCCAGTGACAGATTTTGAAATTTGCTCTGAAAAGCTGTTTGGGAATATTTAAGGAACTCCAAGAAACCAAAAAAATAAAGTCTTGTGTAATCTCTGTTTCTCCTGCTCCCTTAAAGCTTTAAACAATTGCTTGTATTTATACAATTGAGTATTTCTACGTCATCTTTAAACAAAGGAACATATGAAGAATTTTAACACTTTAACTCCATTTTGATGATTTTTAGTAAAAATATGTTTTCTTTTGCACGGAAGAGGAAAAGCTAAATGTTCCAAGCTTTCATAAAGCACCTCAAAGTTATACAAACATAAAAATTTCAAATCCAGATTTTAATTTTTAAAGGTTTATTTTAAAGTTATTTGTATTCCCAAAATGAGATAACTCTATGGCCATTTTATTCACAAAATTGTATAAATCCAAAACATCAATATAAATGGTTTTTTTATGAAACCATTAAAAATAAAATAACATATTTTTTAAATATTGACAAACCAGAACTGTATTTTATGCAACTATTGTGTTGGGGGGGGGGGGGTTTGATTATGGGCTTTTCAAATGTTTTTAAATTTTATTGATAAAAATATTTATTTGAGAAAACTCACACCTTAATTGCTCTAAAGACTAAATCAAGCCAACAGGTGGCAGTCTGACAATTTTTAAAATGAGTATTCCACATTGAGTTTGCAAAAACACTGCGCCTCTGTTTGGTGATGAAATAGAATTCATAGGCATGCAATCCGATGCGGAACACCACAATAGTGAACTCAAAAAGTAAACTGTGTGTTGAAATTAGGATATAACACAACAGAAAAACACAAAAACTTTCGTCTGCCTGTGATTTTGTAGGGGCATCCAGGGCCTCCAGGAGATAGTGGTCAATCTGGACCAGATGGCACACCAGTAAGTTAAGCACTTGTTCCATGTTGTGTATGCTTAACCTAGTCTTCTGTGTATGCTCACAAAACATGTCTATCAAATGTCATACACGAACAATTTGGCACATAAGCATTTTATAACAAAGATGTCATGTTTATTTGATGGTCTATGCACTAGTGTATACTATAATGAACCATGGCAAAACATTTTTGAGTTACACGATTGTCACACCACATAAGTATTTGTCAGGAACTGGCTTATGGGATGACTGGGACTAGGGCAGAGAGTGCATCTTTGAACAAACATAAACAGTGGTTTTGGAGGGACAGAGGTTTGGCCCTGTAGTTACTGTAATGGGGTCGAGTGATGTTTGTTTGGTTGCCAGAGATTCTTTCCAACTCTTGCTTTTGAGGAATCTCTTCCGCTTATTATTGTCTACTCTTCTGTTTCTCCAGGGACCTCCGGGTATTAGGGGACTTACTGGCTCCAGGGGTCTGGAAGGCACAAGGGTAAGTTTTAATATTTATAATTATTGGTGCATTTACAACAACAAAAGCAGAAGAGAATCGAAGTTCCTGAGATAAAGCCTTAAAGTCTTGACTCATTCCATGTCTATAGTTAGCTGCACCTACTTCGGCTGGTGTCTATTTCTAGTGTACATTGGGTAGAAAACAGAAATACAGTCCATCACAGTGCAAATTCCATCATCTCATCCACATAGTAACCGTTTTAATAGTAATATCCTGAGTTTATCAACTCAAATATTCTAGGTAATCGTTTTCCACAAATGTCTTGATTACTCTGACTGCACTTTAAACTAAAACGTTCACAAAACTCAAAGCTTTCTTCATAAGGCCTCTCTTTTTGTGATGCTGTTTTGAAATAAATGTATGAATGGGCTACATAAACACCTACTTTCACTAATATAGCATTATGGTCACTTTCTTAAACAGCAGATTTAAACAGAAACTTTTTCAATAGCAGTTTGTTTTTTTTAATGACTATTAGAAGGAAAAAGGCAGCGACACCTGTAAATAGGCATCTGCTCACAATCAAAGCCAGAAATGGGGGCTGAATAGAGGACAAGCTCCCCTGGAAGTACTCATGAGCACATTTCCCATTTGTGAAAGTCAAATGTGAGTACTTTGGATGTGTGTCATGTCTGAGGGGTATTATGTGTAATGAAAACCTGTGGGATTTTCTGAAGAATTGATGGGGAAAGTCCCAACATCTGAGGATCAGATTTGGAAAAAGATGTCATATTTATTATGATGCTTAACAGACAAGAACACTTCAGAAAGTCAGAGAGCAAAGGATTTCACAAGAACTCCAGGAACCTCCATTCAAGCTGTGTCACACTAAAGCCCTCGTCCCTATTGTCTCGTTAGCTATTGCAAAAACATTTCTAGGCTCAAAACAGAAACATTGTCCCACCAATTGCGGCAAATGTTTAAAGAAGTACAAAAAGTTCCTTTCTAATTGTCTTTTGAGTTTATTAAATAGTGTTAGAGTCATTGTGTGTACAACAAAGAAAATATCATGACACATGTTCTCACACATTATGAAGTGAAATTCTTCTTCTTTCCCTTCGGCTGTTCCCAGTTTAGGGGTCGCCACAGCGAATCATCCTTTTCCACCTAACTCTGTCCTTAGTATCTTCTACTCTTGCACCAACTACCTTCATGTCCTCTTTCAGCACATCCATACATTATGAAGTGAAATACAGTTTAAAAAAATCACTTTAATTGACATACCAATAGAATTGACACATTTTCTAGGTGGATAATCCCAGCAAAGATGACTGAACAAAACGGATCAAAAAAGACAACTAGACGTTATTTTAAACAAGACGTTTAAAATACATCCTTATGAGGGGAAGAAGTGTAGAAGGAAGAAGAACTTTTTAACAGATCTACCAAAAGCTACACAATTGTCGTCTGCTATTTAAAGTTCCATATAAATTTCTTTGCTGAATGAATTCATATCAGAAATCCTGCTTGTACTTCTTTAAACACATTCGTTGAATTAAATTCAGCAATAAAACTGAAACTGGAATCCCTCAGGAAACAAAGGACGAATGGCAGTCTCGTCATTATCTGAGGACTCTGTGCTGTTATTTCCCATATCGAACTGCTCATTTGATGCCTGCACGACGCTTACCAAAGGAACTGAAGGAACAAAAAGATATAAGTGATAGAGCTTTATTTCCTTAACATCTGACATTGTGTTCAAACCTTTCTAGTAAGTTTAGATTCACTGGCAAATTTAATTTTGTAAATGGTTTAGGTGTAAATGGTATGAAAGTGATATGAGTCTGTAGTCTCATAGGACAACGGTTAACTGTCGAGTCAGAATTAAAATCAAATAGTACTCTATATTTTAAGATCAGAAAACCATTAAATCCAGGGGTTTTGTGTGGTCAAATGGAGGATTTAATGTAATTTAATCTTTCAAAGGATTAAAGTTTTTGTCGTGGCCTGATTGTAATCCACACAAACTTTGTGCTCAGCCCCTATAAGTCAAAGGTCTCCTGGCTAACTTCAAACCATGAGAACAGAGGCACTACAGTGTTCCACTGGTCCTCAGAAGTGCAGCAGAAGCCTAGTAAAACCCCCATTGATCACTGTTTCCACCTTCCAGACAAAGAAATCCCTCGGTCAGAGAACACCCAGCTGTGGTCCGACATCTTTCATAAAGCCAATGATTCATCACAATGGAAAAACAATGGCAACTTTCCATGTCACTATACCAGAGGTTTTTTATGATGTGAAAGTCTAATATTTCACTGGAGTCTTTAAAGCTGCTTTGGCCCCTGCTGAGTCAGAGATTTGCCTTGTTCAGGATCATAACTCATAGAAATGACTATGAATGAGTTGTCTTCATGTCACTCCTGGCTTGGAATTCTTTGTGGCAATTACAGTCAGTGGTTCGTGAAAGAGATAGATTTCGCCAAAATTAATATTCTGTCATTGATTTATCATCCCTAACGTGGTATGATTAGATATTTCCTTCCAACGTTTGGTTTTCAAAATCTATTGCCATTCACTCCAATATGAGGCCTTTTTTCAGATTATGAGGTCAATGGTTACAGTTCAATATTAAAGACAAAATATACATTTTATAGAATAATTATACAAAGTCTTTTGGGGGGGGGGACTACGTTAATTCAATTTCTTGATCTAATTCAGAACTCTAATCATCTTCCGTTGTTCATGCGTGCCCTCTGCTGTTCAGTTGTTTATTTTATTGAAGGCAATATGCCGGTACTAATGCCAGTGCCCTTATCTTTCATTTCTGCACAGGGTGCAAGGGGACTAGACGGACCAGTTGGAGAGAAAGGAATGATGGGAATGAAGGTGAAGTTTCCATTATGGTTTTTTTAACTGAATTTAGTGGTCTCTTAACCGAATAATGTTTTATTGTTAATAATGTTTGTACACTATATTGCCAAAAGTATTCAGTCTAGGGCTAATATTCCCATAATCCAGTAATCGGATGAAATATATTCAGGTCCGATATTAACTTATGATGCTCTTAGAAAAATATATTTAGGTGTGATATTAGTTCATGACATATATTCAGGGGTGATCTTTGTTAATAAGGATAACTAGAAAACCATAACTTTTATTAATCATATTAAAGATGATTAGTAACTATTTGTAAAAAGGGTCTCTCTGATTGCTCAGAGTGAGCTGATGGAGAGTTCGGTTCATTAATATCACTTTAGGACAAGACACAAGTTCCCTATTAGGATGAAGCCTGCAGGACTAAAAAAATGGTGGAACAGGAGTCATGAAGACCCTGTGGCGCTAGAGGCGGCCTTGAAATCTCCAGTTGCCTCCCAAAAAGGACACTGCTGACCCATATTTAAGCCGATGGACAAAAGGGATTTGTTGTACATCACAAATCTGTACGATCCAGAGCATTCTGCGATTCTTGTTTGATTTGTGCTAAATAAGTAAAATGTGTATGCGTCAATCTTCTTTTTCTGTGGTTCTTCTCCTTAAACGAACACGCAGATAGAAGTTAGAGATAATATTAAAAACAATACTCACAGATAACAATTAAGTAATGTTATATTTTGATAAATCATGAAATGAAAACACCCTTATGATTTAAATAAATGCATAGTTTAGCAACTTTGTAATTTTCTGCTTATTTAGCAGGATGTTACTTATGTGCCAATTTTAAAAGCTGGCCAATATACAGAGTGCTGCTCAATGCCGCTCCCATCAGAGATATTTTCTCTTCACGTTGCTCATGTGATGACTGAAAGGACTGCACAGATCCAAAAACTGCAGAATATAGAGGACATGGTTTTCAAGGATAATTACCTAATTACTGTTCAAATCGTCTGTTCTGTGGGTTATAACCCATTGTAAAATGCACATGTCAACTACTCAGTAATGATATTCATTATCAACTGCTCCCATTGTCGATCATCAAAGATAGTGCTGATTAGTTGTTGCAACCCTTTTTTTACTCACTCGTCTTGGCTGCAGACTCAATTCGCGAAAAAGAATGGGCTTCTTTCAGGAGCTCAGTGAATTCCAACAGGGTACTATGATCGAATGTTAACATATGACTCAAATGCTCTGGTGATTTTGAAGAATGTGTATTTTTCATGAGTTTTCCCTTCCACAGAAGAAAATAACATGAAAATAAATCTGCAAAAATGTGTTTAAAAATGAAATATCCACCTGGCATTGCTAGAGACCAAATGCATTTAAGTATTTTCCAAACGAGATTTGTTTTTTTTTTCTGATTAAAAATCAAGGTAATGAATTGAAGTTTTGCTATTCAGAATATTTAGTGACAATCACGGGTTCCTGTCTTCTTTCTGCAGGGTCCAGAGGGCCCTCCAGGAAGGCAGGGGTTCACAGGACTAGCGGTAAGAAGAGTAGATTTTTACTAATGTTCAAAATTCTTATGTGGTGTACTGGTCACACACCGCAAAAAATAAGCAATGGCTTAACTCTCACAGAGTTGTTTCTTGAAGGTTTTGTCACCGTATCAGTGTTTATATAGGTACATTGACCCCACTAGTGTTAATTTAAAATTGTGAATTTCCTGTGTTTGCCAAATTCAAGTGGTTTTTGTTGAAGACTTTTATTTATGTTTCAGGGTAAAATTGGAGAAATTGGTGAAACAGGACAAACAGGATTTACAGTAAGCAGTACAGAACTTACAGTACAGAAAATAATCAGAATTAAATTATGAAAGGAAACCTATATGCTGTGTTTTTGCAGGGTGTTCAAGGGGCTACTGGACCTACTGGAGCAAAGGGCGTCATGGGAGAGCCTGTAAGTTTATATATGACGATTTTCAGAGCAGCTGTGTCATAGATCTTTTCATACTGCATGCAGTCACTGCTGTATTCACTCTGCACGATAGGATTTTACACTGCATGATTTTAGGAAGAATTGCTGACATGAACTTTGTTCATGTCCTCAAACTATATCCTGTAACCAACCTCGCCTGCAATTTCCCAAAATCTGTTGGTGACTTCAAATCTTGCTTAAATAGTTAAATGGAAAAGCCAAGTATATATATTTGTAGGCCTGTAAAGCTAGAAAGTCATGTTCCAACCTTTCAATGTTGTCTTCAAATTCATATGTTTGAGTTTATTTTTAGGGTTCTCAAGGACCACCAGGAATGCTGGGTCCATTGGGCGAGATTGGATCAGTGGTGAGAATCTTTATGTCATATTAAGATATGAGTCCACTTTCATTTATTTACTATGTTACTCTTCTACTTCATTTTTTAAAAATATTTCTATATATTTTTAAGAGTTAGCATTGTACCTCAATCTAACAAATCCCAAAACATTGATAAAAACAGTTTAACGAGTGGACAGTAAAAAAAAAACAAGTATCAAACTTTATTCTCAGAAATGAAGAAAGAAGTTCAAAAAGTCTTTTTCTTACAGGGTTTAGCCGGGGCGGAAGGGGAGCAGGGTGTGCTTGGCGAACCAGGAGAAAAGGTAAAGGTTCAAAGTATTTAATGTTCATCTTGAATTCTATTTTTACCTTAGTAATCATTAAAGTGAAGCAAATGATTTCACACTTTTAGGGTGCAGTCGGATCTGCTGGGAACATTGGAGAGCAAGGCTTGATAGGACCTCGGGTAATTTGCTTTTATGTTACTTATATTGTATTGAATACAAAGATCATTATTCAAAAAATATGATTTAATACTGTTACAATGTTTGAAAATGTACCTAACGTAATGGAAAAAATACGCTTTTAAGAGCAAATCGTGATCAATGACAATACGTCCGTCTTCCTGTTGTTAGAATGAATGGATACAACATTCTACTTCAACGTTTATCATCAATTGTCTGGAACATTTATATTTAGATCAAAATCAAATTGATCTAAATGTTAAATATGACACATTTCATGACTAAGCTCTTTATGGTTTTTTTATTTAGGGTGACCCTGGTATTGATGGAGAGACTGGATTAAATGGGCCTGACGGTGCTAAGGTAGGAAACGTTAATTTGTAATCCATATTTAGTACCTTCATTAAATTTAACGTTAAACGTTTCTATAGACAATATTTTCTTATTTCATTTAGGGTGAAAAGGGGGATGTTGGTGTAGAGGGAGAGCCAGGTGAAAAGGGCGCCACTGGATTTAAAGGAACGGAAGGACAAGCTGGTGATCCTGGTATAACTGGTCTCAAGGTGCTTTTCCTTAGCTGCACCACAAACAGTAATTTTGATTTTAGAGAAGTTCTTAAACTCTAATGAGGATTCAGTAAATTAACCATATACAGGTTTCTGCGGCTTATAATCAAAGCTACATGTAATTCAGCCTAGTCCAGATGTTTGACAGTCCAGAGGATGTATAGTGTATTGATGTATATTCAACTCACTGTAGTGATTTTGACTATAGTGAGTAAAAATTAAAAAATTACACAAGAGGCCGTTTCACACTTGAAATTGGGTATGGGTAACCATGGGTAATTCTAAACCCCGGATAAACGGAGTCCTGGGTGATTAGATTTAGGTTTATACTAAACCTGGCTTTAACATTCTAATTTGCATATTTGCACCGTTACTGTGCCTGATTGGACGTACAGCAGGCACACACAACTTCCAGTTACCAGTTTTAAAAAAATGTGGGGCGTAGGTTATGAGATGTTTTTTTTTTTCTCACGAGACAAAGAACAAAGAAAAATGGGAAAAATATATAAACATTAACTTGAATTTCTTGTAAGTTCCGCGAGACTAGTGTTTAGTTGTACAGTAACGTAATTTTTTCAGTCACATCCTCTTCTATGTTCATCTATTTAGCAAATGCATTTAAAGATCATATTACGAAAGCAAACACTTCTCAACGAGACGCCATTTCTTGTCTGTGTCTTGATGTAATCCTCGATGACTTCTGATTGGCTGACTGTTGCAAAGCGTTTAGTAGCAACAATAAAACACTGCTCCGTTTCACACTGAACAACCTTAGCACCGCAATGTGGAGTTAACACTGCTATTGTGGTGCTGACCCTTGTCCGAAGCAGGGTTTCTGAACTGTGGTTAAAATTCTGGTGTGAAGCTCGTCTTTACCTGGGGTTAAAAGTGGTGTTTAGAATGCTGATAACCCGGGGTTAAGTACAGTATGAAAAGGCAAATTGGTATTTTCTACAACGATTAGATTTTTCATTTGAGTCATGAATTGTTGTTTATTTGCTATCAGTTGTCCCCTGTGCTGCTAACTCTGACTGATCGACTTACGCACTCTACACATGTTTGAATACGTTGTATAAAAATACACTTACAAACCACAAACAGAAAGTGTCATTTTCAAGCAGCAATGGTGACTTGTAATCTCACAGAAAAAGGAAACACAAATGAGAATTTAAACACATGTATATGTGAAAAACACAAACAAGAGAAACTTCTCTGATCATATCTTAGTATCAGTTTCACCAAGCCAGAGTAATGATGTTGCCGGAGGTGAAAGATCTCATAAGGTCGTGAAGGTGGGGGTGGAGTGAGGTAGGTGTGATTGGCGGCTAAAATTAATTCCACCAATGAGGACCTCTGTGTTGGGATTAGGGCTAGTGTTAGGGTTAACACGTGGACACCCTTAACCATTAACTATAAGCAAACAATATTTTAATTGATGCAACTCCAATTATACAGAAACTCCTAATAGATAAACAAAATAAAAAATGTATCCCTGCTATTATCTTCACATTTTTTACTTTAATTGTCACTTCTGCCAATATGTCTTCCTCTGATTTGCCATCTGACTTAGACGTAGGTCACCTCACCAACAAAATAACCTCATGTCACTGCCCTCAAGGAATTCACCACCTCAGGCAGTGCCAATTTGCTCCAGCCTGGGCCTGTTTTGCTCTGATTTACTTTTTGTCAAATTACTTATTATGCTGACAGTGTGCAAATGTGATCGAACATCTAATGTTGAAATGTAATTTCAGGGACCTGAAGGTAAACCTGGTAATATTGGTGAGCGAGGAAAACCTGGAGAGAAGGTATTTGTGTTAATACATAATTAACCTAGTGTATTGATCTTTTTAAATAATTCCCTTCTGCACAAATGTACCCTTCTTTGAATTATGTAATTTAATCATGCCATATATTATATATGGTATATTTACCCAATAGCTGAGATAACCTAATTCAATTTGTCTGAAATCTACTGCAGACCATAGCACTCACTAAACATCGGAGACGTTTGACGTCAATTATGTCAAATTATGAGATGAATTAGAATTAGAGTGGATGACATAGTTGGGTAACAGCATTGCATAAAAAATGATGTAAGCTGAAATCCATACCTGCATGCTTGCTGTGCAAAGTATTAAAGAAATTAAAGCTGCAAGCAGCGATCAAAGACTTCAACCACGTCTGGCTACAATTCAACCTCTCGGTACGTTGCAATTTGCACAATGTCCTTGTTTAGAAGTTGTGTTCAAGCGAGAATTGAATGACCCCCAGGCAGCGATAATTATTTTATATGTAAATACATAATTATTTTCCTGTTGATTTTGGAAACTTGCTCCAATTGACTTTTTTTGTAGGTCTTGGTCCCTTCAAACATGTACTTTATATACATTCTGCAAACGCAGTATAAAACTGCAGGTGTATTCCATGTTTCCACAAGGTGATGCTATAACTGACACTGTTGGTCGCTATATAGATTTGTTCAGACATGGACTCTTAACATGCTTGGCAAATTTGAGACAGATCGGACGTTCCATGGGTGAGGTATCAATTTCCTGTTTAAGTGAAAGTTTAGAATTGTGACGGCAAAGTACATCATTTAACATCCCATGTGCCCTTACATAAGACCGATGGAGTTTAGAAATGAACAGTTCGTTAAAGTATGACATGTGCAAAAGTGGCCTTTTTTTTTTTGAAATAGCCGAATCCATTTTACTTACATTTAAGTCTTGGTACCAAACACATGTGAATTTTGTTTGCACCAAACAACAAAAAAATGCACCAAAAGCCATGAAACAATAATGCTCTGCATAATTACAATGGGGTTCTAGGCACCTTTGGTTAATTAAGACACTAGCAGTACACTTTCCTTCCATTTGTCCGTGCTGCATCAGGACTATTCTATATGATGATGTCACAGAAACTAAATATATCATTTATACATGTGTTTGATCTTTGATTAATATTAAATATAGAAATAATCATCAATACATTTTAGGAAACTCTAGCAATTTTCCTAAATGTTTCTAAAATCAATTCTTGCAGCATTGACTTTTAAACAACTGATTCTATATTGACCAATGAGAGAAAAGGGGACCACGGCTTATTTTGCATAAACAATAGGCAAATGAGAATTTTTTAAATTCACTCATTAAACACTGGAATGTCTTGTGTTTTAGTTAATATCACATTTAAAAACCCTCATTATAGAAAAGACTGGAATGAGCTGCAAGCATAGCTGTGCTGGAGGGCAACTCTGTGATCCACTACAGACCACTGATCTCATAATTATATTTGATATTTCAAATCTCAGAATTACGAGACCCCATTTGTTTGGTGAATGGACTGGGTTTTCGCTGGATAATGTAAATAATTAAATTCAGCTGTTTTTCTGTGTAAGTTTATTGATGAAAAGATTCTTTTCAGGGCATTAAAGGTCAAATGGGTCATCTTGGCGAAATGGGACCAGCAGGAGAGCAGGGTGGCTATGGCTTCATGGGGCAGAAAGGAAGCAGAGGAACCATTGGATTTATGGTGCCTATATATACCTTCTTTTTAAAGCAAGATTAGATTTATTGACTGTTCAGGACCAATTACTGGATTTGATAAGGGTTATTATTTCACAAAAAATTATTTATTCTATTAGTTATTATTTCACAAATGTCAGTGACCGAAAGATCCCAAATAATCCCCTTTAATTGAACCTGATTCAATGTAACTGGATTAGTAGAGATTGGTGAATTTAAACACATGGAAATGTGTGTCTTAAAATAAAAGGACTTCTTTATTTTTATTCAATCGTTTTTGATTATTCAGGCAAAGAATGCTTTTTTAATTGGTATTATTGTCCTTGAAATAATTGACAGACCCCAATGATGTCAACCAAATGTTGAAGTGTATGTCACAATAAAGCAGAACACAGTTTATCAAAGTAAGATCTTGTGGTAATCATTTTCAGGGTGCTCCAGGGAAAATGGGTCAAGAAGGAGAGCCAGGGTTAGCAGGATATGAAGTGAGTATTTCAGAGCATTTTGTTTATAAGATTTATTTTATCTCACCATGTTAAAAACAAGCCTAATGCTCTATATTATACATCCCAAGATTTGTCAAAGCTAATTCTGAGTTCCATAATTCATTTATTTTTTTATTCCTTTTTTTATTTTAGGGCCATCAGGGGCCGCAAGGCCCAGTGGGATCCCCAGGACCAAAAGGTGAAAAGGTAAAGAAAGTAAACTAAGGTTGGGATACTACAATTCCACAAATCAGTTTTGTAAAATGTATTTCTTTTCTTTTCAGGGAGAGCATGGAGATGACGGGAAGTTTGAAGGTCCACCTGGTCCTTCAGGCGACATTGTGAGTGTACATTAGGTTTAGAAACACATTAATCGCTGCTCGGGGAGAGTATTGAATGCCAACCTGATCAGATTGCAACTGGTTTCAGGGGGCTACTGGCAACAGAGGAGACCGTGGTGAACCTGGTGACCTGGGATATCCAGTAAGTTACATTTTTCAAATCTAAAATACAGCATTATATACTGTATGTAGACAATCACAGCAAAAGTATAAAGTGTACATTTTGCCATATTTTGAAGACTTTGTCAATTCTTAGGGTCATGATGGTGTTCTTGGAGAAAGAGGAAAACCAGGTGCACCAGGACTCCCTGTGAGTGGAACCATCTTTGAACCAGTTTTGTTTTACGTTTATTGGTATACTGTGCTATATACAGTTGGGACATAACATGTTTATTTTTACAATATTTGTGTCATTTTTGCATGTGTTTCAATGTGAGTAAACGGACGCTGCTTCTGTGCTTTGAACCTGCTGCCTTCTTGGCTTTCAAGAGTGAAATTATTTTTGAACGGTTTTCCAACATTCTTGCCAAAACTAGATTTTCATTATTAGAACATCAACTTAAAGTTGTTAACAAATAATTACATTTGCAGAGCAATAACATAAAAAAAGTAATAAAAACATTTCTTTAACAACAGGGAATTCCAGGCCCACAAGGCTTTCCTGGCATTAAAGGATCCAAAGGCACAAATGTAAGAAAATATATACATTTGTCTGTTAGTTTATTTTTTATTATGAGATAACCTGTGTATTTAAATCAGAAAATACCAATCTCAGTAACATAATGGCTTTTATTAAGGGTCCAAAAGGCAAAGCTGGTTCTCCCGGTGTTTGTGGAAGCCGAGGATCACCTGTACGTAAGTTTCCTTCACGCGGATTTGATTTCAGAGACATCTTGATCAACTGTTCATCCGCTGTCGATAAATCAATGAGTTACCTCACAGGGCACTGTTGGTCCTCCTGGGCCCAGAGGAGATGTTGGTCGAGAGGGTCCTGAAGGAGAACTGGGAGAGTATGGTGTCCCTGGCAAAGATGGAGTTAAAGGAATGCCAGTAAGACAATCAATGTAATTCTCTCGATGTCCTCTGTGTAGTAATATTTAATGCCATAGACTTTAATATGGTTAATAGATCTCAATGTTTTGCTCTATTATCCACATCAGGGGGATCATGGCAGTGATGGCAATGTCGGTCTGCCTGGAAAACCAGGTGCTCAAGGAAACACAGGAACGCCAGGTCTACCAGGAAGTCAAGGCAACTTTGGAGCAAAGGTATATTTTTGGTATATTTTGTGTCTCGCCGTATAAATATTAATATTACCTGGACTTTGATGAAATGCTTTTCATAGGGTCAAAGGGGGATCATTGGCCAAACTGGACCTGAAGGTAGAAAAGGACTGAATGGACCCCATGGAGTTCCAGGAAAACAAGGCATCCAAGGAGTGAAAGGGCAACTTGTGAGTATGACCTCTCTGCTTTTCAAATATGACGGAAACATTTTAAAATATTGTCTCATGGAAGTTTATTGTGTTTCAGTTATTTTCCTCTAATATCATCTTATCAGAATATTAAAATTAGAATATGATGAAAACACCACATCATTTTTATATATATATATATATATATATATATATAGTATATATATATATATATATATATATATATATATATATATATATATATATATATATATATATATATATATATATATATATATATATATACGTTTGCTGATATGTTTTTCACCAGGGTGACGTTGGTGAGCAAGGATTTCCTGGAGTTCTTGGAATTTTTGGACCAAAGGTAAAACCCATCCATTTTCTTTCCCATTTAATCACTTTATGGATCACGGGGGTCTGCTGGTGCCTATCTCCAGCGCATATCCGGCGAGAGGTGGGGGTACACTCTGGACATATTCACACATATGGGGAGAACATGCAAACTTCTTCCAGGTAAGCCTCAAACCACCAACCTTCTAACTGAACGGCAAAAGTGCTACCCACTGCGCCACCGTGTCGCCCCAAAGGATACCAAGTGTATCCGATTGTGACGTGCAGTAAAAGGGACTGGTGAGGATCAAGCCGTGCATGCCAATGTCAGACATGCCCCCCTTTGAGATTAAATGGCCACTTCTCACTGCGGGTACAGTACAGCATATCTGATTGAGTAACTTGAAGCTCTTAAAATCACACAGAATAGCGCAAGGACTCAAATATAACTTAAAACAACCTAGTTAGGTTTGGGTTTAGGATTAGAGTTAGGTTTGGGGTTACGATTAGAGTTAGGTTTGGGGTTAGGATTAGAGTTAGGTTTGGGGTTAGGATTATAGTTAGGTTTGGGGTTAGGATTAGAGTTTGGTTTGGGGTTAGGATTATAGTTAGGTTTGGGTTTAGGATTAGAGTTAGGTTTGGGGTTAGGATTAGAGTTAGGTTTGGGGTTAGGATTAGAGTTAGGTATGGGGTTAGGATTAGAGTTAGGTTTGGGGTTAGGATTAGAGTTAGGTTTGGGGTTAGGATTAGAGTTAGGTTTGGGGTTAGGATTAGAGTTAGGTTTGGGGTTAGGATAAGAGTTAGGTTTGGGGTTAGGATTAGAGTTAGGTTTGGGGTTAGGATTATAGTTAGGTTTGGGGTTAGGATTAGAGTAAGGTTTGGGGTTAGGATTAAATATAGGTTTGGGGTTAGGATTAGAGTTAGGTTTGGGGTTAGGATTAGAGTTAGGTTTGGGGTTAGGATTAAAGATAGGTTTGGGTTAGGATTAGAGTTAGGGTTAGGATTCAATGCTACTTCCTCATTTGGATTGGTGTAGTATCATTGAAGCCATGAACAGTAGTGAATGAATTAGGGGGCATGGCTGGACTGGGCACGCACGGCTTGATCCACACCAGCCCCTCTCAAGGTAAAACCACTGATGATCATAGTATTCAATTTCAAAGTAAAAAAAATGTAAGAATATATTTTTTCCAGATATTTACCAATCATTGGTCATATAGTCCTCTCTTAGGATAAGACACTACTGACTGATTAAATCTCTTTCCTAAAAATACATTGATTTGTTGCATCCTCTGTATAAAATTCCAGTAGCTCTTAGCTCATTTCTTGTGGCTGCCATTTTAAGAATGAAAGAGAGACTCTAGTGAGATGAACCCACAAATACTATGAAGAAAGTTCCCACAAATAGTATGAAGTATGTTGCATAAGTTCCTAGTTCGACGCTGTGGGAATTCTTTCAGTTTCAGCCCAATTTTCAAAATATGATTGAATATCTTAGCAATAGTTCAACGCTATGTTTGTTTAATAGTACTATCTCCAGTTTTCGCCCCAGTGGACTCTCTCTTACATTCATAAAATGGGAGCCATGTGAAACAGGCAAATAATGTTCGCTAATAAAAAAATCAAATGACACAAGAAAATCCAAAGCTTCGATGATGAATCAGAATCCAAGGATCCAAATACGAAAGTTTGTGCCTTTCTCAGGGACCCCCCGGAGATCTCGGTGCAGCAGGTCTACAGGGACCAAAGGGCCCTCCTGGTTTAATGGTAAGTTGCACTTTAGAAATTCTTCTGAGAACTGTTTGAAGAGTTTTTGATCTTTTTAAACTATTTTTAGGGTATGCAAGGAGTAATCGGACCTATGGGTATTATTGGACCTAGTGGTAATCCAGTATGTATGACCAGTATCATTCAACAGAGCCAGTTGTTCCATAAGCTGTTTCTGTCTTGAAATGTCCTACTTTTTTCTAATTCTGTTAGGGACCACAAGGAGATAAAGGAATCAAAGGGGAAATGGTACGTGTTTTCTGTCGTTTTTATTGTTCACATGATTGTGATTAACTTTACATTAAAGAACACATTTTCATAATTTCATAATCAAGAATCGAAGTGTTTTGTAGCGAGTGCAATCAGATGTTGCAGGTGTTAGATGTTTCTTTGGGATTGCTGAGTTATAGTGGTGAAAAAAAAAACATTTCATTCTTTCTTTTATTCTAAACAGGGTGTTCAGGGACCTAGGGTATGTATTCTTAATTTTACCCCATTGGTCCTTTTTAATATTAACACAAATTTCAAGGGATTTATGTAACATTATTTTTTCAATCAGGGTCCTCCTGGTCCACGTGGGCCTCCTGGACCACCAGTAAGTTTTAATACATTTTTATTTATTGCAAAGAAGATTGCTTATGATTTAAAAGCATGTTAAGCTAGAGCTGCTCAACAAATCATTTTCTAAAGCTAAAATTTCCTTATAGGGCCTTCCTGCTGTAGCCTTCTCTTATGTAAGTATTCTGTGAGTATGTATTATTGCAAAAACTGCAAAGAACCTTAAATATGTTTGTAAATGTCTCATGAAATGACACTCAGTATCTTTACAGTATTCATAGGAGTTTGACAAAAAATAATCTTGGTTTTCTTTTAGGAAAATGAGGCCCTTGGTGCCACTTTACATGTTTTTGGTTCTCGCTCTCCATTTAAGCCACACATTCTGCAGGTATTTTTATGTTTTGTCACCTTTAGAATGAGACATTTTCTTGTGGTTTCTATTGCTGCTGCTGTTGTTTTTGTTGCTGTTTCTGATGTTGTTATGTTGGCTTGTGAAAGCCAACACATTGTTATCGCACTTAAACTTATTAGTATTCTTCCAGCTTCTTCTTCTACCTCTCCTTCACAAACCCATTTGAGCTACAGCCAACATTTGGCAAGACATCATGTGACTTGAGTGGCTATATCTTTTCAGACTGGTACCACTAAAGGGATGTTGGGAAATCGCTGAGAATGCAGGGAAATTTTCCATTGACTTATCATGAACTAAGAAACTTCTAGAAACTTCAAACTCACCAAACTGGAGGTTAACAGTCTGTGCAAGAACATACCCAGCCTTGTGCAAAAGTACTATGCTCTAGAGGGGGGTCATATTTAATATCATTGACTTATAAAGGCCATTGAGAATGAATGAAAGAAAGGGCGCCAAAAATATCTTCAAGAGAAATGGAGATTTCTTTTACAACTCTCTGACAACTTACATTTTTATGACATTACAGACCACTACCATAGCAACCAAATTTATAGTAAAGAAGGGAACATTATATTATGCCACTGGTCCCTTCAAATCAACCAGAATGGATACCATAGTAACTGATATCGCCTGTCTATCATCTTAGGTAGATCATAGAGACATGGGGGTTGTTTTATTTTACTTGTGTTCACAGGAGGAACATTATCTTATTTGACTGTCTCCTGAAATAACCAGACTGGTTACCATTGCAACATATTTGACATATCTTTATCTCAGCTTTTGCTGCTGTTGTTGTTGCTGCTGCGGCTGTAGCTGCGTTTTTTGCTGCTGTTGCTGCTGATGTTGATGCTGCTGTAGTTGTTTCTGTTGTAGTTGCTTCTGCTGCTGTTGCTGCTGCTGTCATTGTCTCTGCTTTTATTTCTGTTGCTACTGTTTTTGTTGTTGCTTTTGCTGCTGTTGTTATTGCTGTTGTTGCTGCCAGTGCTGGAAATGCGCTTGCACCTAATGCTGTTACTTCTGCTGTGGTGGCTGCATGCTGCTGGTATTGCTACTGCATTGTTGATGAAGCAGTTGTATCTGCTGCTGCTGCTGTTGCTTGTTATTGCTGATGCTGTTGTTTCTGTTGGTGCCTTTATTGCTCCTGTTGCTGCTGCTGCTGTTGTCATTACTTTTGTTGCTGTCCGTCGCTGATGAATCTGTTGATATTGTTGCTTTTTGCTGCTTCTGCTTGTATTGATTGTCATTGGTGCAGCTGTTCATTTAGTTGTCATTGTTGATGCTGTTGTCACTGCTGGGGCCTGTACCATGAACGTAGATGAACAACCAATTGCGTTCGACATGGAGACAGGGAGGTCCTTATATTTCTCCGCTGAGGAGCAAACTATTATAATACAGAAATACAATGAATTTAAGCACGTTTTACAAGCACCCAGTAATACAGTGTCTGCTGCCAAAGCGAGAGAAGACTGTTCGAGAAAGATTGCGGATAGCGTTAATGCGTAAATTACCGGTAAATACATATTTTATACATCAAGGTCTAATTATGTATATGTTACGTTAGTTTATGTATTTGCACGCCCGTAAAAATTATGCTAACACTTTACAATAACAGTGTAATTGTTAAAAGCATTCGACCGGACAAATGAATGATCACTAAAGTTGTAGTGTTACTAACTACTTTTCAATTTACTGGATTTCAATATGCTTTCACTACTGAACTACTGTTAACAGTTAAAATCATTTTAAATGCTTGCACACACACGCACACACACACGCAAAAAAACACAACGCAATATATTCCATTTGCGTTACAGTAAGGGCATGGCTTCGATGCGTCACATTTGTTATGTGCGGCTCTAGAATTTCGCAAAGATACAATATGCCTTCGGCGGAAAATCTGTATCTTTCATACAAGTAACTCTCAGGGAAGGCAATGGGATCTTGTCTGTCCCTAAAAACTCTTTCTCTGCGAAGCGCTCTTCGAACAATTTGCGCGGAAATGTCCACGGGATTTCTCAGAAAAGGACAAGCCATTGCAACAGACACTAGAAATTAGTTGCGTCACTTAAATGTTCACTACTGATTGGTCAAATTTCGTTTTGAGATCTCGAATCTAGAACTTAATCTGCCCCGGAGCAGGTTAGCCGTGCAGCGCAAGTTACCATGGCAATGAACACCAACTGAAGCCGAGTTTCTTTCATGGTACCTAAAACCCAGCATTGGTGCAAACTAATCCTAAACTTACCTGGCTAACCAGCTAATCCGGCTTCATGGTACAGGCCCCTGGTTTTGTGGTTCTTGTTGATTCCATTTCTGCTTTTGCTGCTTTTTTTGTAGCTTTTACAATTGTTGTGATTCCATCTCTGATTCGATTTCTCAGCATTTCTTTGCAATTTGCAGATGCTTCCAGATGCTGAACTTCCACTGCTGGATCAGGGAAGTGAGATTTTTAAAACTCTTCACTACCTCAGCACCCTGATCCACAGCCTCAAGTACCCATTGGGGACACAGGAAAATCCAGCCAGGATGTGCAGAGATCTGTTGGACTGTGAGCACAAATTAAACGATGGTGAGCTCACTCTGTAAAGATTAGATTGTCTTTATTAAATGTTTTGTTATTGAACGACTGCCAATACTTAAGATACAAATATAATATACCATTCAACTGTAATTACCGTATATTACCATCTTTTGTCATCAAACAGTTGCAGTAAAGGTCAGAAAGTCTACAGCCATCAGACAAACTGCGCTGCTCATTTAAACGTACAGTACCGTTGGGAAATTTCCTAACTAACTCAAATGAATTCTTCCAGTTCTTTATACCCAAAATTCAAAGTATATCCTTCACAAAATATTCTGGAGTGGGAATATGTGGATCTCCTTATGAAGAAAGACTATAAACTAAAAGACTCATAAGTTAATGTGGTAAATAAGTCTTTAAAACTGCCAGCTATAAGACTTATAGTCTTCCCTGTGTGTCAACCCCATCAAACAAAACTAATTTATAGAAAACCCATAAGGTTCCATGCAACTGAGCTGGTGAATGCTCTTGATATAATATACTTTTTACTGTTCATTTTGAATCCTTTCTCACAAAGCTTTCAACAAGTTCAGTGATATGTTTATTTCAACATTGAGAGACAAAACATGACAAAAAAGCTTTTGAAATATGTTGTGAACAGATTTGCTCTTGTAAAAGTGAAGTAGAGAGAGTGAAGAAAAAGAAAAAACAAGCAGAGGAACAAAATGTGAGAATGAAAGAAAAAGACATAGATAGCATGAAGAGAGAGAGAGCTGGAGGAAAAAGAGAGGAGGGAAAAAAGAACGGAGTGAGAGATAGAGCGAAGGTAAAGAAAGAGAAGGAGCGAAAGAGAAAACAGAGCAAGGAGAGTGAAAGGAAGAGGGAAAGATATAGAGAGAGGAAGAAAAAATAGAGGAGCAAGAGCGAAATAGAGAACAAGAGAGAGAAAGAGTGATATAGAGAGTGCAAACAATTAAGTTTTCTTGGTGATTATGGTGCCATGCACATTAAGATTGGTTGTCTTAATATTTCTGGGCTAGTTGGTATTTTGGGATTTTTACACATTTTTGTAAAATGTCGCCAAATGTTGTCAATTTCTCAACAAACTTGTCTGACATCCATTAAGCTCATTTAAGTCTTCCGTTTTCCTTTCCTCTAAAAATAGGCTACTAATCCATGCTAGTTTTCAGTGAAATGTAACTCACTGCCTTGTTACCATTCCTTTAATTATTTTATTAATTACAGTGGTACCCCGCGATACGAAATTAATCCGTTCCAGGATCTCGAACATTTTGTATCTTGAAGCAAGTTTTACATGTAAAATGCCTAATCCGTCCAACGGCTCTCAGAAACAACAGTATAAGTTGGTCAAACAATGGAAATACAGAGAAAGATCAAGTAACGTTTCTTCAATCCTTAAATCTACACATTGTTGATGTAATAAATGATAACAAAACTTTCTGCACCTTTTGCAGCGGATAATAGAGTAGAACTGTTTGTGGTCGTTTGTATCTCGATTTTTTTTTTTTCGTATCTCGAAGCAAAAAATTCCTGGGAGACCTTTCGTATCCCAAACATTTTGTAACTCGAAGCATTCGTAACTCGGGGTACCACTGTACGTCTATAATGTGGTTTGTGAATGCAGTAAACGTAGGTGATAACCATGAATATAAATGAGGTAATGCATTGGTATAATTGTTTTTTATTTCTGAACTTTAGGCACTTATTGGATTGATCCAAACCTGGGTTGCTCCTCAGATAACATTGAAGTGATGTGCAGCTTTAACAGTGGAGGCCAAACCTGCCTGAAACCAGTCACAGCATCCAAGGTTTTGATTTTTAAACGTTAGAAAACAAGAACAAACCAGCACTTATTCTGTTCAATGATCTACCTGACCAGGGATAGTAACCACTTGACCTTTTCTGCTTTCGAGCAGCTGGAGATCGGAGTGAGTCTGATCCAGATGAACTTCATCCACCTGCTGAGCTCTGAGGCAGTGCAGATCCTTACTCTCCACTGTCTGAATGTCTCGGTGTGGGCAGCAGATGCCACCAAGTCCCCTTCTGCAAATGCTGTGTACTTTAAAGCTTGGGATGGACAGATTATTGAATCGGGAGGATTCATTGAACCTGAGGTTTTAAAGGATGAGTGCTGGGTGAGCTACATTTCCTCTCCAATCTGGGGACGGGGGTTTCATCTGTTGAAAAGACAATAAGCATCTACTCTAAAACCATAAATGAATGCATGCATAACCAGCCAAATACTGTGATAAACTGGCAACCTAGATGAGGAAAACCCCCACAGAACATGCGATTGCATGAGGTTTGAGCCCACCTACAAAACAGTGTCATTACAAAATGAATAAATCAGTATATAACTTGTCCAAATTATAACAGGATGCTCTCTAATCTAGTTTAAAGAAATACTGATGTACTAAAAATGTACATTAGCTTCATATTGAGCAATCAAAAAAGCTCACGGACCTGACCTCGCCAATCTGGTGACTCAAGATGCATCACGTGACCTGATATCGCAGGTCAAAGTTCCTTCCAGCTGAGCATTCCGTCAAAGCGGAATCCGGTGGGAACTTCCGCTTTCAGAATCAGAATCAGAATGAGCTTTATTGCCAGGTATGTTTGCGAGGAATGTGTTTTTGTGCAACAAATTCACAAGACAAGATACAGGTAATAAAAAATAAAGTATAAATCCAAATTTACAAATTTACAAAATAGACATTCTAAGTTTACAACATAGAGATTCTAAATTTTCGAAATAGACATCTAAATTTACAAAAGAACATTCTGACACAGTATAAAAATAAAAAATAGACACAATATATAAAACCAAAAATAGACATTAAGGAGTTTGAAAAACAAAGAACAGGAAAAACAAACAAAAACAAAACAAACACTTGAGCGCAAAGCACAAAGGCTGCTATCTGCAGCGCCATCTTGGATCGAGGACTGCGGCGCCATCTTGGATCGGGGCATCGCCACATGTGATCCCATTCCAGTAAATGGAATTTTTTTGTGACCAACAAATAGAAAGGTGTAGAGATCCCTGCAGAAGCGCCGGTGTGCACCTATAAATAAACAAAACCTTGGGCAATTGGAACAGGATTTCTCTTAGGGGTAAAGTTTTACCACTTTGACCCTTTTTTTAAGCTTGACCACATTTTTTACTCAAATGTATGTAGGTGTGGAAACTGCTTGAAACAGGTAACTTGACACTGAGAGAAAGAGGAGGTCTTTTTTAAAGAATGAATGGGTGGCACCAAGCATCGTGTGATGTCACACTTTTGAGCTAAAGATTGGGTTGGAAGAAGGAACTTGTTTCTTGAATCTTTAGTATTGAAGGCTATAACTCGATTCAAGCACTTTCTCATTTAAAACTCAAAGCATATGTTTCTCCATCTTAGAGCTGCGTTACACACTGCACGAAATGTACGTTTCAAACATGTTTACATGACAGTCACACTGAACAGTGGTAGTAGAAGATATTAACAGAAAGATCAGTGAAAATGAAATAAACAAATACTAAATTGTTTACATTTTGCTCAGTTAACAAAAATGTGTTAAAAATCACAGAACTTTGAGTTTTTCATGACTCTTCAAAGACTGTTCTCATATGGCTAACATGTACAGCACTTGTTCAGGATTTTGAATAAAGATTGTAATAAAGATTCCAAATGGTGGGGCGGTGGGAGGAGGGGGGGGTGTAGTTCCATCTCTTAGTTATCTAACTAATCCTTCCGTCTCACTTTTCCAGATGACTGATGGCCGCTGGCATCAAACACAGTTCATTTTTCGAACTCAGGATCCACACTTACTGCCAATAGTGGACATCCACAACTTGCCCAGCACTAAGCCTGGCTCACTTTATCACCTGGAGGTTGGCCCTGTGTGCTTTTTATGATGATCAATGTAAAACTTTAAATAGCCCCGGACCGGTTTGAACTGGTCCCCTCCCAAGCCTGGACTGAGCCTTTTAAACAGGAGCGAGGAATCAAGAGCAGCATTTGGAAACTTCGCTCAGGATCACGTTTGCTCTCTTTTCAGAACAGTTTCTTCTGCTCCTAAAATAGCCCAGAGGTGCTTTTTACATGCCATCAAAATCGTAATTTATTCTTTGTTGACGTTTTTTTTCCACTTTGACTTTTGAAATGAAGTACTTATGTGATGTTCTTTAGTTATACAGAATCTTATGTATTTATATCTTTGTATGTTTGTGGTTAGGTATCATGGCAGTCAAGTGCAATAAGAGTTACCAGATGAAAAAATAACGGGAGACCCTTTTATCCAGGATCAATATCCATCATATGACCTAACAGCAGGTGACACATAGCCAAAGAACAATTCAAGGAGAATCACTCGAACTTGAAAAAGACACATTGAGTCTAACCACCTACCTCCCATCTCTACATCTTTGGAATGTTGGGACAGGAAGCTTTCAAAAAAAGATTCCCATGCATTCAACTCCTGTGGTTAGATTTCTCTGTCTGTGAAATGTTTTATATTTTTAACTTAAGTGCCTTTTATACTTTTTCAAGGGAATATTTTTGTATAATATTTAAAGGATTTTTTTATTTTAGGCAAACATTGGACTGCCTTATTCACTTTTATGAACTTTTAGGCTTTAAAAGGGGCAAGAATGGTTTTAAATCCCTCTGTTTAAACCTTTCCATCATGTAAATACTATATCTGGAATTCCACACGCCCTATCAGACTGCAGAAGTGAGTACATAAGGTGAAAAACATGCTTTTTTCGCTATCATAGCATCTGATCTTGTATGCCTTTGTTTAGGTCTGTGTGTATAAAGCTGAATGTTACTGAATCAATGCAAACCTGGAGTATTTCATCAAAATGTGAGCTCCCCCGATCTGCCACTACATTGAATCTTGAGCAGCACTTTGACAAAATAGTGAAGTATTTTTATGTAGCAGTGATAAAACTCACTTAAGAATATAATTCTTGTAAAATGTCTTTTACATTGATCAAAAGTGCCAGGAGCTCTTTTATCTTGCCAAACGTAAAAGATCTATTTTTTATGTACATTTTAGGTGTTGAATGGTTTTGTGAAATATTTGCATAGTTTAGAATTGCATTTGAATTCTATCAAACCGTAAAGAACGCTAATCATAGTGCTGTGCAAGTAAATAAATGTGCTCCACACAGACACAGTGAAGGACATTTGGTTTGTTGTCTGATAGGCATCCCGCTCTACACTTGTTCTTGGCTGTTTCATGTCCCATTGAATAAATAAAGAATGAATAAGACTCAATTTTGCTGCAATCAAAGTTTTTCAATTGTTATTGCCAAGAGCTATTTTGTAAAGGTCATAAAAATGCACCTAAATACATTTCACACAGACAGCAGGTGGCGCTTTGAGCTCCTCATCTCATAAGCATATCAATCTGTTCAGTACCACAGGCTCATCAAACACAGTTTTGTCTTGCACTGTGGATGAAGTATGTAGGAGTTACGGCCACAAATGCATTGATTTTCTTTGCAATTCCAGCAGGTGGCGCTATGAGTATATCACGTAAGCATATCACTTTGGTCAGAGGGGTAAACTCATTATTTAATCATTTTTTCATGTTATTTGGATGAAGTATGTGAGAGGCACAGTAAAAAATACATTAATCTCTATACTCTTGGTGCCACAGCAAGATCATGTGACAAAAATCTACATTTTTGATAAGTAATCAGACCAGTTTTCAGATTAACTGAGCAATTCCCCTAGGATAAAGTTTGAGATTAGTTTATTCGCATTCAAGGGGGTACCAAGATGCATTTGGGGGGGCTTTTTAACATGTTCGAGGGGTCGAAACACCTAAAACAATGATTTTGGTTATAGGAAAGGCGGTGCTGGAGATCCCGTTTATAAAAGTTTGAAAAATTCTCATTTTATTACAAATCTGACAATTCTGCCAGTAAGTAAAGCCCCGCCAGTAGAATTAACAAGAAAGATTGTAAAAATAGAGTTAGGTAAATAAATACATTGCTGCTAGGGGTGGGTTGTCAGGTGACTTTTTAAAAAAAATATATTTACATGACCGTTCAGTTGTTTTTATATATCTGTGTGTGCGTGTGCATGTGGAAATAAATAGATAATATAACAACCACAATAATCAAAATCTTATTTAGTTAATGTTTTTATTTATTCCTTCTAGTTTCAGCATCTTACAATGGAGACAGTCAGAGCATTGGCAAAATAACAAAAATAGTACCAATAGACCAATAAATGACAAATGGTTTGTGTTTATAATTAAAAAAAAAACATTTATACTAATATTTTTTCATTAAATAATTTCAGTTCTACCTCATTCCTCCCATGCTTGGAATAATAGTGTTTAGAAGTGTGGATAGTTTGCTTGCTCCCTTACAGCTTCTCACATATTCAAACAGAGACATTGCCCTCGTAGCAGTTTGTACAATATTGTGTAAACGTTATTGGTAGGTGTGAAAACTAAAAAAAACTTTAAACAAAAAAATGCAAGTATCATTCATTTATTTTCCCCAATGAACAAAATGCAGTAAATGAACAAAACATAATTTGCACCTTTTTTTCTCTCAAACATTTTGGAGAAGTAACCACAGATCTTCTTTTACACATTCAGGAATGTTGAGATCAGATGAAGACAGTTTGGCTATATTTTGGTGTCCTTGTCCTGCTGCAGAATAAGAGGCAATCAAATACCTCTTTGATTGTATTACATGAATGATAAGTATTGGAAAAACACCATCAATCCTCACCATTCTTCAAATGATTGTGCCTCTCTCTCCGCCTTTGACGAAACTGCCTTCTGCTACAACTAAATATTTAGACTCAGTCCAGAGAGTCTGCTGCCATTGCTATATTCATGTTTACTTATGTTGGCCTTAACAAAATATAAGTTTGTGATAGAGTTTGAACTAGAGATTTGAGGTGTTTCTTAATTTTAGAGAAATATCCTTTTCTTCTCAGCTAATTACTTCTTTATCCTGAACAGAAATACAGGTTCATGTTTCACAACGAAATAAAACAACTGAGAAAAAAAGACTGGGAATTGCAAATGTACCTTTTTGCACTATGTTATTTAGTAATATAACAGTAACATGATACAACACTGCCACCTAGTGTACAAACATTTAAAAATACCAGCGTTAAAAAAAATCTTGTGACATAGACCCTGGTCACTTCCTTAAAAAAAAAAAAGGGAACAGATTTATTCACAAATCTCTTCCGGCAGACCAGATGAACTTTCACAATCAAACAGTGAAGCTATGATCTCGATTTACTTCTCCAGAGAAATCTTAGCACTCCTGGAGAGATGGTCCTTCTTTGTTGATGTTGAGTGTGTTTGACGAGGAACCAGTCCCAGATCTCCAGTTGTGAAATGAGACCGATAAGAAGATTGCAGGGGACCACCTGATCTGAAGAGAATCGCATCATCATATTTCTTTCATCTAGTTTTGTTAAGGTCGTGTTTAAGTTTTGGTGTTCCTAAGTGCACACCTTTGGACATTTTTCTCAAGATGTGCAGCACTGTCCAGAACAGCTAGAAGCTTCTGGATCATCTGATTCCTTCTGACTGTAACTATGAGCATTGAATCTTCCTCTTCAGGCGCTTCCTTTTCTCAAAACATAATTTGTTCACTTGTCTGACATTGAATGGTCATGTGAGCAAATGTGTTGATTCTTACCCTCAGGGCCTCGTGTAAAGCTGAAGCAGCCTCTTCCAAAATGCTCTTCAACTGTCCACTTTGCAACCTCTCCTCCACTAGCTCTCTACTCTGGGTCACGCCTTCAGCTTTGCTTTGCTTCAGCGCTTCCATTACTGTTTCAAGGTTCTGTCTGTAACAAATAGTGAGTAAACGTGTTCAAATATTTGATATCAACACGATTTTTATAACAAGTCACTATAACGAAGGATTCTGACCTGAGACCCTGGAGCTCTGTGAGTGTCGCGGAGTGACGGTCCAGCAGCTCTTGATGCTCCCGTTTAAGTTCAGCACAGTTCTCCAGCTCAGACTGCATTTGCTTGTTTTTTTCTCTGATCTGCTGGATCAACTTAACAAAGAGTACGTTTCATTCTTGCATTTGGTTTTGCTGAAAACTTCAATCTTCTATGTCAAAATAAATGCTTTGCCATTAAAACCATAAAATCACTTTATTTTTTTGTCAGTTAAATTACTTTTACTGACCGATACATGGCCATGAGAATAAACTAAAAAGGTTTTGTCATTTTTAAACTTTTACAAATAATAAAATGTATTATTTCTTTTAAAGAGTCTACCTGAAACTGAGGGCCATGGAGTCCTACGCCGTTGCCCTTCACCTTCATTCGTAAAATATTTGGGACACCCCTTGCAATATGCAAAAGGCTCTGACTCAGCTTTAGTATTTAATCTAGCTCTAAATATCACCAACAGCAGCTCAACAGATGAACGTGAGCAGAGCTCTGGAGGTTTTCAAACCAGAGACAAACAATTTAAAGCCTTAATAACAAACAATAGAATCCTAAAAACTAATCAATTTCCTAGAGTAGTAGCAATTTTAAAACCTTTTGAGCTGGTGATTATGAATTGAAAGCAGAAGGAAAATAATTTTAAAAGTACCCAGTCTTTAAAAATTAAAACGAATACGACCCTTTAATATCACTGAACAAACCCACACAGTAAAATCCTAAGAGTTAAATTAACTCCACTCAGAGTGTATTTGGTCCCACTCTATATAAAGTTAAACCGACTCTACAGAAGAGTTATTTAAATGAGTCTATTTTAACTAAGCAGTCTATTTGAAAGCATTTGGCCCTTATCTGAATAGTGAATTTTTTTATTTCGCATTTTCCTGTGCAAATTTGGGAAAAAAAGTTGTTTAAAGAACTCTTTCTCAGACTCGGTTTAACTCTGTATAGAGCGGGACCAATTAAACTCAGAGTTATTTTTAACTCTTAGGACTTTACTGTGCAGAAAGATGCCTCGGAGCTGTTTACCTTTTGACTGGCGACGTTCTTTTTGGTTATTTCCTGCAGCAGAGGTTCTGTAATGCCGTTCTCTATTCTGAGCTGCTTCTCTCTAGCTTGCAGGGCCTGGTTCTCCTTCAGAAGTGTGCTGGTCTTCTCTGAAAGCTGCTGGAGTTGAGCGGTCACAGACAGATTCTCCTGCAAGGCCCTCTGGGTGGTCTCGGGCATCTTTAGATCAGACACCCTCCGGAACTCAGCAGCCACAGCTGAAACATGCTGCAGCATCTCTTTCTTCAGCCTGCAGCAGCACGTACGTTCAAGGAAACAGACGTTTTTGTTTCAGATTAGCAATAAAACTTTCATACAACTATAGCATATATATTCATATATGTGATTATATTACATTTGTTTCTTTTCTTCCTATGTTCTATTCATTGGGGATCAGCTAGTATCAGTTTTAAAGAAAATTATAATATTGTGAGATGTTTTAAGGCGGTCTTCAAAATGCTCAATTTCAGTAGTGTGCTCACTGAAACCTCAGCATAACTTGTTCACTGCTCTGATTGGCTGAAATAGTAGCTGCGCTATTCTACCTATTGCTATATATGAAAAACATTTGAGATTTGTCAACTTAGAAATATAAAGAAATGGTACAACACCTTTAATCCATGAGCTTTTAAAAAGATCAATCCCTTGCACGTATTCCCTACAAACGCTGCACCTCATCACTTTTAAACCTTTTGTAACATCAATAAATTTGATCCACCTGTTTGTAATGTCTAACAGAAAGCTGTCTCTTATTTCACATATGTTACATATTAAATAATGAATGCATCTTTGAAGTTGGACGCACCTGTCATTGTCCAGGATTGCTTTTTTCTCCAGATCATATATTTGTGCTTGATGCTGCTCTTTTTGCATTTGCAGCTGCTCCTCCAAAGACTTGCGCTCAGCCACAAGCTTCTCTCTCTGAGTAGAGAATTCCTCCAAAGCTGACAGTTTACCTGCTAAACATGAAGTTCTCGAAACATTTTAATGTGTACGGGTTGCCAGATTTACATTAATTTCTAATCACCTGGTAAGTTAGTGCAGGATATATATATATATTAACATTAATACAGAATAAACTTCCTATTCGGATGACTGAGAGTACTAGGATTGGTGTAATCGTGGTACCGTCATCATTGCACTTTTGAAGATGCTCTTATGTGTGTTATTCAGGGTTTATTAGGTTGTTTTGTGTTGTGTATTAATGTTGTTTTGTTTTCATCTGTTAATTGTGTTATAAATATTCTGAAGTGAGCCATACGTAAAAAATTTCATTGGCAGCAAACTGTTCAGTGATTAAGCTAATGTTGATGTGTTATGCTGTTGGTGGTCCGTCTGTGTTGCTGTGAAAATATGATAAAGCTGTTAAAAAGAGTTTCTAGTCACATCTTTCCACAGATTACTGTAGTATTTAAAGTTAGTCTACAGATTGTTTTATAACCTAACAGTATTTTGCAATAAAATGAAAATGTATTTCAAATATTAATAGGTCAAAGGGCAGTTTGTCTTTCGGTGTGCTGAATCCCACCACCATTTCTGTTTAATTGTTAAATACAAAGATTTTTCTGCTTATAAACGGAACAGGGCACATTCTAAATCGTTTTTATTGTGAACCTAATAATAACAAATTATTGATGGTGTTAAGGTATGGCCAGTATACAAATAAATCCTAATCTAAAGCGAACAACTAAATTCATTTGCACAAGAAGTCTGGGACAGAAATAAAACAAGCATCTCAGCTTAGAGCATATGACAAAGTCAGAGAGGCCAGGTTGAGATGGTTTGGACATGTACAGAGGAGGGATGGTAGTTATATTGGTAGAAGGATGTTGGAGATGGAGATGCCAGGCAAGAGGTCAAGAGGAAGACCAAAGAGGAGATATATGGATGTGCTGAAAGAGGACATGAAGGTAGTTGGTGCAAAAGTAGAGGATACTTAGGACAGAGTTAGGTGGAAACGGATGATTCGAGGAGAAGAAGAAGAAGCTTAGAGCATAAGTTGTCCATCTGATAAAGTTCACCTGATATATGTAGTTTGCAACTTCAGCAGCGCCACCTACCAGCCCTCACAGGCTCATTTAGTCTAGTAAAAATGTATGTGGTTTGACTGAAACCAGAATGTTTTAACCATGTGTTTTTAGTCTTGTGTTTATTCAACATTCCAAGTACAGTACCAAGCATCATGTTTTCAGATGTGTATTTTTCTTTGCTTTCCTGCAGCTCTCGCCTCAGCAGACTCAGTTGAGACTGGAAGGATTCCCTCTCTGCCTCATGGGCTTGCTGGTGTCTTGTTAAATTCTCAGCCACTTCGTTTAGTTCATCCTCTTTCTGACTTAGTGTGCGTTTTAGGAAGAGAACAATGTCTTTCTTCTCTCTCTCCAAGGTATTAATCTTACAAGATAAGTCCTTCTCGTGAACCTCCAATTCATCACATTTATGCTGGTATCTGCAAAAACAGTTAAAAGATAAGGTCACCAAGTGTCCTTGTATTAGGAAATTGTTTCCTGTTGAAGCTATGACACATTTTCTGACTGGTTGATTATTAACAGTATGATTCAAAGTCTATTTCATAGTAGTTTCCTCAAAGGCACGTGACAGAGTTATGAAGAGCCAAATTAGTTTCATGTTTGTTAAAGATGACATATCCATCATGTCGCCAAACCAACTTCATCATTGAGGTAAGTGCTTTCCTGTCATTTTTATTAATTTTTATTAAATTAATTAGGTCAGTTGTGACAAGGTCACCAAAAAAAAACTTTATATGTAGCTAAACAGCAAATACTGGTTGAAATCTCCCTGAACTCCCTAAAGTTAAAACCAAGGAAATGGGTGACCATCAAATTAACTCCAGTAAAGTAACATGAATAATAATTGTAACATGAAGTCTCTCTAGAGTTAACTACTTTTGATAGGACAGTAGAGAAATAGACAGGAAGCAAATTTGTGTGAGCCAAGTAGGGCTGGGAAATTTAACTTATGCGGCACACTCACTGCCCACAATACCACCAGAACTGACCGCTCTGGAGTCTATAATCAGAAAGTTAAACCTATTCCTGAGAATATGATTGATACCCAACAACAAAAAAACATGCCTAAATACCAATAAATGAGCTAAAGATTCCCACAAAATACACTGTAGTCATAGATTCACATTTTCCATTGTAACCCCAAAGATTGACCCCCTACATCTCAAAAGCAGCCAAGATGTATGATATGAGTGGAGTGTGCGTTTACCATTTGTAAGAAGAACAACCCAGTAGTTGACAGTACAAAAAAACGTTACATTTCCTCATTTAAATATGTCATCTTTCAATAAATCAGACTGGAAGGTTCGTGTTAAAAAGTTTAAATAGCAAGTATTGGGATTTTATGATGATTTCGGATATGATTGGCATGATTTAATTTGACTAACTAAATCTCAACAAACTCTACCGGGTTATCTCACCTTTCTAGTCGCACCTCCAAATCTCGTATTTGAGTCCGATAAAAGCTCCTTTCACTCTCTGTTATCTCTTCCTTTTTCTGCTCAGGCTCCATCTTTACATTTGTGCGTGGATTAATCGCGTTGCTTTTTCCATTCTTTTTGGGAGGCATCGAACTTTGATGAGGTTTAAAGCCGAGTCGTGAAGAAAAAAAACTTTAAAACAAATTCAATTGTTTCCTGTTGCCATGGACCTTTTACTGCTCCTTCCCCACCCCTCACGCGCAGAACAGACGCGAGAACTTTCAATAAACCCGGCTGCTATGGGAAGCCGACATGGTCAGAAATGCGCGATATTTAACCCTATCAAACGGACTCTCTGACATGCACTTTTCTATTTTAAAAAAGTGCATTCAAATTTTACATACAGTTCAAATTCAAATAAGATTCAATTATGTTGGTCACAAACACAGTCAAATAGTTACGACACGCAGTGAAGTGCTTTCTACAACAACTCGACAAACAGACACAATCAGTGTCAGAAGCATTTTTCTAAGCTAAAGAGAAAATGTATGGCTATGGCCAGTGCTTAATTTGTTCCGCCGTTTGCCGGAACGCAATCTGTTTTCTCTCAATTTCTGGCTTCCAAGGATCCGGAAAATTTTATTCTGGGATCCGGTAATTATCTGACCCCATTTGTCTTTATCTGCCCAATTCCTGCCCACCTTTTTCACTCTACTGTACTACAATGCATTCCCCCGACTCAAGAATATATAGAGCAGCCTATGGTGTGCCAGGCTGCCTTCGTCGTAGGCTGGTGCTGTCCCCTGCAGTCGGCAGGCCGGCCCGTATTATGTGGAAATTAGCGATTAGATAAAAATATTATAAAATAAAATAAAATAATTAATAATTATCGTGTTAGTGTGTTTTCTTTATTGTGCATTGTATAATGTAAAAAAAATAATAATAAATAAAATGCACTACTAGCAAGTCTGAAAAGGCTGCTGCTGGGTAATTTACGTCCTGTACGTAACTTATTTTTAGGCGGCATTTGGCCAAAACAAAAAGTGTCCTGACTCCTTCGTGCTAACATGTCTAAAAGACAATCAAGTTTGCTTTCGTTTTTTAAAAGAAACGAAGACTCAAGTCATGTTGCTCCAAAGCAAGCCAGAACTGCAGTGCGGGCTGCTTCTGGTAGTACCAGTGCAGATGACCACAATGCTAACCGGGTTCACACAGTGGAGGGTGAGGCAGAGGCGGCCACTACAACGACAGCCATTGACAAAAGAAGCAAGGTTCGAAAACGAGAGGACGAGGACAATGAAGATATGGCCATTGTGTGGGGAGTATTAAACTACTAAAAAGGTGAGTAAAAAGGCTAAAACGGCCATTTAACATGATATTGAAGATTAAGATAAATTGTGTTGAAAGTAATCTAAAGGTTTTTTGTGTGTATATGTCTTAAATTATGTTGTAAATGATGTATGTAAGTCCTGCTGCTTAAAAGTAGGCATGTTAGACACTGAACCATTGCGTTCTGTTTGTGTTCCAGCAACTGTTTTGGGCCAGCCCCCCTGTCCGTCACCCCAGTCCTGTTGTGTTCCAGTAACTTCAAATTTACAAATTAAGCACTGGCTATGGCAAATGTAAACAAACAAGTTGGAGACGGGTCACAATTGAAAGAACATATTAAGTTGAAAAATGGACTTACAACCAGTGGTCCTTTTTTAATAAACAGTTTTTTTATTTGGACATCAAGGTCCCAGAGTCGGGATAGTGAGAGATTTTTTTATAAGTCTTACTATTAAAGTTAATGTTTTGCTTGTTTGGCTTGTTGTGTCGTAAGATCTATGATGTGGGTGTATTTAAAAACTCTTTCTGGTACGGCACACATTAGAGCAGATTGAGAAGACAGAGCATGTGGAGTTAGTTAATGCTATTATTTATCTGTTTACAATTAAATAAATTGCCCATGCTTCTATGTTCAATACACCATGCCTCAAGTGTCGTTAATATCATAGGGATAATGTTTTTCTATAACAGGATGAAGACTAGAGATCCACAAAAGTCAAGCTACTTAAAGTCCAATGCAAAGAAAGTCGCACCACACAACTTTACCATTGCTGCACTCATCAACATTACTCAGTGTTGCATGAATTGCACCTGACTAATAAAAAATGGTTGGCCTATGATGTTGTCAAGGGACTACAAATGACCTTTTACGTATTACATTTGAATTGGATTTTGCATGTTCCTTTAATTAATATAATTATTTGTGCCTCTCCATTTGATAACGATTGCGCTGATCTTGTTTAAGAGGCGCAATAAAATTGATTTCCCCTAAAACACAGGAAGTCAAAGAAATTAAACAATGTAGTAAGCGCACTGCACGGCTTTGTTTAAAAGAGGAAAGTACTGTACTTCAAATTGCTGCTAAAGAAACGACCAGCTAGAAGTAAGAGAGTGAAATCCCAATGATTCAAGTAAATTAAATAAAGAATGCATGCAAAAGCTGCTAGTTATGCAAACAATTTGTGTTCTGTTTATGTGTATATGCTGTGCAAGCAGCACCACTCAGAGACTGGAACGAGTAATAAACAAAGTAATGAATGAAAGCAAGTCATCCGTAATTCATTGAACTGCTGTATGCACACACATACTCAATAATGCATCATTTGTGAGCATTGTTCAGTTGCCAGATTGAAGGGGGAGGGGTGTGAAAAAGAAAAAAGACCAACAAACACTGCAACTTTGTAGTAAACAAGACTTTAACACATCTCACATCACAGAAAACTTGTTTTGGTTTATGAACACAACCAAGGACATTCAAGAGAAACTGTTGCCATTAGCACAACCCTTGGAATCTGATTTAAGCTCTTGAATTGTTCAGACTCTCAAAAGAATTTTAGATAATAGCACAGTATATTAGACATTTTTAAAGTTAAGTTTCAGAATAGATATAGTGAATAGAAAGATAGTTGTGGTTGGTGGATGGACGCCTCTTAAAGGAGAGGAACACAGAAGAGAGAAGGGGCTCATGGGAGGGAATTCAGTCTGCTTATTATGTAACTGCTGTTTGGGGTGAGCTGAAGAGTCTGAAATTCCCTCAGTTTCGCTGGGATTCAGACACAGTGGGAAGCTGAGAACAGAGGGAAATAAGCAACATTCCACTCCATACCTTTTAGTAGCTGGGAGTCACAAACAAAACGTGGACATGCATCTTTTTCAGGTCTGTTTTAAAACTCTCCTACTTTTAGAGCGGCGTGAGAACATCGGTACTGAACTGTTTACTACTCGTGTGATTAGTTGTGATGTATATGAACGTCATCCTCTTTTCCATATCAAAATATTTGCAATAATAAAGCAGATTTTTTTTCTAGATGATTGCATTGCTTGTTTTATGTTGTTTTAAGAATTTTTTAAATTAAAATGGAAAATGTTTTAAGTTAATTTTCCCACTTGATAACGTTTCTGTGTAAAATACTTTTAAAATAATAATATAGTATCACTAAATATATAAAAACATATTCTATTGCCTAATTAAATCCAGAGATCACTTTTTTGTTTCTTGTTTTGAAAATTTGTTTCTTCTTTTATACTTGTTTGTACATGTTTTTTTGTTTATCAACAATGGTTTAAAACTCAAATTACACATAGTCATATTAAATAGATTGTCCTGCTGGTCTGTGATCATCGTGTGCCAAAGAATGTGCCTCTGGGTGCTGCATTTCTACTCCAAAACGATCTGTTCTGCCACAGTTGTAAATATTAGATTGTGAAACCGATGTTGTAATCGCTAAGATATTCAGGCTGTCTGGCAAGGAGGCTTTTTCGTTTAATAATGGACAAAGATGGCTGTTACTGGGTTTATTCAAATGTGTTTGGCATTCTCTGAAGCTCAGAGGATATAGATGTCATGGGAAAGATCAGCATGTGTTTCCCTGTGAGCATTTCCTGTAATGTGGTGTTGCCATGTCACAATCTGACAGAAAAAAAACCCCATTAGATTCACTTTATTACTACAAATGAAAAAGAGTAAACCTCTGGTCTCTCATAGATTTCTTGCTTTGAGTTCAGGGAAGTTCACATAAAGATAAGCTACTTTATGAGATTAAAACATTTTTACATTTCCCTGAACTTAGTCTTCAATAAATGTTATCTTTATTTATACTCTGTAGAAATCCTTGTAGCTGTTTATAAATTTATCATCAATAAAACATCTGCTGTGATGGTCTGAATTTGAATATATCAGCTGTAATATTTAGTGGAACGTTAACCGAAGATAAAATGCTTATATTTAATGGTATAATTCTGACTTGTTTGCTTCTGATAAAAAAAAATAGACTTTGTCTCATTCTAGACCGATCAAGGTACTGGGTCAAACTTTGTAAAGCTGTAACTCAAACTGAGAACCTCATAGGTTATCAATCTTTGCAAGAACATATTTGAACCCTGGGCTCTAGAGGGAGGTTAAAAGTTTACTATTATCACTAAAAATTGAATGGTGTTATCTTAACCAAAAGCGGAAAGGGGACCATAAAATGATGCCTTACCTGGCAACCAGATTGTTTACCCTAGCAACCAATTTTGCAGATTCATATCTCAAATTTAGAGAGGGGGTTAAATTTTAAACTAGCTGTCAGGAGCATTCGGTCAAGTGATCCGATACTGTCGGTTTATATCACCCGCCACTCGCAGCTAACCCTAACCCTAAATGCCATGATTACAATGGCACCCCTATCCCACACTCCCTGTCCGTCTGCCCCACAGACTCCAGAGACACCAGGGAAGTTCTAGAACAAATCTATAGCTCAGCTAAGAAACCTGTAAATAACAAGTGAAATATTACATTATATAACAAGCTACATCATAGCAACCAGACATTTTACCTTAGCAATCATTTTACCTTTTCTGTTAAAAAAAATCTATTCAACCTACACTTTCTTAAGCTAACGTCAAAGTTTTAGTAAACGCTTTGGCTTTATATAGTTTACTTTCACTCTTGTGTTCCCACACATTGTGCTGGTATCAAAAGACTCCAAGAGTTTCACCATTAAACTCTAATTGAATTAAGTTCTTGAACTGCTTCCCTTGTCTCCAGGATCACTGAGGACCACCAGTGTTACTGTAGGTCTAAATTAATTGAAATTAGATGCTGTATTGCTTTAAGGAATGCAGTTTTTATATCATATTACAATTGTTGAAATCTACTCATTATTTACGTTCACAGGACCAATTCCAATGTATTGGCAATAATTTTCAGATTTTATGATCTGAAAACAAAATTATGGTAATTATGTTATGTTTCTAACGACTGAAACGCAATCGTAACGTGACTCATTGGAAGCTTCCTGTGGTTTAGCTGTTCATATGTTTTCTTATGATTGCATTATGTCCTTTTGTCTTCTAGAGAGGTGTCAGGCATCATCAGATGATCAGATGATTTCAGAGCTGAATCTCACCATCGAGTTATGCCTGGTACAACTGTTTTTTTTATTTATTGGGAGGTAAGACTGGAAATATGATCTTGTTCTCATTATCCTTTCTACCATTTCAATTCTGTATCGTAATTCTAATAGGTGTTTTTTATTGCAGGATAGAGATTTTATAATGCATTACAATTCATTCAAAGTACTGTTACTTTAACCTGAAAGCTCTTCTTTTCTCCAACAAGCTGCTGTTAAGAACACATGACAACAAATAAACGATAAGCAACAACAAAGATTCGACTGGAAGAGAAAAATAGTTGACTCTGTGTCAGCTCTGGTTCACTCCTTTTTTGGAAATAGAAGCAGAGACAAAGAAGACTGGAGCTTTCATTTATTCTCCTGGACACTTATTTGGACACCTATAAACAATGTTTGGGATACCAAGTTCTGAGAACAGCCAAGTGAACTCACCAACCAGGCAAAAGAGAAGCCCACCAAAGAGGGAAAGCATGGCTGTGACGGAGGCATTGGAGGTGGAACTGATAAGACCACAGACGTGAGTTTGTTCAATGATACATTAATGGTGAAGTGTGTGAAGAAAGACGAAAAATACTGAACAGTGAATATTAGCATTTTTTTTTAAGTCCTCTCTTTTGGGGCGCCTTCACATTTCCACCTGGAATATCTTACACAGCAAATTTCTGGTGTTGAACATTTAGGAGTTAGGCAAAAAAAGTGTAAAAGGAAGAGTCGAATTTCTATATATGATGCTTGGTTACATTGGTTGAGGTAGATGAATTTTTACATAGTTTTGTTTAATATGTAATTTTGTATCTATATTCAGCTTCATAACTAAATATGTCATACTTAACATTCTATATGTCATTGTTAGACACATATTTAATAAAAAGATCATTGGAAAATATTTACACAATTTAGTTACTCACATAATCAGGACTTTCTTCACATTGTTACTTTGTCAAATGGTTTAATGGCTGTTTATGCAGAAAGAGCTGTTGGTACTGAATGATGCTATTCGCTGTTTTATTTTGCAAACCAAATATTTAAAGTAAAAGGAGTTAAAAGGCAGTCTAGCTTGCTAGATTTTAACACTTATATAGTGTTTACTAAAATATGGGAGCAAAGTTACCTCAGAACTGGAGTAAATTTGATACCAGGACGTTTATTCAGAAAACCAGAATTTGCTGTGTGGAAACCACATAGATATAAATTTGTTCAAAAAATAAAATTCCACGTAGCACATCTTGCCATTTTTTACTACAAAATTTGAGAACTAACTGTTTTTATGTTTTATAACAAAAATCAAAAGTGTTGAGGCTAAAAAAATGTATAAGTCCCACAAAAAAGCAAAGGCAAGTGCAAAACGATGTGAAAATTGTATTTAAAAAAGGCAAACCTCTCTGAAGCCATATGCATGCAAAGACTTCTCAGGGTTAAAATTATAAATCCAAATGTTAAGCTGCAAAATCATGAATAACTGAGTAAAATATCTAAAAGTTTCTATTTGTAAATAGAAATATATACAATGGCCCTAGGCGTTATCTGAGCCATGCTTCTGTGTGTCAGTATTTTTACCTCAAAATTTTACACACGTCATCTCAAAAACGTGAATAACTCCAAATATCAATGAGTAGGATTTGTTCTTTTGTTATTTAACTTGGACTCTTTGAAATTCCAGAGATATGGTAAAATTTTTTGATGGCACCGTTGAACAACGCCTTGTACTCTCGACCACCCCCACATTAAAGAGTACATGTGAGATTTACAAGATTCAATTAAATCAAATAGAACCAGCAATCTGATGATGCTGATAAGTGATTCTTTTGTGTTTTCAGTGGCCAGGCGGCAACGGAGTCCCTATGAAAACAGGAAGTTTGTAATAGTACCTTCATCACCTGTTTGTCAGACATCCATTGAAATGCAACTATGTTCATCTCCTCCTGAAAGCACCCTCATCTATTTGGAACCAGCAGTTCATCTTCTGTCATCCATGACGTATCAGAATGATACAACACCAAATCATGAATGGAATGGTCAGAAGTTCTCTCAATCTGAACCTTTTTCTACAAACCCTTCCTTTGAAAGGCACGAGCTACAGAGTCTGGATTACTCAGAGTTTGACGAGGATTATTTGGTGCCTTTTACCACAGACACAGTTTCCTGTTTCAGACCTAATATGTACCAATCACCCCTGATGCCCAGAGAAACTAGACCTCTGGAGACGAAAATACTGAGAAAGGTCAAGGACATCCTGTTTCAAGTTGACATAAAGACGATGGCATTGCACATCACCAAAACTGACTGCATAGTAGGTTTCAATTGCAAAACTCATGATACGCAATCAAGTATTTCCTCATTCCTCAAATCCTCTTCCACAACAACATTCGTGGCAGCCAGTGAAGCCAAACTGTGAATACAAATTTAACCGACAGATTCACTTAAAATGTCGGACATTCAACGTTAACTTCATTTCTTTCAAACTCATATTGATCCATACAACAAATAATAGCCCATTTATCCAAGTTGGTTTCTTTAAAAGTTAACAGAACAGCTTTTGTATATTCATTCTGCAGGTAGCTCGAATTCTAGGAATGTCTGAGGATGTGATGAAAGGAATGGGAGTTAGTTCAGGAATAGAGCTACTTACTCTCCCACATGGACATCACCTTCGTCAAGATCTGCTTGAAAGGTTGGAGAAGTTCCCCTCAGTCACTATCAAAATAAGCAGAATTATCATGTGCCAATGTTAATTTTTCAGTATCCAGTTAAATAAGTTTAGCTCTGAGTTGCGATTAACTCAACATAACATTAAAGTGAGTGAATTATGTTGTAACAATTCGATTTTTTTAACACAAAATTCAAAATGCATCCACTTCCTAGACCTCTTAGAATTTTGTTAATCATAGTAACAACATCACTGACCGCTCCATCACTTCGTTTATTTCTAATTGTGACACAGTAAACATTATGTTTTGTCACTGACTCCTCCATAGCAACCAGACAGTTTACCATAACAACCAAATTACAATATCTAAATCTTCACTTAGGGAAATAATAGACACGTAGCATTGGTTTAGATCACTAATTTTAACATGGGGATCTTTGAAACATAAATTTTGCTGACTCTTCCACAGCAACCAAAAACACTACCTTGGCAACCATTCTTTTTTGCTTTTAATATTCTTTTGCCAAAAAAAAAACCCATATGGCAGAGCAAAACTCTTTTTCCTTGGCACCACTCGTTCACCACTCACATTGGCGAATATTCGAATAAGTGTCTAGAGGCCTTTACTGTCAGGCCTGTGTTTCCATCAAGCATCCACTACATCTGTGTCTAATCTCAGTGTTTTCTCCTCAACCTATCAGTGTTCGGTTGTCATCCAATCTTCCCCTTTTTAAGCCTTCACTTCCCCATTCCTGACTGTCAATCCTACGGTTCAAACATTCTGACTCTCCGTGATCACTTCCTGCCTTCTTGGATTCTCCTGTTCTCTTTCTGTTTCTCTTCTGGGTTAATCTATCACTCATCTATCTGCTCCTGTTGATAACTCCTGTGACTAGTCATCTGCTACTCACCTTGAGTCCCGTCACAGTGCTCCCTGGTGGCAAAACTTTAAGGGAGGTTCTGTTTCTGTATAGCTATCTGAAGCTTGTAAATAAACATGTATATAGTTACTATAGTGTCCCTTGTCTCTCCTTGCAGCAACCATGACACTTACAAAGACAAATCTTAAATAATCATATAAGATTTGTTGAACACCAAAATTTCTAGGTGTTTTGTGGGTTTAAAAGGACTCTTTCTTCAAGTTTTGTCTCTTCTGTGTCCTACAAGGTTTCACACCATGTCCATCATGTTGGCTGTACAGTTGCTGGGCTGCACAGGAAGTGTAAATGAGAGAGCAAACTTACTCCACAGAGCCATCTGCCTGGCAAACGAACTCAAGAGCAGCCTGGGCAATCTGTTTGGCTTTGCCACAGTAATGAAGTGCCTAGAACTACCTCAGGTTAGGACACCTGCTAAAAGTATGAGTAAATCATTTATTAACTGAAAATGCCTTTTGTGTCAACAAAAATTGTGAAATAAAGTGTCGATAAAGATTTTTTTACTCAGATGTCTGCTTTTCAGATTGTACGTTTGAATGAGACATGGACAGTTTTACGTCAGAAGTACACAGAGAGCGCCGTTTTATATGAAAAAACGCTTAGGCCCTCCCTGAGGACCATGAACGATGGGGAAGGTCTGATCAGAATGATCTATATACATTCCTGACTGCTGTAATTCAGAGTGCCAAGTGTTTATTCTCTAGTAATAACTCTCTTACAGAGATGATCAGACCAACAGAGAGCACATTTCCCCACGTGTTGCCCCTGATCTCTCTTCTGGAGAGGACTGTAGATGAGGTGGAGTCCTGGGACAGTGACTCTGGAGTGAGTATGCTCTTGAGTCATCTAGATGCAGCTCGTACCACTGCGTGCAATGGGAAGATATTCAGCGCTAATGCAGAGGCCAAGCTACAAGGTAGGGTCTTCAAAGCAGGACATTAAGCCTGCAATGCATTGACTACAAAATGTTTTGCAATAATTACATCAATTTGCATACAATTGTTATGAAATGCTAGGGGAAAACATTCGTGATAACTACAAAATTTGTGAAACAGGCAAAACACCATGACTTTTAATCCAGCCTGCCACTGAATTCTGGTATTGAATTTAGAGTGACCCATGGGGTATGACGGTCATAGCAGTGAGCCACAGAAGGCGCTGTTGGGGTCTGTTTTCTGACTCTTCGGTTGAACAATATATTCCACTGCATTGTCCTATCTATAAAACAAAAAATGTATATAAAACTAAAGGTATTTCATTCAAATATCCCAGAGAAGATACTAAATAATGGAACTGAAGTAAACATTATTGCATTCTCTTTTTATATATTTATATATTATTTGATTTTGATTTTGATTACTGCATATGTTATGATTAGATAATTCAAAAATAAAGGAACAAGTACATTTAGAAACAACCAACAGCCATTTTCCATATTAGCCAATGTAAAATATATAATTTTTAATCAATATTTTTAATATGCTCTAATTACTTATAATCAAATCAGAAATAAAAAATAAAAGAAAGCCACCAAACATGTGTGCAGCCCCTGATTTTAATCATGCCCTGATGTTAAATCATGCAAAGAATGGCAGCATTGATTTAGAATTTCACACCCCTGCTATAAAACATTTAATTTCTACCAGTTTTATTATTCTGTTTTTTTGCAGGGTTTCAGGAGGAAGCCGAGGTGCATGAGATCTTCCTCACAGATTTTCAGATGCGTCTACTGTGGGGCAGCCGAGGAGTGGAAAGAAATAAAGAGGAACGATATTCGAAATTCGATGAAGTATTGACAGTTCTGTCCAATAGACTTGAGCTTTCTCTCTCTCACAGATGAAAGAAGATTTTATTTTTCTATACCATGTATGTTTTTATTGAAGTATGTAGTGAGATTTGCACATAATGAATATGATCTGGGACCTTTCTACTTTTTAACTTATTTGATGTCTAATTTGTAGATAAATGTATATCCAAAGTTCTATATTTTCTATAATAGATTTATTTAGCATTCATTTATAATTGGCATGTTCGTTTGTGCAATAATAACAGAGTAAGTAATAAATTCAGAAGACATTTCAAATTGTTTTATTAAAAACAGTATGTTTTTGTACAGTATGCTATCAAAATAAATATTTGTCTGATGTACTGATTATTTTACACATTTGTTGGGTTGAAACACTTTTTTATTTTATTCTAGTACAAGTAAATATTGTGTCACATGAAAATGGCAGCTAATTGCATTGGCTTATATTCATGTGTGTGCATAATTCAATTATTTGGAACAAGTTTTGTTTCATTTAGTTAAAAAAAATTAGCCCTTATTTTACAGTTACTGGTATAATTATATTACCATGGTGTGATAACTATTAAAAGATAATGGGCAACTATATATTTAATGCTGGCAGCGTGGTCGCAATGGAAATGCTGTAATTTTTATTTTATAGTATTACTTTTTGAAAGTACAGTAAAACCTGTGAGTTACACTGTTGTAACAATGTTTTTTTTTGAATGTGTGTAACATGCAATTTTCATTTTGTATTGTATATGCTTAAATATAAACACACAAAAAACAACATTCACGCTAATACTCAAATAGCTGGTGCACTTATCCTTTCTGTATAAGAAAACGTATTCCTTTTGAGGGTTTAAAGATTGCACATGTGAAAGTTTAGAGGCCTGTTTAGTTTTTATCTGCCAAATTAGTTTGAAACGAGCTTTTCTTGAAAAAGGACTGCAGCATAAACTGCGCAGACTCTGCCTACTAGAAATCTGCAGTGCCCTCAGATTGTCGACCTCTAGAGGTTTGGCGCTGTAATTGCGCTTCCGGCATTCACGGGTCTTCGTGTTGTGCTCCAAAGAAGGAGCCGAAATGTTATCTTTTCTTCTTTTACTTTATTTCATGAGCTTAGGTTCAGGTTTTGAGATGAAATCTATTTTTTGTTCAATATCTGACAGCTGCGACTGTGACTACCATCCAGACATAAAAGGTATGTTGTGTGAATGTTTTATCATGTGCTGACTGCTAGCATTGAGTTAGCTTTATTTTAAAGAAACAGTTAGCCAGTTTAAACAGGAATTAATAATAAATGTACATGGAATATCACGAAGACTTTCCATTTCTTCGAACTAATCCACGGCACCTTTACCCTGACATCTGGTCAAGCTCTCCTAATGTTCTTAAACATGTGAAATGCTGACTTTGTGTAACTCGTCTCATAGAGGTAATTAAATTACCTGCATTTGTAGTACAATTTAATGAAAAGTGTGTTTTATTTAAGCAAATGATTGTATTACAGATTTAAAATTTGAAGTAAGCAATGTAATGTTTGGTTGAATTCTTAGCTTTCTGATTCTTAAAATGTTAAAACACATCAATGGCAGTAATAAAGGATCACATTATTAACATTAATATTGACTGTTTACTTTTTATGTTTACTATGTTGTGTACAGGTTTAGAATGGGACCTTCATAAAAACCTTTATGGGCAGCATATGGTTCAGGAGATTGTCTCAGAAGCTGTAGTGAACTTTTTACAAAATGAAAATCCTGACAGACCACTGGTGCTGTCCTTCCATGGGTCCTCCGGTACCGGAAAAAGCCTAGTCAGCTCTATGATTGGCAGACATATCTATGGCACAGCAATGGGCAGTCCATACATCCATCAGTTTATTCCCACTTTGCACTTTCCTTCAGCTGACAGAGTGAAGCAATACAGGGTATGTAAAATCACATGAATTAATGGGGTTCTTTGCTGGAGAAATACCCCAGTGGTCTTTTCCATAACCTGAAAAAAGTTCAGCGATTGATTGTAATGGACAACCAAAGTAACTTTTTAATCCAAATAAATGCTCAAATAATTTGCTCTTTTGTTACTTTTCCTTTTTTTGTGTGAGTTTTGTGCATCTCATGCGACAGTTTTGTAAAACTGGTAACTGGAAGTTGTGTGTTGCCTGGTGTACATCCATTTGGCTACAATGACACCACAAATATGCAAATAAGAAAGTTAACCTGGGGTCTTTGAGAAACACCTGTTAATTGCTACCCAGGATTAACCATTAACCCCAGGTTTTGTATAATCAGTGTGAAATGGTATAACAGATAACCCAGGGTTCCGTTTAAGAATTAAGGTTTACCCGGAGTTAACAATTTCAAATTTAAAAGCGCTTTTAAATCTTAGTTGAAATGTTACGTGCTAAAACTTTGTTCAGCGATTATTGTGTTGTACTGTCCGATATAAAGAGATTCCATAGTTTCATGTTTTTACAGAATGGTTCTTTTCTTCAAAATAACTTCCTATATTTGAAATGTGCGCAGTTTGATCTGAAGCAGCAGGTTGAGAAAAGCTTGACAGACTGCGCTCGATCGATCTTCATTTTTGACGAGATGGAGATAATGCCTCCGGGTGTGATCGATGTTTTGGAGCCACACCTAGGCCCCTTTCACGTTCTGTTCCGGACAAACTACAGAAAAGCCATTTATATATTCATCAGGTACGTTTAGAGTGATGTCACCTGCTCCTATATAATGGATTGACTTGAAATGAGGTTTTCATGTTATTTCTTTTCTCCTCAGTACTGCAGGTGAGGAGGTGATCAACAGAGTTGCTTTAGAGAGTCGCCAGGGTGGTCGAGATCGAGAGGAGATTCGCCCGGAGGAGTTGGATGACAGGATTGCTGATGCAGTTTACAACAACAGGAAAAGTAAGGTTTAATGTTTTCATTCAATTTAAAAAATGTTCTCTGGAAATGTTTATCTAACTACACTTTTATAATAATTGTCTATTCAGTGCTCATAATGGCAGATGTTTGGCGACTTGTTTGGTTTGCCATTTTTTTTGGTTCTTTATCTTCTGTTGGTAAAGCAGCCCATTGTTCTTGGCAAAAAGCTTCCAACTCTTGTAAATTCTTGCATGAACTGAACATTTGAGTTCTCCCTAGAGTAGTTATTGATATTTGGTAGTCACTGAAATTGAGGTCAGGAGACTGAGATCCACTCCAGAACCTACACTTTGTTCTGGTTTCACCAATGACTAGTGGACCTGGCCTTGTGCTTTTGATCATTGTTATGTTGGAATGTTCATTAATGTCCCATGTTCAGCTTCTGGGATAATGGGCGCACATTTCCCCCCAGTATCCTTTGATAACATGCTGCTATCTCAAAAACATGTATGTTTCTAATGCAGTTTTCCACAAGGACTTGTCCTCTTGTTCTGATACCAAGCTGTACATTGTCCCTCAGTGCCATGAGTCTAATCTGTGGATGAACTTTGTTTCTCAGGTGGCTTCTACCACTCCAGTATAATCACAGAGAAGCTTATCACACGTTTCGTGCCTTTCCTTCCACTGCTTCGACGACATGTTGAGCGCTGTGCACAGCGTGAGCTTTGCCAGCGTGGAGAATGCCAGCGGAAGGATGTGGCATCCTCTGTAGGGGGTGCCATGAATTACACTCCTAACGACCGGCGGTATTTCTCCAGCACTGGCTGCAAACTAGTGCCTGCTAAAGTCAACCTGTTCCTCTGAGCTCTCAAGGGAAATGTCCAAACAGTACAACATAGACATTAACAGTACAACATAGATATTAACAGTACAACATAGATATCAAGATATCAACAGTACAAACTGAGAGAACTGATGGGTAAAAGATGCCTGAGTTTGAGACCTGGCAACATCCTTTCATCACAGTGCTTTGTCCTTGATTTCTGACGAAGGACGATCGATTTTTTTTCCAGTTCAGTTCTTATCATGTTTTAATCAACCAAGAACAGGATTAAGTGAAAGGAAAAGCTGGAAATTCTTGGGATTTATTCAGGATTTGAACAACAATAATGTGACTCATTATTTATCTCATCATAGGTTACATCTAAGTTCCGTGTTTCTGGTGCTGACCACTAGGTGGCAAAATTGCACACTTGGAGTTTTCTTTTTGACAATAGCTTTATTTAATAGCTTTATTTTCAAATATACCGTTTTCTTTTTAAACTAAACTGGTTTAATGTGGAATATGTTCACTTAAATCATCCCAACTTGCAAATATAAAACGGAATTTTGTTTTTGAAGAGAGTTGAGTTGTTCTTGACAGAACATTGTCATCATTTTCAGTCAAAAACAATTATACTGTAGATTAAAAATAGAAGAGGATGGGGGGTGAATGACTGCTGAGAGAAAGTGAGATTGTTCTCTGTGAATCTTTTTTACATTTTCTGATTCAAATGATCAACTTTTTAAAGCTGACCATGAACTGAATATGCTTTAGAGATCAATGATTTTAAATGATTTTCAATTTCTTATTTATTGAGCTTGAATTTATTCAGTGTTTTTGCCTTATTATTGTTAATGTATATAATGTACATATAATGTCTTTTAGTTTTTTTGTATATTTGTTTTTTTTTAATTGCACAAATGTCTGATTTTGTAGAGCACTTCATTAAATAAGATGATAATGAGAAATACATCTGAGACAGTAAATATCAGTTTTATATTCATTTTTAATTCACACGAAAATTGAGGGTAGAACAAAGTTCTTTTACAATTATTTATTTCATACATTTGCTTGTAAAATTTCTTTTAAATTGCTAAAAATCAGACTTTTAGCAATTTAAATTATTATTTGGTTGTATATGTATATATATATATATATATATATATATATATATATATATATATATATATATGCATTTTAGTAGTTATTTGAACATGCTTTTTCATTACATGATGCGTCAACACACATTTGAGGCTAGAACCTTTTTGCCATCACTTTTTATGGCGCTACAGGATGTTTGTAATGTGCTGAAGCTGAACCATGCTGAACTGAAATGTTCCATACCATCCAGTGGAAAAGTGCCAAGTTGCCAGTGATTGTCTGATGACTGAAGTAGAGCTGTGTTCTACTCCACATTTTATTTAACAATGTTTTGGATGCGTTATATTATATATATATACATATACATATAATTTTTTTTTTTTTCATTTTCTTTTCAGGAATAAAGACATGTTAATGTATATTCTAATCAAATTCTCAGGATTCTGTGTATTTTTTTGTTAATTTTTTTTATAGCTTTTTAAAACCAAAATGAAGATGGAAGTTGTTTCTATACATACACAGCTGTTTTTATGTTTTTATTTATATGGGTTTTGAGAGTGGGATGAACTTGAGCAAAATGAGAACTTCATTCACAGAAAGGACGAACAGCATAGACATTTTTATAAAACTTTGTTTTGATTTAATTAATTAATCATGCACATATTCTAGATATGATTATATTAAAAGTATAATTGAGAGACTTAAGTACAACAATGGGTTTATAAACCACTTTTTTACTGTGTTTCCCAACTGTTTTCAAACAATTTGTCCAGTGATTTGAGTCCAGTGAGTGCAAAATGGTGGATCAAAGCAAGCAGCTCATTTCAGGAAGCCCATTGCCATTCCATTACAATATTTTATCATAATTACAATAGGAGAAAATCCTCAGTAAAGATTCTCTGCGACTTGGAGATTCTTGAGTTTTTCCAGAACTTTTTCAGTGATCTGAAGATTTGAAGCCCTCACCCATGGCATCAGAAAAAGGATCTTAAAACTGGACAGTTTCGAAAATCAACCATAGATAATAGCATACAGGAACCAGTATGCTCCCTCCTCCCCTCGCCACACCTTTGCTCTCAGCTTGACCTCTTCACTCCTGTTCACACGCTCTCCAAACCGTTAGACCCTTGTCTGGCCGTTGGCCCCTTCACTCGGACACCTCTCCTTTCAGTACCAAATCAGATATAGAAAGGCGCAACATCACCCCCTCCGCTGGGTCCCTCTGGTTGGTCTACAATACCCCCCTCCACCTCCCAAGAACATCTGTGAGCACCCCTCTGTTTGCTCATTATCTCGCTAACCGCTCCATTATTGGATGGCTTTGAGTTGTAAATGTGGCCGGCCACTGTGCTGAGGGTGCTTTCATGTGGCTGGCCCAGGTCAGGCTGGAGTTAGCGGCTGATGTAGGGGCCTGTTTGACCCAACGATGAGAAACAAACTGAAAATCAGCAACTAAATGCTGTTGAGGAGCTTTCAACAAAAAGCCGATGCTCGCCTCAAAAATAACTTTTGCCTCTTTCTGCCAGTGCTTTAATTATTTACATGTGCCTGACAATAATGACAGCACTTGTACAATATTTTGTCAACCAAACTATGCTTTAATTATAATATATGTTTGTTTCTTTGAGTGTCAAGAATGTTTATCACTGGAAAGCAATGTTTTTCCATCATTAAAAAAACATTTTCTTTTGATTATTTAAATGCTCTCCAGACAATACAAATGGTACATTTTAGTAAATCAAGACAATCTTTACAGAACATATTGCAAACAATTTTTTAACTAATGCTTAGTTTACTTCAAATACCACAAACCTCGAAATTATACGAGTATTTTTTTTTCTTTTCAAAATAATAAAATAAACGTGTGACACTTTAAAGGTTGTAAAAAAATGTTTTTTAATTTTTTAAAAATTAAGAAATAGTTTGCAGCATATCTAATAAAATGAAAAGCCGTTTCACTCAAACTTTAAGGAACATTTGAACTTTTAAAAAATATTAACAGGCCATGTTAACATCGGAGCCTATTTGACAACAGCTTCACAAGTGTTGCATCCATTGAACTTGTGGGGTTTGGGGACCATTTCTGCTTGAATATGTATGCAAGCTGTTATTATACCCCCCTGAGCTGTTGTTTGGACATAAACTGCTTCCACCATCCTAGATCTTTTGACTGAGGAGGCTCCAAAGGTTCATTGGGGTCAGGGAAGGATGCAGGCCACACCATGACTTTCTCTCCTTTCATCCCCAGATCAGCCATTGATGCAGATGTATTCTTTGCAGAATGAGATGGCCCAAAACATGACTTGGTAACATCCCAGCCTTGCTGGAACAGGGTGGCCATCCACCAACCATCCATTACTCCACAATTCAGGGTTGCATGGCACTCATCGGTAAACAGGACTGTCCGAAAATTAATTTTCAGATATTTTTATGACCAATTAAGCCATTTCTGCTTGTGAGCATTAGTAAAAGGTGGCCGAATGAAAGGTTTGGGCTCAGTTCGAGAAAGACTCTTCATCTTGATGTCAGTGGGACACTGGAGGATATCTGTTTGCTGTTAAATGTATTGTTAGCATGTTAGCAGCTGCTCTCTCGATCTGATGCATGGATCTGGTAAAAACCTTCCTCAATGTGTGTCTTTATCTGCACAAATTCATCTGTGCTCCGAATCTGCCGTAAATGTAACGTTTTTGTGATATATTTCTTATATATTATGTATATTTCTTTTCTTTGTCATAATGTTTAAAACTATGGTGCTCCGTATAATAATGTGGAACACCTAAATTTAGAAGATTATCCTTCAATTTGCCCCAGTTTATCAAAATTAAGATATCTAGAACTTGATAACTATAAAGAAATATTATTAAGAGTTACAATTAATATTAACATATTAATATGAGTAAATATTCTTCTGTATAATGGAGAAATAAAAAAAAATCCAATAATTTATTCGATTTTCAGTTGTGCTCTCGTTGATAGACACCCAACACTCTCAAATATTCAAATCTTTTATGTAACATTTTGAGAATCATCTGCTCCTTGCATCGAGTCTCTGGCTCTATGTTCTGCAGCAGTGGAGTCTCCAGGACAACAGGTGAACAAAGGGGCCAGAGCAGAGGGAATGCTGGGATGCCGCTGCCCTTGGTGGCCTCTCTGGGCCTCTGTGTGCACGGAGGGGAAAAATTCAGTCTGAAATCTGTCGCTCATGTGTAAGCATGACATGATTGATAGTGCTCCAGCTTCATATAGAACTCTTAAATCTGAGTTACCCTTCTGACAGGTCTTTGCTGCGTATGATAGATGGCCTCAACAGATTCCATGTGAGCGGAATGAACTCATGAGAGCAATTTTTACTAAATATATGTTCTCACAGCTCACGGAACACCACGTTTGAGCTCTGTAACCATTGGGTCATTTATTGTTAATATATCTGTTTTTAAAGATTTTACTCATCAAAATTGTCCAACTCTCTGGTCATATTGTTCTATATTTTGTTCTTTTTTGAGACACAAATAAAAATCTTTCCAAATGAGCAATTTAACCCCCTCAATCTTTAATCAATATAGTACCTAATGTATAATTGATCGTGGAATCAATCCATGACTTTTAAATGAGAACCTTCCTTATGACAAAACATTGTTTTAAAAGGAAAGGTTGTTGTTATAGTGTTCAATTCATTTTAGCTATGCATTAGACGTTAGTTTCAGATTTTATCACGTCACCCTGGACCTTTTAAAATATTTATCTGAGTTATACCAGAGGAGCTGGTTAGTACTTAGTATAGAAGTAAAGGAAATATAGGAAATCAATATTTGAGTTAGGTAAACAGATTAGGACATGCTGTCATCTGCAATAGAATGGAATGATAGGACCTACTACACCTATTCGAGGCTGCCAGAGTACTGAAACATATAATTGGCATGATGACATAGTATAGCCACAATGCTAGATTCTCACTGGACTCGTTTATTTAATGCAAGTGCACAGATCTCTTGCATCTGAAGGTGAATACGTTTTATGTGAATGGATCCCTTTTATTTCATTTATTTCATTAGTCAATTTCTGCATGATCCTGATTTTTATGTCTTTTATCTAAAAAAATACTCTATTTTTAATACATATCAATTATAAAAAAATAACAAATGTAAACATTTTTTATATTAAATGCAATGGCAAAATATAATTTTGTCTGATTTTTTAGAATTAATCCAGTAGACTTCTAGTAACATTAAAGCAGTATTTAATTATTTCATTTACTCAGATGCATCATGGTTCATTCAACAATTTATTTTCAGTGAGCGCGGACAAAAATTTGTACAAACTAAATGTAATTCACGGTTGATTATCGTTTCATGTTTTAATGGTTTTTAAACAATTACATTTTATTTAGATTGATTTTAAAACAATACGTTGGGAGGCGGTTCCTCAAAGAAAATAAAAATAAGTCATTACACTGGAAAAAAAATTTTCATTTTTTTTTAAATGCATTATTTCAGATATATTTAATTTAATTTAATTTAGAACTGGTATACATGTTGATATCAATATTATTTTAATTATTGCACATTTTTATTATTTACAAAAGCTTCTAGCTCTGTTTTTGTATCGAATTAAATTAAATAAGGATTTAATCCTTCTTTTTTCGTTTTTTTATGTCTGAAGTGTTGCGGTAATGTTTGATTTACACATGTGAATTCTTAAAAAGAAATGTAAGTGTCACATCTATTTAAGTAAACCATGCAAAAACAATTTCCGCAAACTCTTTTCAGAAAGGCATCCTTTCACTGCAACCATCAGCCTGTTTTATGAAACAAGAAACAGTGAATCGATTCAATGGATGCCAGCGATGTATGGCTTTAATGCCCTGCTCGTGCTGATCTGGTCTATCAAAAGATCTGAGCTGCGTGTCAAACTAATCTGCTTTAATCCTATTGGATTAACACGCCATTTCTTTGTTAATCTAAACTCTGTATCAGAACCACCACAACCTCCAAACCAGAAGGTCCGACACAGCCTGAAACCTGCCAACTTGATTTAAACGACAGTCGATCTTAGAAAACATTTCTATATCTTTTAAAACTGCTTTTATTCCCAGGTAATGTATTAAATAAAACCTCTTTAAAGTAAAGAAGTAGATAATTCCGTGCAGCAAAAATCAAATTGAGATTGCTTCGACTTGTTTTTTTTTTGTTGTTGTTTTTTTTGTTTTGTAGTACACTGTGTGCAACAACCAAACACAAAGTTGAAGTCAGAATAACAATAAATCATGCAAAATTATGCAATTCAAACATTAATAAGCTTTAACAAATGGTTGTTTATTTACAACGTTACCATAAATTAACAACGAAAATCAAACTGTTCACTTCTGTGTTCAACTACAAATCCCAAACTTGAAGCAGAAGTGTCTTCAGTAAAACATACAGATGCTGATGTGAGTCTTGAGCCTCCTGCAACAGATGTCCAGCCACAATTCTCGACTCATCACTCGACATTTCACAAGAATTGCGTTTGGACAATCAGCTGCTTGAGCTCAATTTCTGCAGAACCGGCGATGTGTGAGAAGATTCACAGAAGACGCTTCATCCAGCTCCAGCGGCCTGCTTCATGCTCCTCCGGAGGAAAAGGCCTCGCTCCTGTTATCTGTATTCTGGCCTAATTTTATAATGTTTATTTTATAAACGTACCTCCTAAAATAACTAATATAAGTTACATGACAAAAGACTAATTATCAAACTCTTTCCGTTGTCCGAAATTCATTTAAACATGTAAAATATCGGTAAATAATCAGGAGCCACAACATCGCTTTAAGATGTTCGTTTCCCAAAATAAAAAAAAATATATTTTTTTAATTAAGACTTCACAAATCTCAATTTAATATACAAAAAAAAATCGCGTCGTGTGGTAAAAAGATACTATAAAGATAAAATATTACCGATATCTTGTTAATAAAGCGGAGCGAAACGCCACGCGTCGAACCGCGCGTTGATGTTTTAAGGCAGAATCCGACTCTTTCCTCTTTATTCGCCATGTCTGCACCTGACACGTTTCCCTTCGAGGATGGAAGACCGTAAAACAGCAGAAACACCTCGCGCGGCGTGTGCCAAATTCCTTCAGACGTCGTGTGTCTCCAAGTTCGGTGCCCAAAATAACACGAAGTTCCCGCGCTGGCAGCAGAAGATGGCAAATCATTTATACCCGGGCGTTAATCTCGTCCATCCCGAATAACGCAAACACTGGCGGGGTTTCTGAATGAAAGATGCGCGTGACCACTGCGCAGCTCTCTGAATAACAGCGAGGGAGAGAGTGGGGTCGGTGGCGGCTTGGTACGAGCTCTGAATAAGCCCGCACTGACTGATAAATGGTCTTTGTGGAGGGAAGGGGACGGAGTGTCCACTTTGTCAATCGGCGTATAGTGACCAGCAGCTGCGCTGGGACCAACAACCTCTTAAAGAAACACCACTCCTTTTCAGAACAGCGGATACAAGCCGTCAGTGTCTACAGTGCCATTACGCTTTGTGCTCGATGACGTGCTCTTGTCTCTCTGTCGCTTCTGGGGTAAGGGGTTACCTGGCACTCAATCACAAAGCATTGGTTCATAAACAGCGTCTGGAGTTAGTTACACACACGTGACTGCACTGACTTTCTGAAAAGACTAGACAAATTAAAAAAAAAAATAATATAATATAATATAATATAAAATTTCAGGTTAACGATTTCAGAAAAAGATTTAAAAATGTTATTTATTATTTTGTTATCTGTAATCTGTAATAAAAAATTCAAATGGAAGCAGAAAAAGTTAAATACGATACTATTAAGATTATGTTGTACCATTGCAGCTCAGTTGAACACTAAAAACTGCTAATTTCGTTGAAAGCTACAAAATCAAAATTACAAAGTTGTCAAAAATCTTAAAAAAGGAGAGGTACAGCTAGAAAAACACATTTAAACAAATATTGACATTTAGTGTTATTTTCTATTGCCACCACTCACTCTAACAATACCAACATTTAAATTTCAGCCTGTATCACAACATCTTGACACTCTAAAGGTGTCAAGATTTAGGAAGAAAAATGTATTAACCAGAAGTCTGGGGCTTTGGGTGAATTTCTACAACTTTATAATTTCATTTTTTTTTTTAAGTAAAAACCCCATCATCATTTCTACAAATATTTTTTCATTACATTACACAATAATTCCACAACAAACCTGAATGTCAGTGTATTCAATTTTTTTTTGTCTTTTGTTTTTTTACTGGACAATTCTCAAAAATTGAGAAAGAACATGTTTTATGTTTCACAACAAAAGATAACTAGATGGCACAGATTTTAAATAGAATTATCTTGCAAATTGTGTGTAAAGTCTTATAATGTTCATTTCAAACATAACATATCACATCTAATTACCTTTTTGAAACCTACAAGTTATATTTTACATCTAATTTAAACAATGCTAGTGTAATTGGCACACGCGGTGCAGGCAGAGACTCTATGGGTTAATATGGAAACCCATATGTAGTTTCCTACAGAAATGCTACTGGTTTAATCAGATTCAATGATGTTATAGGTATTCTATAATAATAGCTGAATAGTTTACAAATGAAACACCATTATTTTGTTGAAGGAGCAAAATTAAATTCTATTTTATTGTTCCTTTAAAATAGATTAAAATACTGATCACCACTAGCAGTCAAAGGTTTGCAACCCAACACTGTAAATTGGAACCAGGGATTCAGAGGGGGTTCTGAAAGCAATATTGGCCATTGGTGATTATTCCTATACATGCGATTGAAATGTCAAATTATCCTGAGAAATGGGAAGGTATCAGAGCTTGATGGCAATTTAGTTTATTCCCATGCAGCCAGGAAGTTCCTACCTCAATCAGATGTGAATTTCTGTTAAAGTTTGGTTAAACTGATTAAATTATCACAAGAATGACAAATCAAGAGAAGCTTGTAAAGAAGCTTGGTCGGATCATCCTGAGATTATTAGAACTAAGCATTTAAAATACAAAGGAAAATATCAATGATGTCAATAAAACAGTCAATGTTTTATCTTGCTTTTCCTCTCTCCTTTTTCAAAAACCAGGAACCGACACAGAAATCACTTGGTTTGAAATAAACATATGACATGTGTGATGATAACAGTACATTGACTTTTTTTTATACTGTAGACAACCAATTTGTATAGGAACATGCACCAGCCATCACTGACAGAAAGCTTACAGCCTGAACAGAATATACTTATTTTTCAGTATTATCCTTTGTTTTGCAATTCCATCTTTTACAATAAACTCTTTCCCAACCGTAACATTCTTATAATTTTGCTATTTAAACTTCTGTATAATTTACTAAATGTAGAGATGCAGATGCAAAAGGCTATGTACTTCAATTGAAAACAAAACATCTAATTAAACCTTTTAAAAACTAATTTCAGCTTTTCAACTGCATTGTAGCTTGATACAGAAACATAGTTTAGCCATTATCTCTGAGGTGGTATATTTTTAAAACAGAAGACCCCCAAGGAGGCCCAGATCATTGCCCTGAATAAATTACCCCTTTTGTCTGCTCTGTATGTCCAGCCGTGCCATGACCTCTGACCCCAAGCATTGTTGCAGGGTGGACAAGAGTTGGCCGAGAAGTTGGATGAGCTTTGTGAAGGGTCACTTGGCGAAACAGAATATTTTTCTGAGGCTGGAATGCAAAGATTCGCTTCTCTCGAGTGATTTGCCCTATTCACGCTTCTGCTTGGTAGAGGTACTGATATCCGTCACTCCTAGAGCTTTGAATTCAACAAGATTTTAAGACGGATACGGTCCATCTGATGGATTTCACATTACACTTCAGATTATCTATCATAGAACTGAGCTCATTAAAATTTGAGGTAACGTCATAAATTTAATAAATACATTCATTCAAATACATTTTTATCAACTTGTCAAAGCCTACATATGTAATTTTGTTTTTCAGGCATCTCCTCTTAGATCTACAGTCAGCAAACTTTGCCAAGCCTTCCCAAACGGCTCTACTTGGGTTACTATACCTTTTCAGGCTGGTACCACCAACGCAATTCTGGAAACTTTTACCTTGAAGTATAATTCTGGGTGAAATTTTGTAAAACGGTAACTCAAACTGAGAACCTCATAGGAACTTCAAGCACAAGTTATCAGTCTGTATCAGAACATTCCAACCACTGTGCAAAGGTATTTGGCTAAAAATACTAAAAGAATTTGGCTATAGTAAGGTTTTTAAATCTACCATTGACATAATGTCCACTGAAACCAAATAGAAAAATGCAACAAAAATATTTCAAGATGAAACATCAAAACGAATAGGGGATTGTTTCGTTCAATCATAGCAACAAATTCCTTTTTTATCACTAACCGCTCCTTAGCGACCAAACTGTTTACACCAGCAACCAAATTTTCGGGAATATTTCTCAACTTTGGTAAAAAACGGGCAGGGGGTTGGTTTCTAATACCTATTATCCTCCAAAGCAACTTGACTGTTTACCAATTTGGCATATCACCTTCTCTCCAGAAAAATGATGGAGCTTGACATGGTTTATGTCTTGTAAAAGGTCATTGACTCCTCCATATCAGCCAAACCATTCCAGATTTATTATAAAAACACTTGTAAATGCTACTTTTACAAGCCAACATCAGTTTGTGCACAAACTTTAGCAATCTAGATTTGCGTTAAATTTTGACTAATGATCCTAATATAAATGACTTTTCAAAAGAAACAATATGGCACAAGTATGGATACAGCTCATCAATAAATAAGTTATATCTGTTACTATGTAGACTGAGGGCATCAAAGCTAAAAATGAATCATGAACTAAAGGAAATGTGTAGAAAACATTAAAGTGTAAATTAAATTCCATTTTTACAAACGTTCATATTGGAATCTTCTCCATCTCCATGAAACTATCAAAAGTACCCCAGAAACAGGTCACAGATTATTGCTCACAGTCACTCACAAAATCATATACAGCATTTGCAAAACCTGTAATTCAACAATATTAGAGCTTTTATTATCATGACACGTTTATTTTTAACACTGTAGTGAAATTATCATAGTGTAGTAAAGTTATTTATTACAGTACGATAGTCATATTATTATTGCTTATTATAGCAATGTTTCTGCTCTTCTTCAGTTGCTTTGTCTGGTGTTGAAAGTGTCCTGGTTTTACTCTTACATGTCACTCTCTCGCCCTCTACAGGGGAATTGAGGGATTGCAGGTCTATGAGATATTTTACAAGAGCGTCTGCGCTCTGCTTCAAGACAGAGTCTACAACAGTTCCTTCCTCTTTTGAAAAACGCTCCAAGACGTATCGGTCAATGGGTGTTCTATCTGACGGTCGCCCAATACCAATGCGCACACGTGGCATCACCTGTGGGCATTATAGTCATGTGTAGTTAGAAAGAAAGTAAATGTTGAGTAAAATAATAAGAGTTGAACTACTTATTAACTTGCATCAGTTTGAAGACAGTGCACACAAGATCGTACACCGTTGTGGCCTCTGAAAGGAGAAAACAAAACAGTGAGCCAGCATCGAGCGATTGGAACGATTAAGTGCAACACATTAACTCACCTAGCACTTCCTCCATATTTGAACCCAAACTTCCCAAGTGGTTTGTCAAGTTCATCATGAACCAAGAGAATATCTTTGGGCTGAATTGAGTATTTATTAGCTTAAAGAAAAAAAAAACACACACACACAGTGTGATTATTGAGCTTTATTTGCCCAGAGAAAATGTACAATTATGTAATCAATTGAGTGAAATGTATTTGACCCCTTCACAAATGATGATTGCAATCCTAGAAATCGTCCGTTTCTTATGGCCACAACTAATCAGATTTACTCGCGAAATCAGAAAGCCTCGTTCAGACCAAAAGAGTGCAGCCTTCAGCATTGTGCACTTCTATCAAGTAGACCTAGCAGAACTTGGAATGACGCTGTGGAGTGACATGTTGACATGTCTAAACCACACCCGTTCAGAGCTGACACTGGAAGTACAGGTGAACCGTGGTAAGTAGAGCTAAGCCAAACCAAGCCTAGTCATGCTGTTACTAAATCTAGTGGAAAAACAGCAAGACACCTGTTACACAGAGGGGGTCGAATACATATTTCGAGATCATATCAGCTTATGCCTTTTGTAAGTTAATGTCACTCACCAGCTTTTGCCACACACACACCATTGATATTCATTAATAGCTTAGGTCGAAGGAGAACCAGCTGGATGTCTTGTAGCTTTGTAACAATAACTTCTCCAGACACTTGTCGGTCGGATTTCCAAGAGTCCGCAACTCCCAAGTGTTTAGCTAATGTTGTGAGAACCGCCATACCGACACTATGCCGTGTTCCACCCATGCCAGGATTCCCAAGCCCAACAACCTGAAACACAACTCATTTATTACCTTCAAACTACAATTTTAATTAATAAACAGAAATAAACAAAAATCTAAGCTTTCCTTAGGCCAAGCACCTGTTCAATGGCTTTCAGTCACATTGTATTTAGAAACTTTAAAAGGGATTAATAAGTATACAGCTCGCATTGTTCAGTTTATTACTGTACAAGTAACCAACTAGATCAATTGGAAATATTTATTTTGTTGAATTGTCATTTGTTGATAAAAAAAAAAAAATCATGTGATAGTTTTTCGTTTTCATAACAGCATTTAAGACAATCACTGGTAACTTGCCATCTTCCTTTTATTCCCCCGAGAGTCCGCCATCCTCCTCGGTGGCGGCAGAGAGCTCATCAGTGCTCGGTTAAGCAGGCGAGTGATCATCTGCCTCAGCCGATCCATTAGCTCCTTGAAAGATTGCGTCACAAAAGCCCAGACTTTGCCTCGTGTCGTCGTATTACTAGTCATAAATCATGCCTTTAGAAAATTAATATACGATAACCTTATCAGAATGTTACAGTGTCAACGAGCGTTTCATCACACACAGTAAAGCTAAGCTTACATCTAGAAAAACAGCAACGACCGCCGACTTTACTAAACTTGCTTTTTAATTCACTCATGAATAACGTGAAGTTACTTCTCATCGCTTCATGCACACGCTGTCCCATGTTGACCGCGAGAATGCCAGATTCAAACCCTTCCCGACGAGGAAAAAAATTACGAGGTCTTATTAGAATTAGTCGTTGTATTTGTATATATTAAGAATAATTAAGAAATAATTAAAATGACGAATAAAGTACCTTTTAACAATTTACGAATTTCGTCATTGTGAGAACATTTCTAATATTTGGCCACCACCTCAGCTTGACCTTAAACACGCGAAGAACACTTCTGGAAGTTCCGGTAACCTAGCGCCATCTAACGTAGTGGAGACAAATTACAAATCAGATAGTTCACACGATGGGAAAAGAAAGGATGACCAACAACCACAAAAATTTGAGTAAAAAATGCTTGCTGCTGTCTAACTTCACGGCGCTATTTCCATACACTTTTTTTATCGCGTACTGCACATTTATTTACTTTTTTATTCTAAATGTTTACTTACGTACGGTAACACTGCGGCCTTTTCTTTTAAATGTTGTCGATTCGAGGCTTACCTGTGTCATATTAAATGAAATATCACTTACGATCATAAGTAGATTGTAAGAATTCAACAATAAGTCCTTTCTTTTATATAGTATTATTTTCAAGTCAAAAGCACTCTACATCATGGTAGTGGGGGTTTCCTAATCAACCTTTGGTGTGCACTGTGCATCATCCAAATGTGGTATGGCCGAAGCTATTTTGTCCCGCAAATTAACTGGGAGTTTTGGTAGGTAAGCAATCTTAACTGGGATACCAAGGTTACACACCAACAGTTTAACAGTAAAAACATCAAAGATAAACCATGGGACAATAATAACGTTTTGATTGCATTTTTTAATAATAATTAAAAAAAACTGGAGAAAACTATTGGAATGGAACATTTTTTTTCTTTCAGATTTACATCATATTGACATCATATAACATTCCAAATGGAGAATTAAGGTCGAACATCCATTCTTGTTTCACTGAGATTGACTGAAGAGCTAACAAGAATAATTGGTAAATATAAATACTAATAACAATAAGCAACATCCTCAGGTCCCATTGAACATGATATTTACATTCTTAGCTGTGGATGAATAAATCCAGTTTTGTGTGTGGGCCGTGTAGTCTTTTGAGAAATAATCTCAGCATCTTCATTTACCGGTCTGCAGCTGACAGTAGAACTGAGTAAGAGGTCTCACACTGGCATAGTTCATCATTGCCCTGGGCTCAGTCTGGCTGTTCATTGTGAACTGCTGATCAGTGTATTGGTGGACAGTTGGGTACATCTGTGAACGTGGCTCTCGCTCTGCCCCATGGAGGAAGTGTTCCAGTTGTGGATGTTGTGGCAGGACCTTCACTGGTGGCCCTGCAACCAATGCTCGAAACTGAATCCTGTTGAGGATGTTAGCGAAAGGTGTGGGAGTGGCATGCTCAGAGAGCTGGTTCATGTCCAGGTTCCTCAGGGTGCTTTCTGGGAGCGACATACGGCTTAGTTTGGGAGGTAGAGAGAGGGGCTGTTCTGCTTCACTGGGACCTGTGTGTGAATGAGGAGGAGGCAATTGAAAATGATGCTGGGTGGATGGAGATGGCAGACTGGTGTTGCAGGAACTTTGGGAGACTGGTAGAGCTGTGCAGAGACCGTGACTGGAGGGCATGGCTGTTCTGGGACTGAAGTGGGGGGATAGGTTTAGAGCATTATTCTGGACAAACATACATTTGAAAGCAGCTATCTTGAAGAATATTTAGCGAGCAGGATATTACCATCAGTTGTCAGAAGCTTTTTTTTGCAAAACCTTTTTTCAAGCAAAACCTTAAATATCACACAACGTAGACGATATTTCACTGACCTGTTGGCCAGTGTGCTGGTGAAGTTTTGTATGTTGTGTGTTTGTAAAACTGTTGCTGTGTTGGAGGCTGAGGGGAAGTGGTTCGGGCTGATGGAGGAAGAGTCACCTGAGCTGGACACAGTCACATCCTCATCCTTCTGGGAAATACCTGGTCAGTAAAACATAAGGAAACCTTTCATAAGCTATGACTCTAGGGAAATCTGTCCAAACCACAAAAGAGTGGTAGTGAATAAACAGAGTCTATCGAGAGATGATCCAGTTTGAAGCATAAACAAAATGCAATAAGTATTTTTTTTATGAGGGAAACCACATCTTGGGCATACTTTGCTGATTTGGTGTTGCAACTTGCTTGTGTCCATTCGTCTCCTGGTTCACTTGTGTCATTTTATCTCTAAACCTGTAGAAGATTGAGATGATTAGTCATTTGCTTGTTACTGCGTCGGTAGCTGCAAAAATAAGATTCGGAAGGTCTTTCATTTCTATTTAAAGGACATTTATAGTGATGCCAGCAGCGGTTTTGCCTCGTGTTCCTCACTAAACACCTTAACATTAGACACCTTAATAAGGTGATTGTATCATTTGTGAATTAATTGCTCTGGTCTCAGTTCTGGAAAGACTAGCTTACTGTAGACCTCAAGCATTTCTATACAAAATGATCAGAGTTCTGAATATGTTTTTTATTTTAAGTTTTATTAGTCCAAAATGGTCTAGAACTACTTATTCCTGTGTAATAATCGAGGCACATTGTTGCCGTAACATTGCATAGCTCTAGAAATGGCCTCCTAGTAAAGTATTGTTGGATTTGTTTATGTACATTACTGTGGCTATAGAAAATAGCCTCTCATCATTTTCAGTTTATCTCATCTGGAGAATGGATGAACAGATTCTGAAACAGTCAAAGCTAAATGCTTAACTCTAGGGAATTGGACGATATTCCAAAAAAGTGTTAAAATATTGATTAGCTTGTGCTGTAAGAAGTGGGATGTTGGGTTTATTTCATCATAATACGACACAGTTCCACTTATTGTTACCCCAAGTGGAGCAGTTGAAAAGCAAGATTCCGATAGGAAGACATTTGTTTCATAATACAAATATATTGTAATAAAAGCCAACAATCAATCTTCATGAATGCAGCTTTCATGTACAAACATTGCTTCCAAATCTCTAAAGATATTACCTGCTGTACATAAATATCTCTAATGAATGCTGTCTCACCTTTTTCTGTTCAAACCATTGTCACGAAAGCCTTTTGCAAAGGGGTTGTAGTCAATCTTGAGTTTTGTTATCTGTGTTCATGAAGAGAAATAAACATTATAAGAAGTCCTGTGGCAAATCAGCTGAGCATCCATCCTTAGCTTCCGGTGCATAACGTAACATACTAAAAAAAACACAATAAGACACCAGGAAGAAGAAAAAGTTTTGGAAAGTCATCTACCAAACCTCTTACCATCATAAATGAGTATTCAGTCACTTAAAAGATTACACATATGTGACTATATCAGCGCCTGAAATCTATTTATAACAGGACAATAGAGCGGTTCAAAATGGATAAATGTTACTTTTTCAATGAGGGCTATTCTTAGTAATATTTAAGGGGGAAAACATACCCTGGTCTATTTGAGGATGTGTGGCTTTTCATTTAAGCTAATGTTTCTGAAGGTGAACACTCTTGTCATATGTGCCCCGTTGACTAAATAGTTTCAAATTAGACAATATTATGATTTTTGCAAACCATAGAATATGCAACTTTTATGACCTTTTGGTTACACTCTGGTGGCTTTAGTTTTTTTAAAGAATAACCTTTTTTAAGTTATAATTCTTGTGGTGGACCATCCAAATTTAAGGTCGATGTAAAATATAGCAATCAGTCTATTAAACAAGAAGGCTTCAAGGCTTCTACAAGAAATGCTATAATGAATAGTCAAAGATATTTGGCCACCAGGTGGCAGTGTAACTCTGAAGCATCGTTTTGATAGTTTAAATTCCTTGTATTTTCTTTCAGGGCTCAGCAGTGTTTGGCTATGAGATGACGGTCCTGACCTCTTGGTTCTGGTAGGCTGTAACGGCTATGAAAGCAGCTTCAGGAAAGCTAAAGCGAAGGTAGGCACCAGGATTGTGAGGGCTGCAGGGGTCAGGAGACTGGATGATGTGTAGACGAGGTTGGTATTTGTGCAGGGAGTGGAGGACCACCTGATGGTGAAGAAGGAAGTAGACCCTAAGTTGACAATAATTTTCAATCAATCGGACAAATAAAATAAAAGATGTTTTGTGCTCACCAGGCCGCTAGAGTTGAGGGTGTTGTTGGTGAGTTTGAGCTTGTGGAAGGAGATGGGATATTGCATCCACTTCTCTCCTGGAGCTGGAGAGTCTGGGTGGATGAAGAAGCGATTGGGGAGATGGGGATCAGCCGAACCGTTGGTCTCCCAACAGTCTTTATTCCACTGGAGAATCAAAGATGGTTGCAAGTTGTCATTTTTATTCATCTTATACCTCAGGGAATCTAGCTGCCTTACAATCTCAAGTGTTCTTTAGGTGAACTGAAGACTCAAAAAAAATCACCTTTTAAAAATTATTGTGAGAGATCTGTCTAGGGTTTCAGTCAGATGGAGTTACAGCTACAGTTCAGAAAATGGATGGGCTGGAGAGATGGATTTGGAGATTTTAGGAACTAACAAAAATGCTACGGCAAGCAGATGTTTTGCTGATCCAGAAACTGAATTAATTAGCTTCCTGTTTGTCTTCTTCTAATGATCTCTTTCTCTACTGAGACATTTCAGCCTGCCTTTTGGTATAATTTCTCTGGATCACAAGGTCTTTCAGAATGCTTCATAGATGCTGTACATGAAACTAGACAAGAGCGGCTTATGGTGTTACATTTTGTCGAGAAGGGTGCACATTCAGATCGACTAACTGTGTTTTTGTTTGACTGCTCAGCATTAGAATCTACAAACTTCCTGCTTTGGAAACTCAGGTTTCTAGTTTTATTAACTTTACTGCTGCTCTAATCGTGGTGGCCAGTGATCACCTTGTTCACTCAGCAGGACACATGGTGATGAAGGCGCTTACCATTGGTTTAATTTGCTTTCCCTTTTGAGGCAGAAAAACTCTCAGTTTGGGTTATCATGTAGCTCCCCATATGAGTTCCATTTTTAAGTGTGGGTTTCTGTTTTTTTTTCTCCACACGTCTAAAACACATTCCTTAGGTTAATCATTGTAATAATTACAATTGGACCATGATTGTCACTAAAATATGATCTCTACGTAATAATTCATAACTTGACCTAAGCCATTGTGACACACAAAACATGCATGCTAGAACTAAGCTACAATAGGCTCCGCTCTCTGTGCTATATAAACAGACTTGACTTGACTAATGTGTCCTGTCAATCACACCAGCAAGCAGGACCCGGTTTGTGGGTTTTAGGGTGCGAGCAAGTGATGCATACCTTGTACTTGTGGTTATCAAACGGCACCATATCCATTATCACCACATACATGACTTTGGGATTGAGTCCTGTCACTGTTAGCTTGCAGCCTGGGAACATCCGCCTGCAACATAAACAGACAGGGAAAAACATTTGAGATTTATTCAGGAACAGCAGTTTCCTAATGAAACAAACATAAATCCCAATACATTCACCATGCCATAACTATAATAAAACACTACTTGGCCGTACTGCATTTAGCTTATGTTGTGTGTGGGTTTTTCAACTAAATGCAAAGCCACAAGTGTGTTTTTAGAAGTACATGTGAAAATCAGGCCTTCCTTCACATTTTGAACAAATAAACTCATGTTTGACATGCACATGGGTTGTTACCTTCCGGATTTGGTGATGAGCATCTCGGTGCCAATATTGCTGAATTTGTCCCACAGCTCTCGCTCCTGAAGTGAGACGTGGACTGGCAGCGAAGTCAGTTCAGCTTCTGCAGGGTTCATCCTGACCGGCTGTGTCCGCATCGCAGGATCTCTGCAGTCTGACCAAAGATGAAAACATTTCACATCCCAATTCCCAATGAAAGTACCATTATGTGATTAGAGGATCAGCTTTTCGCAATCACATGACTCAACCACTTCAGCAAACATTAAAAATGTAATCTAATGTTTGTACTGTATTTATCTCTTGCTGATGTAGATCTGTCTCGTTTTAAATCAATTTGCATTGAGTATCAGATCTCAAGCAGTTGTAAAATCATGGTAATTATGTAAATTTTGATCCCAGAGATTCTTGGATTCAAATTCATATAATGTTGAAGCCCCGATGACCTTTCCAGGGTGTAGCCAACCTGTCCAGTGGGATCACCGTATAATTCCGGTGGGATCACCATTCATATAAACTCAGCCTGTAGTCACACTAATGTTTGAACTGACGTGGTCAAATGATGCAATATGATGTAATAAATGATGTAATAACATTGTAACAACAGCACCGGTTATTGGCTTATGACACACACCAATCAAATACATGTCTAATCTATATTCTAAAAATCTGTTTTTTTTTTTTTAATTTGAGGTATCCAACACCTCAAATAAAAATAATTAATCCTTTATGAAACATCAGGCTGTTTATTATTTAAATGAGAACCTTACTACTATTTAAAAAACACATAATGTTCCATATTTGTATTTATACAGCATTTTAATGTGTTTCAACATCCAACAATATTAAATAAATATCATGGACAACATTCCTGAAATGAATCCATTTGTTTTATTCAAATGGAATCCATTTTTTTCTTCTGTTTTTAATTTTTCTTATTATTATTTTTTATTTTGTTTTACATTCTTTTCTTGTTTTGTCTGTCAGCCAATTAAAAGTGAATTACTGTGAGGATAATTAAAGAATTGTCTTGTATCTTAAATCGATGCATTTGTTGACCACCACGAAGGTGTTGATGAGTTGCTTGTTTTTAGCAAAATGTAAAAATTTGACTTAACTACAGTGTCAAAGTAAGGTGTTGTCAAGTTATTTTGTGACAAAAACTGAGCTGAAATTTGAGATTTTCAAATGTGAAGAAAAGAAAATCCTTACCTTGAGGGTAATATCCATAGTTATTGTGCAGATTATTGATTTGATAGGGTGACTCCAACACAGACCGTTCCTCTGCGAGATACATGACTAGACTGGAGCTATAGACTGAAGGTTTGGCATTTCCAAGGTTTTCCTTTGGCCTCTACCTTTCCATCACTTCAAAGGGGACTGAGGTGTGTATGTGCACCTCTGTCAAAACACCATTCTCCCCTTTGATCTGGCTTTTTGTCTCTCCCAGTTCCCGGTGTTTGCTACATAGGTGTGTAGAAATAACATTAAGTGGATCAGGGGAAGTCCCTTCCTTTAGAGGCCAAGTCTTCTCCAACACTTCCTCAAAAGCTAGTGAGACACACAAATAGGTGCTAACCACCCCAGCAATTTGTCCCCTCATCCCTGGATCCCATGCACTGCAGATTAACTCCTAGATGGAAACTTTCTTATAATAAATTCTTGAAAAGCTTCAGCTCTGAATTTAGGATATATTTAATTCTATTGATATCAAGTTATCATCTGAAACCATGTTGACTCTTCATTGTAAATGTATGATAAACTGTACAGGAATGGGTGTTCATTCTCAGACATGAACTGCCTGCCATAATCGAAGAACAACAAACAGGCCGAACAATAACCAATGGCCACAGTTTCTGTCACAGAAAGGAGGGGTTTGAAAACACAGGAATGGGTGAATCTAAATGAGAAAATAAGTTAAAAATAAGAGGGACCACTAAAACCATAATATGAGCGAGCTCCAAACCTTTTGGTAATAAATCCTTTTACCAAAAAATATGCCCACTAACATCCAGATTAAATACTTAAATTTCCCATGCAAAACTCTTAAACTGCATGCGTTAAATGAAGATGAATTCTGATTGGCTGTTATTGCAGCAGGCTGTTTATTAATTGGTAAAAAATAGTTCCTTTATCATAATCAAATCCTCATAGTATAATATGTCAATTTTTACTTTTCGATTTTTATTTTGTATGCCCATTTGTATTAACCAAATATTACAATTATGAATACAAACAATATCTTTTTTTAAAGCATTTTATCACACCTGCCCAAAACTCAAATACATTTTTTATACATTAAATTTGTTTAGCCCAGTATCTGAATTAAAACTTTAAACATCAGCTCTCTGCATATATATATATATTAGACACTTATATTTGCACTATACATATTTATTCTATACATTTTTATTCATTTTTTATTTATTTTTATTATTAAAAAAATTCTGTATAGGTTTCTATCGTTACATCTCTTTTGTAAATTTAGGTATGGTAAAGAAAAAAAAAACATTTCACGAATGTCTTACTATGTATGATTTCTATGTGACAAATAAGTTAAAAATTTTTAAATGTAAATTTCCCAACAATAACATCACGATAACAAATAAAACTGCAGTGTTTTCAAGTCATGAACTGAATTTTTCTACTTTTTCTGCTCAAATGGAAACATGTTCTATCTCAAGACTCTCCCTAAAGTGAAAATGTAAAAATTTTAATTTAAGTTTTTATTTCATGCTCAAATACTTTCTTCCTCCTTCCTCAATCAACAAATTCAAGCACTGTTGTGAAATTTTATTTCAAACATTTGAAAATAACATTCGAAGCTTTAAAGCGCCCGTATGAAGACCCCAGAGTTCTGAATAAATGCTTAAAAATGAATAACAGTAAAATCTTTGTATGGTTATGGTTAATAACCATGGATTAAATTAATTATCTAATTATTAAAATAATCCTTAAAGGCTAAAAGATAATACTATAACATACAAATCATGACTTTGCATCACTGAAAAGACTTTGATCATAAAAATCCTTGACCATAAACCTGATGACAAAGTTTAACGCATTCGGACAAACACCAAGAATTCGATTTCTTTTCAATCTTTTCTCATTGCATTTCATCAATAATCAAAGAAACATTGACATACACATTTAGAAATGATTTAACCACTAGTTGAGAATAACCTGATCTGGTTTATATTTTGTGAGAGCTCTAAGAGGCAGTTTTTAGTTGCCTTCATGTCTGGTGCAGGCCTCTCTTTACTGGGAAATCATCATGAATAAGGTGAAATGTCCATTTATTTGAGGGACAGATAAGATTCTGGAGACTTGCTACATACTCCGGTGCAGTTGAGATAAGACACAATCTTGAAGTTATCTGAAAACATGAGGCAGACACCCACAAACACCCAAACTCCACCCAAAACCAGGTTCTCCCTCCACAATCCCAGTGACTTTTAGGCTTATTTTGAACAAGTACAAACTAATCAAGTGGTCTTGTGGTTAAGAGATACATAAAAGAGCTCCATGCTGTGTTCGGAGAAATACTTTAAACCCATCACAGCGTTCAGGTCACTGTTTGAGCAGAAATAGCAGATCTGATCACCAGAGGAACCTGCCTCATGGCTAGCTTCTATAAAACAAAGCAACATTAAGAGCTGGTCCACTGACAAATGTTAAGCTTTATTTTGTTATTTTTACATGGTTACTGAAATAGCTGACATAATATGAGTGCAAAACAGTTTCTAATATTTTTAAAATGCATTTTCAGGATTCTATTTTGCCTTACTGATATACCTAGCATCACCTTTATGAACGGACTACTTTGTGAGATTAGCATCACCAATTGGGGGGGGGGGGGGGTCAAATATTTATTTAGCTTGTAGTATGTAAGTACAACATTCCACTTTAAGAGTTAAAACAAAAATGGTAAAGTTGAACAAATTAGTTGAATATAAAAACTACACAAAGAGCTTATTTCTTCGATCACAAACGAAAAATGGTACAAAAAATATTGATAGTTTTTAGAAATTATTGCGATTTTACAGTCAAAACTGATATAAAAAAATTTATATTCACCTCAAGATAGCAACATAAATGTACATTTTAATTGCAAGTCATGTCATATTGGATAGTGAATATTACTACATCAATACATTTAGTAATGTGCCACGTTTTATATTGTAATAATTAATATAAATAAGTTTATTCATTTTAAATATTATTTTGAATATAAAATATAATTGCAACAGCAAAATATGTTCAAGAAAAACTACAACTAGAAAAAGTCTAAAAGTTAACCAAGTTGTATTTTTTTTCCTTCATTATACTTTTAAAGTTCCCTATAATTTGGAATTCTATTACATCATGTAAATATAGCCAAACTATACTTAAATTTAAGCCAAAAAAGCAAAATATAAGCCAACCCAAAATAAATACAAATGATTCTGTCTCGTGGTTTACTAAAACCTTTAGTAGCACTGCCACAGGTCAAAAATGCTGAAATCATTTCAAAATACTTCTATATTAGTGAATATATATATATATATATATATATATATATATATATATATATATATATATATTTATTGTTCTCCCATTCTCTTTGGCATGAAGTTTATTAGAGGGTTGAAGATTTTTGGGTGTGGGGTCCCGCATTTACGTGAGAACGACTTGAGTGCTGTTTGGGCTCTGATACAGAAAAACATTCTGATTGGTCAGCAGTCGAAAAAGGCAGAGACGTGATAAGGACCTAAAGGCCTCCGTGTCATCATATGCAAATGAGCAGCGAGCATTAAAACTCACGACCGAAGAGGCAAAGTTTACGATGGCTTAACACCACCAGGACAACAGACCTGTGAAAACATATGTGAGGAGAGGTGCAAAGGTGCCAGCTGAGGGCAATCCAGCCGTTCCTCAAAACTTCCTGCTCGAACACTTAGAGGAAGCTGATCTGAAGGTGAGTGACTGAACTACGGGACGGCAGCTGATCACACCACCACATGTGTGAGGATCTGGAGAAGAACCTATGGAGGAGATGAGGTGGAAGGGTGGATCGACGGCTTGAATATGACTCTAGTAAAGCACCCTGGAGATTGCTTTGAAAGCATTTTTTTAGTGAGATGCCCTTGTGCCATTACAAGACAAACATTTAGAGTAAAATAAAGACAAGTCTAGTGTGATCTATATGAACAATGTGTGTATGTGGAAGCTGCTCCTTCAACCTTGCTCTCTAGACAGGATATCATCGTATACTGTAAGTTCATTACTGAGACACTACAGTATAGATGATGTACTATCCAGGGGGTCAACGCTTTTCTGAGTTTCCTGTGGACCAGCGAGAAACTGGGAACTGTGGAAGAGATCGTCAGCTAAACCGTTACCATTACTGAGTTTAGTAATGGTAAGGGTTCTGCTGCCGACTCTCAACATTCTTCTGGATTTGAGACCACCATGCACCAGAGGCGAAAGCATCCAAAACCAAAGGAGCAGACAAAGTAACACCAGACTATTTTTAAGTGTATTCCTGTTCATGATGCTTGTATCTGACCTCAATAAAATACTTGAAAGTGAAATTACACAAACGTGTTTCATTCATTATTAATAATTTAGAACAAATACATTTAAAAATCATTTCTATTATGGCAACAAAAAAGATATGGAAATAATTTATGAACTAATGAAGCTTGACAAAGTGGTAATAACGGAGTACGGACCTCTTATAGTTTGGGTTGAGCTTGGTTTCCCACTCATCACACTGACTGAGAACAGAGAGGTGGCAATAAAAGCCTTCTTTAATCTATTTAAAGGTGATTATGTAGCATGGAAACAAAACTTAGTATTTAGGAATGAGAACATTAAATCTACTTGGGCGGAAAACACTGCAGGAACAAGGTAACTTCACAAATTCAATAAACTGAAAAAAAAAACTTTAGAATATTGACATTTCTAAAATTGCTTAGAGAAATTAAATAATACAGTTGATCTTTATCATTACTAAAAAAGTTTATTGCTTGTGACAAACTCATTAATTCATTTTCCAACCCACTGTTTCCCTTTTTTGGGGTCACGGGGGTCTTCCAGCGCACAGTGGGCAAGAGGCGGGGGTACACTGTGGACAGGTCGCTGATCCATCGCAGTTGTGACAAACTTTCCACAATAAAACTTTTATTAATCAACCAACCCATCCTGAGGTAAGCACTGCGTGATCCCAGCAAATCAGCCTCAGATGTGGTGCCAGATCAGATCAGATGATGGTTGAAGCTTTAAATAATAGCCTACAAACAAGCCTTTGTGAAACCTCGTCAGAACTGAGAAGAGCAATTAAAAAAACTGTTTAGATCCCTAAAAAACATTACATTTAATAGAACAATTAATTGAATACCCAGTAAATGCTGCACATTTTATAATCATCCAAATATAATTAATCCTTTTGACAAATAGTTTTGTAATTTTATACACAGAGACATTTTTATATCTGATCAGAAGGTACAATGTTCAAAAATAAGGATAAAGCTCCATTTCCTGCGTTCAGGATGTTCAGGTTCCTGTCCATCTTTTTGAAACCGATTCTGACCTTCAGTAAATGTAAATGTCACTTCCTCAACATTGGAACAAGACTCAAACGCACACTGCACATGAAGAGCTTCATGAGGTCTTGTCCAGCCTGAATACATATTCTGGAGATAGTGTGATTTTTTGGACCAGTCAGCAACCTCTGCAGGAAAGAAATATTAAAGTCTCACAATATGGTTTAAACAATGCATTTTAATGAGAGTGGCAACAAATGTTTCATGTCTCTGAAAAGAAGTTATTTTGAAATTCGATCACATTTACATTACTTTTAGAACTTTTTAAAGAATCTTCCAAATCAATTACATGGCTTTTTATTTTATTGTAAACCTGCCTCAGTGTTGAGGGGCATCTAAAGGAGCAGTGGTCGAAACGGCTCATTTTATCAGAAGTGCCTTTTCATTTTCTTTTTAAACATTGAGCGATATAAACTTATCCTGTTGCAGACCTTAGATGTATAGCCTACAGAATCAGATCAGTCTTAGAGAAATCGGATGTCCCCTTCAACAGAATAGACAAGATTTAGCGGCCATGAACTGGATTTTTTATTTATTTTTTTACTTTACTGCTTTGTGAACCGCATAAATTTCATGGTATTTCCTGAACATTTCGTTTTTAAACATATGTCAAACACAAGGCTCTACTGTTAATGTTATTAGTCCATATAATACTTTTAAAACTAGAATTTTCAATATATGCACTAATGACATAAAATCCAACACGAAACAATGGATTTCTAAATTTTGCAACTTTATAAAGAGCTACATCTCAAGAGCGAATCTATTGTGGGTAACAATGGAGCTTTTATTATGTCAAACTAATGACTTCGTGATTTCAATGACATTTTTGGACATATTTGTATAAAATAATGAAATATTTGTAAAGAACAAAAAAATAACTAACAAAGATGGCTCCCATAGCAACAAAATAAACAATGTGGCAGCTCACATGGTGCATGCTGGGAAATCTGTCCCAAACACACTCGTTTTGAAGTGTGTCGAAAAATGAAGACCTGTGAAAAATTATTTAAGACTAGGCGATTAATCGAAAAGCAATCGCAATGGCCATTCAGAAGCTATAATCTTTCAAATGTTTTCCAAGTAGATGATATCAATTTATTACCCCTTTAAAAACACTACAGTGTAGGGAGTCACGTGAATGTTTTTTAGGCTTTAATTTCAGTTCTCCGTTTTTTCATGTGTAATTTTGTAAAAGTCAGACGTGTGTGTGTTTCCTTCAATTATTTGAATTATCACGCAATGTTCCCTTCATTCTAAAATCTCTCACTTGTAACATGTGAACATTTTTACTATAGAAAACTCCTTAGTGGACTATGACAGCAAAAATAATCATTCTAATAAAATAATCAAGCTAAAATCTTGTAAATCGAGATTTGATTTTAGGGCAAATCACCCAGCTCTATTTAAGACCTAGAACAGCGTAAACCCGGTTATCTCATAACCATATTGTTAAGTAGACTCAAACATGGCAATAATATCGATGTATTTTGTTCTGAGAGGGGCGAGATGTCACATACAAGGTTAAACTACAACAATAAAAGCCATTTCTGAATAAACTAATTAAATCTTAAGACTTGCAGGCATGACTTGATGCTTTTATTGTTCCATCGGTTCATGCATTTCTCACATTCCCCTTTAAATGACCAAATGAAAGATAACTAGGAACTCGAAAGCTTACCTTATGACTTTCTCTCGTTGCATTGAGTTTGACGGAAACTGTAAGCACCCCATCCGTAGATATTTTCCACAATTCAATTTCCTGCAAGCAAAAACCAGTAAATAATGATGATCTGTGTGTCTGTGTGTGCACAAGTCATTGCAATGAAATAGATTGTGGAGATATTTCATTTAAAATAGTTTACTGAACACTGATTTAAAACTTTCTTAAAGATAAAACTAATAAATCTCAACGGACCGGCCTAATACAGTAGGGCACCTCCTCAGGTAGAAGTTCTAGCATTTTCTCTTTGATTATGTTGATGCAAAGGTCCTCAGGACTCCGATCAGTCACGACATGGCTGTGGTACTGCCAACAGCCAGGCTTTGCATATTTTACCAGGTTCTTCTGTGGCACAAATGTCCAAATACAGGCAAATGGCAGAATCAGAACAACCGTCATTGTATTGGTGAGATGTTTTAAGTTCTTATATCTTACCTTTAACGTTTCCACATCTTTCTCATCAATCGAACTCAACATGAAGACCTCTTTAAAGTGAGGCCATCCATGGGGCTTTTCTAGGCCATCTCTGCAAACCGTCTCAGAGTTTTCTAGATTTCTAATAATTGATTTTCTATAAGGTCGTTTTTCAGACCATTTAACATTCGGGATTCTCTTTCCATTCACCATCCCCTCGGTCAGCTGCTCAGTAATGGTCAGCAATATTGACTTGTTAGTCAACAAGTCCACCTGCATATTCACAAGTTGTTTAGTGTTCTCCTTTGATTATCATGAGCATTTTTTCCTGTGTTTTAGGTGGTACCTTATTGAGCACAAGGATGGAAGGGACAGTTGGATTCCTATTCAAACAGTCCAGCATCACGTAGCCAAGCTCACCACGAGTCCATTTATTAGAGACGTCCACCAGCACCACCGCTGAAATACATCACAAGGGTTTCTCAGCCTTTTGGGAATCAAATGAACTCAAACAACCTCAGTGCAGAGTCGATCAAGAGACGAGATACCTGTGCAAAAAACTCCCCAAAACATCAAAACAAGTTCCGTTTGCACTTGACTAACAAAGAAAACAAGGTTAAAGGGGTCTTTCTTTGTTCTACTAACTGCAGTTTACTGGGGGGTTGGGGGGTGTTTTGCTCAGAGCTCATAGGTTTGGGTATGAATGACAACAGTAGACTGAAGAATTAGCATGGAGGAAATTTCTGTTCCAAACTTTCATATAACACCTCAATTGCATACAAATATTTTCTAAAAACGCCATAAATCCAAGGCGTCTAAATAAATGAAAAAGAAAAGAAAAGTTAAACAGTTTGTCAGTTATTTCCAACCTTGTCTTGACTATATTTTCACATGTTGAATTCTCCAGTCAGCAAATCTTTACATTTAAAGAATTGCCTATATTTATAGAAAAAAAAACATTTATTAAAACTACTTACTTAGTACTTAAAACTAAAATTATATTTAACTTGAGTTTGGACATTTCAGTTTTAGACTCAGTTCACTGTGTGAAAACTGACGGTCTTTGATGGCTGCTTGAACACCTTCGAACCACACAAATATAAACGATATGTCACTGAAACACACGTTTTTAGACCATTTACATAAAGACGGTTACAGACTCCACTATTAAAGTCCCCATTGTGAGTCGGAGACAATCTCATGAAACTGCCCGGAATCGCAGACAGATTGGAGCTATTCGTGAGATATTTGCAGAACTTACATAGCAGTGTGAATGTGTTCTGACTGAAATAACGTCTGTGATTATCTCCAGCCAAATGAGAAGGCCACATCCGGGGGAATGTGAAGTTGCAGAAGAGATGGTTTCAGATCTTTCTGGACTTCTTTTCGGTTTATTTGTACCCAATATTGAGTTAAAAACTTGAACGCTCTCATTATTGATAATAATCTCTATCTTGTGCTTCAGTCTGGCACAAATATTTCTCCCAAGTGTTTGTGAGACACAGTTTGAGAACACAGACAAAGTTCTCTGTGATACGGTCAAGTCATTACAAAAAAAAAAAAAATCATTGATGTTTGGTGTACCTAAAGTCATCAAGACTTTAATGCTGCTTCTCCATGAAAAGGATTCATTCTAGTAAAGCCTCGATTTCCACTCCAACTCAAACAAAATTAAACAAGGAAAGATTGTGTTACCTAGATCCGCTTCCTTTAGACACTTAGAGGGGTCCTCCGTAAATGATTTCTTCAGATTGTGTCTGCTCAACAAAAATGACAAAACTATAAAATAGGATTTCACTCTAAAAAATCAATCACAAATTCCATCAATTCAGAAGAATTAACTCATAGTTATAACTGCGTAAAAAGTTACATATTTATTATAATGAAAAAGAAGATGAGTCAGTTTTTAATGCTCAGTCCACACGTGCACTCCAATCTCAACAAAAAAAAAGTGTTACCCTAACAATGTTAGATCATATGTTCTTCAACTTTGAAAAATAATTGAAAACATATTTTTCATTTCAAGCAGTTCTACTTAGTACAGTGGTACCCCGAGATACGAAAGCTTCGAGTTGCAAAATGTTCGAGATACGAAAGGTCTCACAAAAAATTTTTTGCTTTGAGATGCGGTAAAAATATTCACGATACGAACAACCACAAAAAGGTTTTGCCCTATTATCCGCTTGTTTGTCTGACATCGTGCTGCACTTCAGGGTCCTGGCGCTCCATTCTCCCTTTGCAGAAAGTGCAAAAAGGGGCTGATGCGCTTTAAAACACTTTAAATCAGTTTAAAATCGAGCGAAACATTATATATAGATTACTAATAGTGTGCTATAACATATGTTAACCAAGGTGTCGTAAAAGAAATGACGTTTATAACATTGAAAGTGCTGTTCTGTGGTGCAAGTTAGAAAAACGCAGTGACGCGTTCTCAGAAGCGTCTCTCCATCTGTCTCCGCTTGTACTTGAAACCGTTTTGGTGTTAGTAATTCTTGAAATATCTTGAGAAAGTTAACTTTCATACGTGGTGCCGTAATGTTTTCTGCCATCCGTTCCACCTCCTCTGACACATCGCTTCACTCTCAAGGTAAGGTTTCACATTTGTGTACATATTATGTATTTTGCTGGTGTTCTATTATAATTTATTAATAATTAAATTAACAATGTTTAGATTTAAAGATCGAAGAAACGTTTCTTGTTTTTTCTCTGGTTTTCCATTTTTTATCAACTTATACTGTTGTTTCTGAGAGCCGTTGCACGGATTAGGCGTTTTACATTTAAAACTTGCGTTGAGATACGAAAAGTTCGAGATACGAAAGCCACCCTGGAACGGATTAATTTCGTATCTCGTGGTACCACTGTACTTTTGGAGTGGACCTTTGAAAATATTAGATATCAAGTTCACCTGGCAGCCTCTTTCTGAGAAGTGAGACCTGGAGTATCCAACAAAATCTGAAAAACAGAAGATCAAAAATTAACTTCAAACCAAACATTTCCCAGAGAGAAAATGCTTAGTTTTAAGATCCACGGTGACATGAGTACCTACAATTTGTGTGTTTTCCTCTGTAAAAACACCAATGGCAGATGATGCTGTTGTGTGCACTTTTGATGAAACCGCAAACAACTGCAAGAAAGTAAAGCAACAACAACCTTTAAGCCAGTGGTTCTCAAACTTTTTTGGTCGCGCCCCCCTTTAAACCTTAAAGGGCCCCCCCAGATGTAAAATAATAATTATTTTAATGTAAAATAAATGTAACTACTCCTTAATGTTAAATAACTCATTATTTATAATTGATATAAATAATGTATAATAATGTCACATAAATTTATAATATTCAAGAAACAATTGTATGCTTGTTGTTCTAAAATAAATCCTTTTGGTTTTTGTCAGCTTATGAAAACCCACATAACTCCATTAATACAGGATCAAACTGTCCAAGTGAATAAAGAAAAATTGCATTTTTGTAATTAATTTAGCGAAAAAACCCTCACAGACTGAAAACGATGCATATCGATCATCATCTTTTATCATCAAGCTCAAGAAACAGATCACAGATAAACTATTAGCTCCGCCCATTTCACATCTTTAAATTTATTTTAGCGTGAGAAATCGAAGGTGTGGCGTAAGAGATCACTCAAATGTGTGAGTCTTACGTTCAGTGTGTGAGTTGGCAGCTCTGCAGTTTTCACTCGTGACTATGGATGCGGAAACATCGTTGCGGCTACCGTAGCCAAAGGCATTGTGGGAAATGTAGTTTTTTTTCGACACTCAAAACTTTTAAGCTTTCACATGCCGGGCCTTGAGTTTGACATACGTGCTCTACGTCTTTTGGCTGTTTATTTTTTTGTTCTTTTCTTCTCATCTGCTGATGATCTGCCCCCCAACTGCAGTGCCTGTGCACCCCCCTGCCGGGCGCGCTTTGAGTACCACTGCTTTAAGCCCTAAAGTTATATTTTCAACAATGAGCTGTAAACAATGTAATAATCAAAGGCATTCCTGGCCAAGTGGCTGGCAAACACGTTCGCGTGGTATCACTGCATTTGCTAATTGTAAATTAAATGCTTGGCACCTTTACATAATGTGCAATTTACTCATAAATGAATGATTTAACGAACATGAACAGGCTAAATGCACCCACTAGCTATTTCCATGGGGTTTAAAAAAATAAAAATAAAAGTGTACATAAATTAGAATTATATTTTAAATATTGTTCACAATATTTTAAAATATAATTCTAAATACTGTACTTTTTTTGCCCCAGACTCCGAGAATTAAGTGTAGTAATTAAGTCATATACTCTGACTCTGTTCTAGCACAAATGTGGGACCTTTAACGTGCAACAGAATTAACTACAGCTAGTAAACTTATGTAAAAACAATGTTCAACTTTCCTGTCAAATCCTGCTTCAAGGCATCAAGGCTTTATTTACCCTTATAAACTGTTTTAGGTTATTTCCCAGTGTTGAAATCCAGAACAAAAAAGTCAGGAAATACAATTTCTAGACATCTCTAAATCTACATGAAGCTGATAATGTGGTACAATTATTTTTAATGAGAGCATGTCATCATCAGAATAACTCAGTCCTGCCCTTTTATGCAATTAATACAGTCATTTTACCACCTGTTTTGCCACTCAATCTCAGTAAAAAGGGTGTATGTATTCTGGTGGAAAACTGCATATCTTCTATAGATCAGGAAAAACTAAAGCATTATATGCAAGTCACATTGGCATAGATCAGTGTAAACGTACCTTTTTGCCAAGCAGCTGATTGGCCAGTGTTGACTTCCCTGCATTTGGTAAGCCCACTATTGCCACTTTTAGAGATTTGGCATTATCAGGCTGATCTGGTTCTCTAATTAACAAAGAAAACTGACCCTCTGTAATAGGGAAAAACATCGACAGTTAAAAGGCACCCCCAAGAGTTCAGACATTCGATGTTTTCTTTGAACCAGGAATCCTGAAATCGTCAGGTGAGAAATCTTTACCACTATCTGAAGAAACGACGTGTTTGCCAGAGTCAGCCAAACAATCAGCTCTTGAAATTTGGCTCAAATGGGTATACGAAGAGCAGGTCGGAGCACAGTGAAAGAGACGTTTCCTCACGGTCTGTGATCGAAGCACGGAACAACCTTCGAAGAGAAATCCAAGAAAAGGTACCACGAGATCATGTTGTGGAAGTGTTTTTGGCCATGAATAAGTTAAAACAGCCCACCATCTCTAAATATTTACGTAAAACAAATTAAAATGTTAAAAAAAGAGCCAGAAATAAATGTATATGCCATCTGTAAAAATATAATATGCAGCTATATTAACCTTGTGTGTGACACAAAAACTGCCTCGTGTGCCCTGAAGACACAGTCAGATTTCGGACCGCTGAAAAGCACATGCTTCTGGATAAAAACATCTCTCACATTCGTAATACTCTATCTCAAACTCAAATACACATTTAAAATTTCAAACTATTGCGCTAGTTCTTTAGCGAGGTTACTCGATTCTCTCTGTGCATGAGCCGAGTGCGCAGACATGTTGCTTTTTGTCCGCCGAGTAAAAACTACAGTGGTGAATTGTGTGCTACACTCTACTGCCATCTGCTGCCCGGGCTCTAATTCCTTTTTCCTTGGGTTTTATGGCGGTTGGCAAACCAACGTACCGGTGCATTACCGCCACCGACTGGACTGGAAACAAGAGCTTGTATTAACTAATTTTCTATTGTTTCTTAGATAGTATTAAATCCTGTTGTATAGCTTGCAAGTTTTTAAAAGGTATAATATATCATCATATAGGTTCTGTGATGAATTTCCCAATAGGTTTGTTAATGAAAGATCCATTATTTGCTTCCCTTTGATAATCTGAAATAGCCGAGTTCTTTCCTGGTCATAATTTTTTCCAAAGGAATAGTGCATGTTTTACGGTTTTTATTTGTTGACACAATGAACATTCTCCTGTTGGATGTTTACTGATTAAATACAGAGTATTATTCAGTCCAGTGTGCCCTATTCTCAGTCGTGTGATTACCGTATATTTCCATTTCTTCTGTTTCTGTTCTCTTTTCTTCTAGCACCTACTTGACTTCTGTATAATGCCTGTTTTATTGGAATCCCAGTCGTCTTTGCCACTTTGATTGCACTTATTTGTTAATTGTTTTGACTTCTGCTTTACTTTTTTTGAATATACAATTCAGTTTGCCTTTCCTGTAAAGATTTTTCGGCTAATCAATCTGCTTCCTCATTTCCTTTGAGTTGTCTAAAAGCTTTATTTCTGGCTTTCATTATTTTTTGGCATTCCTTATTCCACCAGGGTGCATTTTTTAACCTACTCACCCCTGAACTTGTTTTCCTCTTTTATTGACTTGCATCTTTTATCACATATCTCCTGGAATGCTGTCCATTTTGCATTCTCCATTTTCCATCTAGGGGTTCTTTTTTTTCCTTTTTCATAGTATTTTCCAACTCCTATTTGATTTATTATCAGATAGTGATCACTTCCTGTTGTATCTTTTGTGATTTCCCGTGTACTGACCCCAGCTAGTGTGTTAGACTGAAATGTCAAGTCCAGTATTGATTCTGTGTTAAGTGTGCTGTTGTATCTTGTTCCTTTCCCATTGTTTATATATACAAGCAGTTTACTGTCCATGTACTCTTCAATAAGTGAACCATTTGCATCCGTAATGTTACTACCCCACAGTGTGTTGTGTGCATTAAAATCACCGCACCACACATTATCTTTCACCAATCCTACTATGCTTTCTAATACGTTTTGGGTTAACTTTTCACAAGGGTTATAATAACTAATTATATCTATACATCTGTTTTTAGTTTTATATAGATATATAATCTTTGTTTAGATTGTTATAGATTCAAATATTTAATTTATTTGTTCTACTTTATATTTTATGGCATTTTGTATGAATGTAGCAACTCCTCCTCTACTAATTTCTCTATCATGTCTGATCATTTGATAGTCTTTTATTGTGAAATGTATCTATCCATTTAGTGTGTCTGTTTCCCATAGTAACCCTTTCACATCTAGGTATTTTTCTGCTGATTTAACAATTATTTCAATCCTTTCATTTCTGCTTTGAGTTTGAGCTGAGCAGTTGATTATCAGCCATGAATAGCACAAAGTCATCTTTCTTTACAATCAAAGCGTCTTATTTTACTTGATTTACAGCCTGCTTGGTTATTGTACTCTACTTTAATTTTTTTTCGTTGCCTCTGCAAAACTGAATCCCTGCATGATCTTGACTCGTTGTACTTCCTCCTGTCGTTTGCTGACCTCGCATCCGCGGTATGCTGAAGAGTGTTCCCCTCCGGAGTTACAACACTTCATTTTTGCACCTTCCTCACACTGGCCATATTCGTGTTCTCCGCTACATTTTCCACATCTCTGTTTACCTTTGCATATCGCTGCTACGTGGCCAAATAGCTGACATTTAAAATATCTGAGCGGCGGGGGAATGTACACTTGAACTTCATAGCACATGAAACCAACATATATCTTCTCGGGAAGCTTTTCTTCATCAAGAAAAATCACGATTGAAAGACTATCACAGATCTTTGCATTCCATTTAGTTTTAAGCCTTTTTACCTCACTCACTTTCTTTTTCACGTCTTCACATTTGTTGGGATTCCTGTAATGACTCCTCTTGTGTTCATCTTTCTTAAGTTCAAAGTGCACTCCACTCTCTTTCCATTTATTTTTTCTTTTCGGATTATTTTCCGTTGTTCGTTTACCATATTTACAAGTGATCACAAGTGAGCCATTTCTGAGGATTCTAGAGCTTTTAATTTCTCCAATTTTATTAGAAATTGGATTCATGCCACCAAATGAGTCCTTTTCACGCAGTGGTTTTACAAAGACTTTAAACTCCTCTACCTTTTTTTCCTTCTTCGCTGATCCCCTTTCACTGTCACTTTCATCTGAACTTTCGTTTATTATATTGGACCGTGTTCTATCCTCCAAAGCTACCGCCACCTTCTTCCATTCCCTGTCCATTTTCTTGATTTCCTCTGCACAGTCCTGTCCATTCTCAGCCCAGCTGTTACCAACCTCCTTGTTTGATGTGGGATTTGCCTTCCGAACGCCAGGTGATTGGTCCACCATATTTTCCCCTACCATTAACTCACCATCCAGCGATCAAACTTGATCGTCCAGTGGAGATGTCTGCTCCTGTTCGGGTTCTACCTCGTGTTTTCTTACTTTAATACGCGTTTAAAGAGCGTTATCAATACAATTTTTAAAATTGCTTCTCAGAACTGAGCTAATGTGAAGGTACAATGATATTAGTGGGGAAAATAGCTGTTTGGTTCCGGAGAGCTGAGATAATGATCATTAATTAAAGCCACTGAGATTGGATGGATGTTGTTTTTGTCTGTTCATAGAGAACAGATGTGATTTTCCATCTCCCTTCAAAAGCTAATCCACCGGGCTTATCACAGAGCCGAGAAATGCTTGTTCTTGAGAGGAGAGAAGCAAAGCATATCAGGTGGCTCGCGTTCTGCCTACCTTATCAGCTTCAACATTCATGTAAACAAAAGCTCTCGAGAGCTCATCACATCTGTTGGTGTACCTTTATTTTATCCTGCAGACTCATCGAATCAGCACATCCATTTCTTAGAAATCGTTTTAATGGGTTATTGCAGGATTGAAATGTGAAAATGATTGTGTGTGTGTGATTGTGTACTGTTTCATGGCTATTTCCAGCCATATTGATCCCAGAAATACTGAGTAACTTTTGGTTCTGTTTCACCACAAGGTTCATCTTATACCAAACCATCAATATTGGTTTTAAGTCTGGTGACTGTGGAGGCAATGACACCGCACTCCCTCACTCCCCTTCTTTTCAAAGAGTTGGTTACATGGAAGTGTGTTTATCAAGTTGGAAAGTTTGGAAAGTAGGATGATGCAGCTGTTTTAGTGTGCCTCCTATTCTGAATTACAGAACAACATCAGCAAAGTAACCCCACAGCTTTATACTCCAGGCATCATAGAAGGAACCATGTATCTTTCATTACATTACACAACAATTCCACAACAAACATGAACTGTACAAAAATAAAATTCTGAGTATTAAATTGTCATATTTTTTTACTGCCAAAATTGAGAACAAACTGTTTTTATGTTTTATAACAAAACTATTATATGTTAAGCATAAATCCCTTAAGATTTCTCACCATTAAATGGCACGGATTTTCTCACGTTTTCATTTGAATTAAGTTGGAAATTATGTGCCATAACTTTTGTGATGTTCAATAAAAAAAATTCCAAAGCCAATAATCTTTTAGAAGCCTACACATTCTAATTTGAAATCAAAATTAATGGCTGGGTTGCGTCATTCCTACTTAATTCAAAACACTGAATTAAGGGAAATGGCTACGTGAGAGAAATGGACTTCTTTTCCTCTGGCAGGTGAATGAATTTCATTATGTTGATGGCTTGATGGTGATGGCAATGACAGTTGGAGACCCATCCAAAGCTTAAAACTTCATCCTTAATGTAACGATGGGGTTGTTTCATGCCAAGATTCCTAAACATAGCTGTCGGCTGTGTACCAAACTTCTGCTTGGCACAACTGATGGTCCTAACCCAAATATAAAGAAAATAAATTCCCTGTGAACACTGACAAAGCACCTGTCAAGTGAAGACCTGTTCAGGTGGTCAAGCTCACTGAAAAAATACCAGCGATTTGTAACGATGTCACAAACCAGGGGCACCACTGAGAGGGAAAAAAGTTAGAATGTGTCTAAGATACAGCAGTAAAGTAAAAGAAACTTGAAATGTCTCTTCAAAAGAGATGCAAATACAACAAAATTATGGCTTATTCCCAATAATATAAAGTGCAGACACAAGTCTCCTCCTTATTCTGCATCTCCTGTCAAAATATACCCATCTCTTATGGTACGGCCCATTGTACCGTGCAGTCGAGAGCAGTGCCAAAGCAGGTATATATACCATTTTTGGTGATGTTTCATATTAATGCACGCAAACAATTTTAGATTTAGTTCCATTGGTCTTTCATTTTATTCTCATTGATTAGATAATCAATAAAATATCTGCAATGAATCTTTGGAGCTTCAGGAAGACATTGTGAAAATATTGCTCTTGTATTTACATTTCTATTCTGCTGCACATTTTATGTAAAAGAATATTGGAACTTGTTTAGATTCCAGAGAAGGCCTGTGTGAGCCAGTTTACAAAGGTCAGGGCTAGAAATCATAACAAGGCATCCCAGATCCAAACAAAATGACAGCTTCCTCCTCTTATAGCCCGTGCTGTTATTATATGGGAGCAGTGGGAGCTCAATAACTGCTGTCATGTCAGATATTTCAGCAATGCTCTTCATCTTTGGCAAAGAAGACAGATAGACACTTGGACACACACACACAGACAGAAATGTCCTGCAGCTCCAACACATCACTCCGACCTTTCTGCAGGCAAAGAGGACTAGGAAAGCTGCAGAGGGATGTTGAGTGTTGGATAGGCGTGTGACGGGAGCTGGCAGATCATGCTGGCTAGATCCTTCTCAGCCATTACTGTAAAAATGAATGCGGCGCAACGCACAAAGCCACACAGCTGGGGCACCCTCCGTCACACCCTCATCAGACTGCTTTAGGGAGGATTGCTAAAAAGCACTCACAGGTCATATTCTCCTGCTATGTTTCTAAGCTCACTCTCTGATTGCAGCAGCAGAGAGGACAGAGAGAGACTATGGAGAACAGTCATTCTCAATCAGGATTTCGCAATCAATACAACTTGTCTGTGAAGTGGATCAATAATGCATCTCTTTTAAAACGCTCAATCATGACAGAGTAGGACATAAAAAGTGTAATTAGGACCACCGTTCTTCAAACATCCTGCCTTGACGTCTTTCGGGCTGAAGAAAGCCAGCATTCTGCATCATTAACGTTGCATTATTGTGTGATGAAGCACACTGCTGAGCACTTCCCCTCAGCTGCCGTGGGCTCTGTGGGTGAGAAATGACTTATTCTGGTGTAGGATTGGGCAGCCTAACCTTAATAACTTCAGAAAGAAACCTGAAGCTAGGCTTTAAAAGACTTGTATTTCATTATTCCAGGGCACATACGAGCCTTTTTTCTTGTGAGAAAGCTATGAGAACCTGATATGATTTCTTAGCTTGCTGAGTAGCCTGGTCTCAAGCAGAGTAGTCTTACCCTTAAATGGCAGAGATGAGAGGAATTAGACTTGATCTGATCTTCTGCCTACTCTCAGTAATACAACGCTTTGTAATGATAATTATAATGACAAGTCTTGCAGAGGGGATTTGGGAAAGGGATGGGGATGGGTGGCACACAGTGGTAGAGGGGTTTAAAGGCATCTGTTGAGTGGATAACATTCAGTGAGAATGACTTCAGTAACACTGTAATTCTTAACTTTTCAACAAATGCAATGATCATGACAGAAGCTGATGTACTTCTGTGGACTTACAGTAAAGCAAGCAAGAGATTTATTTAAGGTGCATACCATACAGTTTTGGCATGTATTCTCCACTTCATGAAAACACACAGCCGTTACTGGTGATTGGAAGTTTATATCAGTAGTCCGATTTTGTGAAGCTTTTTATAAGAAGCTTTGATAAGAAATCCGAAGTTGAAAATCACACCACAAATATAGCTTCAGGAAAGCAATTACAGGTCCATCTAAGGACCAACTTCCTGAAGCTTTTTTTTAGTGAGTGTGCAGGTAAAAAATGAGAGTGACAATATGATGGAGAGACCATCATGAATGTCATATGACTTTTGAAACAGAGCTTCTTTCTATAGCTCTGAGTGTATGGAGAGTGTCAAATACAACTGATGTACCAAAATACACAGCGAGAAGAAAGTTTGATGTGTGGAGGCACTACATGACATGTGAAAACAAAAATATTTTGACAGGTTTTGTGTGGGATGGAGTTAAAGGCTCTAACAATATTCATTTGCTGTAACAGGGGAGTTTTTGTGGAGAAAACCCAAATGTTTTGACCTATTGTAACAATACTACAAATAGATAGTAAACCTCTTGATAAAATGAAAGCAGCCCCACATTCTGTTGCCATTCATATTTAAGTAAATGCACTGTTTAAATTGTTCATTGATTGTCTTAATGCACTTTCATATATGCCTAAATACATTATATAAATATATTACAGTGGCTAAAAATTAACACATAAAAACATAGCGTAAGAAGGTGCAACTTACACACATAAAACATTATAAAGCATAGCATATAAATGATTAAAATGGTTATAGAAGTCAGGGGATACCATAAATGTGTTGTACATTTTTGTTATATATTTGTTTATTATAGCTTTTGTTTTCTAATGGACCTAAAGAGGAGATGTTAATATGTAATACATTACACATACATTAGTAAAATACTTCAGCTTTTTATCATCTTTGTAAAATGTATTATAGGGTAAAATAATAATTACAACTAACAAGTTTTCATTTTGAAAAATCATCTAAAATTAAAAAAAAAAAGTTATATTTGAACTACAAATTAATTATTTGTCAATAACAGGAATATTTTTTAATTAATTGCATGTAAAAAAAAATCATTACAATTTACAGGTCATAATAAAAGCTAATAAAATAATAAAAACTATCAGAAATGTTTTAGGGGTCAGTACTAAAATTCTCCATGAACTTTTAATGCAAAAAGTAACTGCTATTTTTCCTCACTTTCTACCGGTCCTTGACCAGATAAAAGCATTTCTGGCCAAATCAAGAGATATTTGATCAGGTTTAAACTATATCCTGGTTAGTTTTAGCTCATCTTCAGTTGAAAGACTGTTGACAATAAAGTATCAATTAAACTTCTTATTTTTATTTCTTTACTGTGTTTAGTTTTCTTACATTATCTTTGAAAGCTCTCCTTTATTATGAAATCCCTTCTCAGTTCCTCTTGTTTTAACACAGAAACTTTTTTAACCTGGTTGTTAAAATATTGATCTTTCAGTATCCTTCAATTCAATCCCAGTGCGTTTTCCCTAGTCTTGTTTTTAGGTCCAATAGGTGGCGACATTGATAATACTCTGACACTCATAATTTTCCTCTGCTCTTTTGGTAAAGAAGGTGATATTATTAAAGAATTTCCGTTTTTAAATGTATAACCCAGAACTAAACTGGGACACAATAAACTAACAATTATTCATATTTATTTAACAACAAGTAATATTCTACTATTATCTAAAATTAACAAAACAAAACAAACAAAGAGAAGGAAATACCTAAATAATGAAAATGTCATTATTGATGAAAACGACAATAGTAAAACATAAAAAGTACAGAAAATGTTGAATTAACAAATCTCAGCCAAATAATAATAAAAAAAAATGTGTTCTAGTATTGTGGAAAATATTTTAAAAATACATCTTGATCAATCAAATTATCGCATTATTGGAATTATTATTCAAAGTATAATTACTGACAAAATGCCAAAAATATGATACACAGTTTACAGGGTGGTGAATGAACAAGGCTCAAATATATTGCGTGGAAAAGATATTGATTATAACATAACAATAACAAATATAATATAAGGTTAATAAAACAACATATCAAAAAGAGACAAAAAGTATAACGTTTGGTGCGCAGCCATTGTTTGTGACGCAAGTCTTATGACGCATGCGCAGCAAGCATCTGCCGCAGACAGCAACACTGATTCGGCGACGCCAAGCAACAACATTCCAAGAAAAAAAAAAATCAAAACACGTTATCCAAATTCAGTAATAGTAGTGCAATACGATGTTCTGTGTTCAGTGGGTGATGCCATGGCCCAAATAGAGTAAGTATAGCGTTTGAACGTTTATCCAGCGGTGCGTTTGTGAATAACGTTCACGCTTTCTGTCCATCTGTTTCCAGCAAGGTTTAGAAAGCAACAAAGGATTCAGCTTTCTATTTCAAATGTTGTGTGTGGAAAGAGATGACTAATGAAGCGTTGACTTGTAATTTATCCAAAGCTGAGGTCAATTTCTTCAAATTACACAGAAATGTCTTATTTTTCAGATATTTCCACCATTACTTGCTCAATTTTCATGAGTGAATGACTGCACTGTGTCATATTTTGGGTCATTACCCTCTCTATAATTGTACAGTTGTGTACATTTTCATAAGAATAGAAATTAGTGAGTTGTTGGAGTTATATATATGCGTTTTTTTGGTTGGTAGGTTGCAGATTTCGCATTCCACCCTGTCGGGGAGAAATAAATGTATAGTCTTGACCTTTGCTGAATATCAAAGGCGTTGTCTGGAAATGTCACGGGGGATTCCTCCCCCGGTCGAGAAGAAGCAGTGCGGAATTTGAAGCTGAGGCTTGACAACCGACAGGAGATTGGCAGGTGGATGTGAAGTTATAAAGTCTTTCTCATGAGAGGGAATATTAGGAGAACTCATTGCGATCAACATGCACGACTTCTGTAAACGACACCTGGTATACAGTTGCTCTGTCATAAATCTTTGTTGTTATGAAGCTTTTTAGCCCTAAAACCTTGTCGTCTAGGCGGCTTCGTGTTACCAAACAAGGCCACCCATGAAGAATGGTGCACTCCGAGTCCTATAGAAAGCTGAAATCAAAACGTACTGGAGACTGCACCTGTTTTAAAATGTGCTGTTTAGAAATATATGTCATAACATATTTAAACCATCCCCGTAAACCTTTACAAATAGCAACGACTGCGCATTTAAACCAATTAAGTCGGAAGGTTTTATTCTCCTGAACAAGTGCTAGTTCAGATGAAAGGGGTCGGCAAGGTAACAAAGGGCTGACGTCATGCATCGCATCCGCCCGCGTGTTGGCCCCGCCCCTTTGGTTTCATAATTTGTCTTGATTGGTCGAACACAATGGGAAACGCGTCCTAATCAAGCCGAGAACAAATGAGGAGAAAGCTTCCGTGTTGACGCCATGGAGTGGGCGGGGTCTGTTGTCGAAGAGGGCAGTGCGAGAGACGCGGCTGCTCAATCTGGAGTCGGTGTTTCCGCGGCTGCCCCGAGCTGAATCGGCCACTTTTACTATCGCCGACTAAGGGATCCTTAACCATGCATTTGGGTCTTGTGGATTGATGCTGAATGATTTCGTCGAATGTCATCCAGAAATAATACTTCCCCGGGGTAAGATTGAAGCCCGTGTGCCTTCCACGAGAGTTTATGCACTGTTTGATTTTAACCCATACGCTGCGATCTTTCTCGGTGGTACGTGTTTTTATCAGAGGGTTATGCAGTCTGTCTAACTAATCTATGGCATCACTAACCCTTTTCTGTTTGTGAAGAGATCATTTGATATATAATTCTTGCATCTTCTAATGTGGATTTTCTTCTATTCGTGATTATTAAAATAATAAGATTACCTTAAAAATATGCACTGCATGTTGTCAACGATTAAACCATAATGTGAATGCTTTCACATAATTAAAAATAAGTAAAAACCACACATTCTGTAGTCATAATAATAATGCTGTATTGCTTGCAGTGAGATAATAAACATGCCTTACAATTTCAGAACAGGTATCTAAAACAAATCAATAAATGTATATTTTGAACAAACACAAAAACATTGAGAGTTGAAACTGAAGTTCCTTTATAAATGCTTCCAATTTAATATAAACCCATGATTTTCTTGATTTTGAAACATGTGCTATGGGTTTATATCTTAATTAGCTCTGCATGCTTTCTGACCCCTCTGTAAAGCACAGCTACCTGAGGCTAGAGAGTGTTTATTTGATTTACGGCTCCGGTATCTTGTGCTCACTCATTTAAACCCAGTGCATGACATTAGGTTCCCGCTGAGTGCAGTTTTATATCTTTCCGCTGTCTTCTGTCTGCCCTACATTCTCCAAAGACTGGATAATTAAATTTCAGACTCCTATTTCCAGAGAAACACAGTCTCTTATTCTCAGCACAATTATCCATCGTGGTGAAGGATCATTTTGACATTTGGCTCTAACGTTTCTCATCTTCCATCAGAGGCCATTATGTGATTCGCTTTTTGACTGGATCATGAGTTTTCTCTGTGGGCTTGTTCATTTTTATGACTGCTGTGTTTTTTGTTGTTGGTTGGGAAAAGGTTTGTTTGATTGCCTTTACATACCACATTATGTCAAAACATACACTTCATTACGTGTAAAAGCTCTTATTGGAAAAAATATGTAAAAATTCCAGAAAGGTTTAGAAGGAGGGCTTGTAATCAGAAAAAGAAGAGAGGAAAAACGGGTTTATACTGAGCTTAGCTGTTCTGAGAGGAAGGGAGATGACTGTGCTAACTACAAGTTTTCTTATCAACACTCTTCACCTTGTCCTCTATTGGTTACTCAAATTCTTTCAGCAGTTTAAAACAGTCAGTGTTATCGTCTTAGCTTTGTAGCTTAAATCCTGCGCTTCTGTATACCCTTTGTATACACTTTTTATCTTGTTATTAAGCGATTCTACATCCCATTATCTAGATATGCTGCCTTTTTGATTGTAAAACTTATGATTAGAGTAGTAAAGTGCACGGAGAACCTAATTGAAAACATGATATTTCTGGAGAATTTATAAACCTTGAGCAGTGATGGTTAATCTTTGCTCTAATGATCATTTTGCAATCTGGGGCACTTGGGATTTTTAATTGTTTATTTATTCAAAACAAACGATCATCTTGCAATATTTGTCTTCTCATAATATATTTTTTTTACTTGCAAGGGAACTTGATAAACATCAATGTGTGAACTATGTAATGGTCATATGACACCAGGTATGTCCTGGTATTCAGAAATGCAGTTAGTTGAAGTAATGGAAATGCACTATATTGTTACTTTAAATGCCCCAAAACACCAATGCTAATTATTGATTTTTAGAATGTTTACACTGTTTTTCCACATATAATTGACCCGCTCAAACATGAACAATTCCTACAATGCTGGATCCCCAATGAGCAATTAATATAGTTTTACGATGTGTAATGTGCTGACTTTATGATTAATTTGATGTACTTTTTCTCTTACACATTTGGTTTTTGTTCAATTTATACTTTATTCCGTTTAAATTCCACAGTACTAATATTTTGTGCTGTTTTTATTATTATTTTGTTATTTAAAATTGTAAAGTTTCTTAGAGGAAAAAGCTGAAGTAGGTCTGATTTTCACAATTTTTTTAAAATCATGATTAATCCATTATTAATTGATCAACACAGGAAATGTAACAATGGTGTGCGTACATGACTCAAATACATCGTTGGGTTGAGCTTGTTTCTTTGGCTTAGTTTGTTTTGTTATCAGATATGTAACCACCCAGTACTTGTTTTAATATCTGCAGTATTAACCTGCATTTGCTGTCTTGAATTGAGTATTGCATGTGTTTTTTTAAGTGTTTCTTACTCTTGGTTTATTATGTAGAACCAACTAAAGCCTACAGTCCCAGCTGCTTTTTTGTTGTTGGGAACATTGTTTTTCAGAGAGTGACATTGCTTTACACTTGGTGTAAAATATGCATTAAGTAGCCTATGTAAATGAAATAACAGTGTAGTCACAAAGTTAAAATATCTGCCAGTGGTTAGTTAGAAGCGCATGGCAACCTGCTGATGCAGTTGATAATTGACGCATTCCTCTGAGTGCTTTATGAGCGCCACTCTTCTAGTGGTGTATGATTAATTGACATGTTTATGCTAACCAAGAGATAAACAGACGGTGAACAGACTTGATTTTTCAGAAGGTTGGTCTTTGATGTTTGTCATTAACCACAGAGTCAGTCATTATCAAGGAAACAACAATAATCTTGACCTGTTTTTATGGATGCCAGTGAAGCATGGGTTCTTGTATAATGAACATTCTGACCATGTGGTTATCCAGGATCATATGCTTTATCAAATAACTCTCTTTTGTTTTACAGTCAGTAAGTTTTGTAGAACGTCTGGGACGATTATTAAAGAGGCAGAAGTTTCTAGTCTTGTGATTCTGCCTTTTGTTTCATGTCCTTTGCCTGCATGGTCCAGTGTCAAGTAATGAACCGTCAAATGCTTGACAAAAAAGCCCAGAAAATTTGGAGATCTGTAGAAATGTTCAAAGTAGACAGATTTCTCTTCTAACGTGGACAAGCAATCGTAGCATGTGAGTCATCAGCTGATCAATTGCTGTGCAGGTGATGGAGAGGGACCCAAGTGGTTAGTTGTCAAGAAGATTTACATGAGGATTCTGAACTTGAAGTTGTCGTTTTCTTCAATACATTTCAAATGAAAATGGGGTGTTTTATAAATGTTTGCAGATGAAATCAGCCACCAACAGTATAAACTGCTTGACATCCATGATTTTTTTTTCTGTGTTCTTTGATTTCTTCTATGTCATCTTCTCCCTGCTTTTTTTATTCTTTCCTGTATCCTGTGCGAAGTCCCTATGATAATATGGCACCATTGATCAGCTTTTTTTACGTTCTACTCATCAAAAGAGCCAGCTTTCATTTGTTGTTCTCCTTGCATAAAATTTATCAGATTTTTTATTCTTTGACACCACTCGTTTGGTGTGAGCTCCTATGGTTTTTGCTTGAGACCCGTCCTCACATAAAACTTCAGGTCGGAAATTGGGTGTGTATCAAATTTCCATTGTTTTTTTTCTACACTGTATCAATATAGAAAAGAACAATATGGAAACTCTTTGACCATTTTGTACCCAATTCTTCTGGTCCTGTTGGCTTCAACAATCTATGCTAAACTGTCCAGTAGAACCAATAAATAAATTCCAAATCAAACTTTAGCACTGAGGCAACACTTAACTTCCATGTATATGTGGACCATGTAGACCTTGATAATTGTCCCTGCATTGGAAATTTTGTTCTATGTACTCCTTTTGATTCAATATATTATTCAATGTAGTGCAGTAGGTGCACCCTACTATGTAGTAAATGTGTGAGTATTGCAATTTATACTTCGTTATACTTTACACACATCATCGGCCGTCTTACTTCCACCATTTATTGCTAGTGCAGTTACTGGCTCTACATTTCTTGATTGAGACTTGATTGTGTGGATTATGTGCACTTCAGTTCTAACCAGAAGTAGTATGTCATCTGGGTACTTCTTGCTCGCTATTTTTGAAATCGTATGTACATATTACTGAGATCGAATATTTTATTTTTTAATATGCAAAGGAGCAGTTTCTAATGCACACTGTAACTCCAAGACTAGGTTTGTGGTAAACTTGCAAGCAGTTCCATAGTAGCTTATCTGGGCATAGCCATCGTGAATAGAGTTTTTTTTTTCTGTATTGATTAGCTTCAAGTCCAAAATCTGCTCGGTTTCAACCACTTTTGTTCCTCAGCCACGGAATCTATAAACTCCACTGTTAAGTAGCATTTAGGACTTGTTATTGCAGAGCTGTAGAGTTATAAAGTATAAATGGTCATGATAAGGCTGTGACATAGAAGTATAAATTGTGATTTAATAATTTGGAGACTCTTGGGGAGTATTGTAGTTTATTTGTTATGAAGTCTTCGGGAAAGGAATTTAGGAACTTGACGCATGTATTATCCATGTGTTTACTTAGTATTTTTCCCACTATGTGTCAGTTGGAGAAAGATGCATGCACACAGGTCTGTGTCTCATCTATTTCTCAATCTATTGAGAGTTAACCACTCAGCTGTAAATCCAGGCCACACACAGTTTTCATCATCTGTGATAGTGTAGTGCTGCCTCTCACTCTGTCTGCCCTGGGCTTTATATTGCTTCAAACAAACCAGATATCTCTCTTCTTCAGCCTAAAGGAAGTAGCTCTGGCCTAAATTGTAAAATCCTTTTGTGTGAGGGCAAACTGCAGGCTTGAAGAGATCAATTGAGAAAGAGCCTCAGATAAGCCTGTTAGTTGAGAATGAGCAGCCTGATGTCATTGAGGGTTATGCGTGCTTACTGGACAGGCTTGTCTTACAGCAGCACAGTGATTGGGTCTGTCAATGTTTTTCTGTTTTCTTTGTGACTGGTATGCATTTTGTTATCTATCTCAGTTGATAAGGGAAGGAAATGTCTATGAAAAGGATTTGTTCTTGAGTTATGTAACCGATGACATGAGAAATATGTTTGTTTTATGCTTTAGACTTGTACAGATATATTTTTATGTAATTGATGTTTCCATGAATACACTTTTGTTTTTAAACAAGAGCAACAAAGCTCTTCTCAGAAGCCTTCTGCTTACTATCTCATCACCTTGCTACCTTAAAGTGGAAATCAAATGTGCATCTCACATGATCTGTACCACTTTTCTGTTAATTTTGCCAGTGTCATTGAAAAAAGAACCTTTTCACCCAGTCTAAAGCAACTCTGTTCAAATTGGCTCAGCTTTGTCCAGTCACCTCCCATCATATTTACACCCAACAACAGCACAACGACATCACTCAACCGCCCTGGACTGCATAGCTCTCCATGGAAATAATTGCAAATAACTGAATTTGAGCATTATGGGGTGGTTGTGTACACACACTAAAGTCGCATATCTGTTTAAAACCCTGGAAAAGTGTTATTTTTCATCAAAGCTCCCATTAAAAAATAACATACCCTTTAAACCAAATGTGAGCTGACAATATTTTATGGATTCATTAGTGCTTACAGAAGATTTTCTCATGCATCACCCCAAGATAGACTTTTATAGAGCTCCAAAATATTTTATATAAGCTCCAAAATATACATTTTCTGATTCAAAATGTCTAATGCTGTATTTCCACCCTGGGATGTATTTGACCACCTAATTATCACCATATTGTTTAGTTTCCTCTTTTGTAGTTACAGGAATCATTTTTTAATTATTTTTTAACAGTTTTAAATAAATATTTAAAACATAATTAATAAAAAAAATATAAATTTTTGCATCATGTTGGAATTCAGGTTGATTTTTGCAAACAACAAAGATGTGGGAGTGGTGTGTGTTTGTGGTGCTCCAGGATTGTCTTGAAGTTGAGCGTCTGTAAGTTGAGTAGCAGGGCAGCAGTCATCTGCTCTTATCAGTTTAGGACTCCAGATAAGAGTTCTGAAACGAGACATCTGACCCTCCCTTCTGTTTCTGCTCTGCTGCATAATGAGGGTTTGCTTGGCAAATTGCATATCTGTCCGGTGTAATCTGAAAAGATGCCATTAGCATGGCAGCAGGGCTCTCATCGAGCGGCCTGCTGTGTGTTGGCAACTCATGGCTCATGTAACACTGAAGTCGTGAAGAGGAGAAAGTGTGAGCATTGGACAAGATCTTGTAATCACTTCAGCAATTGCAATAAAGCATTCTTTTTATACAATGTCAATAAAAATGTTTTGTTTTGTCTGCATTGTGTCAGAATTGTAGCTTCGACTTTTCTTGAGAGACATTGAATGACACATTTTTACATAAGTCATCTGGCTTTTCATCATTTTGAAGGATTTGAGTGTTGTGTTGACAGTCATTTTGACACGCTTGTTCATCTTCATCCTTCATCTGTCCTTTGGCAATCAGGCTGATTTGCATGCACCCAGAGAGCAGCACTTCTCTAATGAGAGACGGACAGATTGACATAAATCTGGAATATTTTAACAGGAGCTATAATTTCCGCTGTCTGATTTCCATTTTGATTTTTGAAGCTCTTCGGAAACATGTGAAAAACCAGAAAATGGTTTATTCCTGTAGTACTAAAGGACAATGCGGGGAAACATCTAAAGGTTAATGAAGCAGGTTGAGTCAGCTGAGTGACCTGAGGCGTTTGAGATTTGGCATCTCTGTTAATTTTTATAATGCCACCCTCTACACTGCCACTCATAAAAGGTGTTTGAAGAATGTTATTTGCCTCAGGTTTGTGCTTACAGCCAGCCTCCGCTATTGGTTGTCTTTTATCTCAAGCTGATGCCATTGGCTGTTTAAACCCCATGACCCATACAGGTCAAACTCAGGCCTGTCGCACAAGTCAGGTCAACACATTCTTCAAAATCATAATGTTCTTAAGGATGAGTGCTGAGGACGAGGGTTACATGGCACACATACGTGAGCAGCTATGACCAGCAAAGGGTTACTAGCTGTTTGGCTTGTAATCCTTTGTAATGAAAACTAATTTTGGTTTGTTAAAGCATTTTGTGGCATAAATACATTACTGTTTTATTTCTTAAATAATAAGAAACAGGATTACTTCATGGGATTTGTTCCATATTTATCGTTTAAAAATTGTTTTATGACACATCAAGGTGAAAATTCTTGGCTAACGCCAAAATTGAATGATTAAAAACACACATGGCTGAAGGTGAATACCTTAAATTAGATATGTTTTTATTAATTCAATAGTCAAAAGTGTTTATAGTGTTTGTTATTTTTCTTTGACTTGTGTTGGTATATTCATGAAACAACTGGAAAAAAAGCTAATTTGGTTTATTGGCGGGAAAACTTGTGGTCATTTGAACATTTCTATTATTTTTTTGAGTGAATCAAATACATTGGTTAGCTTTTGATAGGATTTATTTAATCAGTTCTTTTTAATTATTTTATTTTCATTTTTAATGTGTTTTGAAAAACATGACGTCCGCTATCTGTTTAATATAAAAGTATATTATTGAAATGGCCAAAACAGACAAGTTAAATAACTGTTATTCCGAAAGCCTGTTATATATTATCTAGAGTGTGTTATAGAATCACCGTGTGGTATCAGAGGAAACCGAGATTAAGTTGCCGTTAAAACAGAACATCTCCGTTTTAATCTGTCATGTGACGCTCAAAACGAGGAAGCCACAGATAAAATTAGGAATGTATTTAATTTCATGAAAGATTAAGTGTACACTATTGAGCTATTTCCTGGAGGATAATTTAATCTGGTGCTCAAGTTGATTCCTCTGATTTAAAATACCCTCTGTTTCAATGAGTGACATACATACATACATACACAGGCACAATGTTCATCGGAATATCTTTTAGTGTTCCCATTTTGCGAATGACACACATTTGATAATTTCCAGGCCATTTTCCTTTAATTAGATCTATACACAGTCAATCCTTTCAAACCCTTTTTTTTTCACAAATCTGCAGATATTCAGTCTAGAACATGAGTGGTGAACATGTGGCTCTTTTTTTTCATTCATTTTCCTATCCGCTCATTCCCTTTTGGAGTCACAAGTGTCTGCCGGTACTCTCTGGAAAACCGTTATTCCTGATTCTCCAGTCTACCAAATACTACCAGGTGTCGCACTGAGTAAGGTCTGAGTCTAGGCTGATGCAAACATTCATATTTAATAAAATAATTATGTAATTAGGCATATACTGTAAGTTGTGTAGCTCTTAATGGGGATGAGGAATTTTATTTTTGCTCATCATGCTGAACAGGTTCACCACTCTCGGTCTAGACTTTTGTAGAATTTTTTTTCCTTGCACTTTTACCAATGCTTTGTCGAGGAAGCCAGACCACCCTGACAGCAATAGTTACTGTAACCTATGTGCATTACACACTGCTAGCTGCAATTTCCTTAAGCTTCTTTCTCTTTCTACTTCATTCAACTAGTGGTCTTTTTGTGTTGTTTTGGTATTTGTTTACTAGTTGTATTAGTACATTTAATCCTGGGTTGTCTTATTTGTTTTTAAATGGAAAGAGGGTTTGATTCTGCTTAAGGTAACCTCATCAATATTCAAAACTGCTGACCAATCAGAGCTGCTTAATCTGCCTAATAGTAACTGACCCTTGTGAAAATTTTCCTTTTACAATGATCTCTAGTAGTGGCCGTTATCAAACAGTAATTCAGTCCTGTATAACGGAAACACAACATTAAAATGCAAATAGGTTTATAACTTACATAAACATATTATATTTACGATCAGTGAATTGTTATCGACTACTTTGTCTTTTAATTTGGCTTGTTTACCTTATGTATTACTTGGATGTGCTTTTTGTCTGTCTGCATTTTCCTATCCAGCGTGAGTTCCCAGAAACCCAAATGTTGGTGTTGATCCAGCCCTGTTTGCCACACATCTGTTAGCGTTGAGCCTATTAAAAAGCATGTCTGAGGATTAGTGCTGTGTGCTTCTGTCACTATCTCTCCTTTTCAGCCTGAGCCATTCTCCGACTAAACACCTTGTTTTGTGTTTTTGTATTTATTCCACATTGACAGATGAAGGTAAAAGTGAAAAGGCTTTTGACCTGGATATCCTGTAAACCCCTTTCATTGTGCAGAGTCCCAACATTATGAATGCGTGTATGTGTCTAAGTGTTTGTTTAGCGTGTATGTGTGTGCAAATTTCCGAATGTGTGTGTTATTTTACCATGAGGGATCCAGGGTGAAGAATAGGGGCCTTTTATGTGCCCTGTGAATCAGTGCTCCTGTGAAGACCCATTGTTTAGTGCTGAATACTAACCACTGAATGCTATCTCTGCACTGGTCCAAGTGCAGATGACATTAATCTGGGAGTAGAAAGTGCTGAGTGGAAGGCGTTGCTTTAACCACTGTGTTTATTATTTATTTAGTTAAAGTGGGAGCAAGGTATTGCATGAATGACATGGCTGTATGTTATGGAAGAGAAGAGGTGAAGGGTTGGTGAAGTAGTCCTGAATCCTGAATGGACGGTAGTGTTGTGCTGCATGAGCGTTCATGAGAGTGACTTCCTCAAAAGATTAACCTCCGCATCGCTTGACAGTTGAGGCTCTGTCGAGTTTTTTCATGTGTTCTTAAGTTTGGGTACAGTGTGCAAGAGATGCCTGCTGTGAATAACTTACCGGAATTTTTGTTGAGTCAAGTTCATTAGGTTTTAATAAAATTGGTTATTTTGGACATGCCATTTTGGAATTTACATGATAAAATATTTCAATTTTGCACAATATAGTTACCTCACAAAAATTATTATCCAGTCTTTCTCGACAAAATAAAATATCTTTTTTTTCTGAAACTAAAAAAAAATACATTTCGTAAATCAAAAATATTGTTAAATTAAACAAAATTAAATTAATTTTTTTAATTGGTTCATTGGAAATAGTTCTATTTTGTGATGCTCTTCAAGATATTAGTGATTAGTCTCATAAATCCCTTATTCTTTCCTGCACTAAACAGAATGATATTTCAAGATCACAGAAAACATTGACATTGTAGGCCAACTACAGCAATATATTTTTAAAATGTAAAAAAAATCCTTGAAGTTGTACCGCTTGCTTGGTTTATTTAATAAACTTTTTCAGTTGTTATATTGTTAATCTACCCCACCCCTCCCCCCAAAAAAGTTATAATTTTTTTTTACAAAAATATTGAGATAAAAAATCTTTTGCAGGAAGTTGCCTTGTTCTCCACTATATTTTTTATATCTATGTAGGCTTTCACCCAGGCTCAGCTGAGTTATTTAAATGATAACCACAGGATGCCCATTTTACACATATTGTCACAAAAATCATTTAACAACTTATGCAATGCGGATTTTCCTCTAAAAATGGGTTCAACTCATGATTACTTCAATTACATGTCACAATAAGTTTAACTTTAATAGATATTTTCTTTAAATGTTTAAAGTTTGACACTGAAAACAAGACCAGCACACTCACTCGCTCACCAGTCTGTCTCATCTGCTCTCACTTCTTTAATTTCAGCTTGCCTGAATTTACATTAACATGATATTCAGCCCTCATCACACACCAATCTGGGCCTCAGCCTCTCATAAAAGTCCTCATAAAGACCATGTTATGACAAGGGCATCAATGTCTGTTATCTAGAATGAGGGTTTATTAAATAGAAACTGCCGGCTGGATAACGAACATCTCTGTTTACAGGGCTATCTACATGGTCTCAATTTCTTTACAGCCTAATCCAGGTATGGATCTCCTCACGGGATGGGCTCAGCTGCTGAGATCACATTGCCCTGAGATGAAAGATCATCAGTTGAGGAGAACAAGTGGACAACATGTCCATAATCCGCCTTTAACCCAAGTCAAATACCAGTGACTGTTCTGGATCAGTGTTTTGCTGAGTTTATCAGGCGGGTGTTTATCAGACATGTCGCCTGAGGGAAGGGCAATATAGCAAGAGCTATTTGATCTCTTTAATGTTGGTTCAAGTGCAAACAAAACTATTTTAAAACTGCTTACTACACAAATAATGCTGCCACTACTGCTTAGTGCACGGAAGTTTATGCTTCCTTAAACCAGAAACATCTGTAAGGTTTTTCATTTTACTAGATTAAATGTTAACTCGTGTTAGTGTCCAACAACACAGTACAAAATCTGATATTTATATAAAACAAGGAAATAAATGATTAAATTTCAAGCACTTTTACATAACCCTCCAAAAGCACAGTTTTTCTAACTTTGTTAAAGAGACAATATTGGGTTTTTGGAGTACCATTTTCAGGGAAATGGAAAGCATTACATTTGGTTAATCATATTTAATCATATTACACCAATTTGCCAAAGGTGCTACATTACTTGGCCATTTGCCAGAAGCATGAGGGATGGCACCCCTATGGAACAGGTTTGGTCACCCCAAGGGTGACATCCATCACAGACAAGTTTCCAAAAAATGTTCACTTAAATTGGAAGTGAACACACCAAGCTCATAAATCAGGTGTGTTTTTGCTGGGTGGCATGACGTGAGACCTTCTAGCCTTTCGTGCCTCCTGCAGATTTCTCCAGGCAGCTCAGCGGTTATCAATCTCTCAGAGGATCAGACACGGTCTGGTTCTGAGGACGTTCACTCCTCTGTGCGGAAGAGAAAGAGAGAGTTGTCTGCTGAAGCAGGTGCATAGAGCTGTGCTGAAAGACACCAGGGCAGCTTAATATCCTGTCAAAAGATGAAGGTGCCTTCTAGGCTTCTGTTGTCCTGGTTGAAATCTTGTAAAAACTAGCTCATCCACTGAGCTTTACAACGTCAGCAAGCTTTTATGTAGTACATAAAAGGTACACTAGCACTCATCTGAGCAGTGAATGAGTGCGAGAGTAGCTATCGGGCCAAGTGGAGACCTTTTGTCAGGCATCTCTCAGCGATTTATTAATGGGTACACCTTCAGCCATTTCCCTCTTTTGTGCCATGGATTGGAATGCAGGGCTATTTGAAGAAACCCTCCATTACTCTTAACTTTGTGTGTTGGTTATTTTGCTTTCTCTCAGCATACATGCAGAATCACATTTGAGTTAGCATTAACCCAAAGAACTTTGTACAGATTGCAGTTAATGTCATCTACAAAGGAGATCCTATTAGGTCTGAGTGATTGAGTTCAAATATTTGATGAAGTGTTTGAAAATGTAGCATTGCTGTTGGTTTTTTTTAGATATTTTCTCAAGCCAACACTAGCCCCAATGTACTGGATTTTCTAAAAAAAATGGCATATTGTGATAAAGTTCATTATTTTCTATAATGCACTGAAAAACATTAGACTTTCATATATGTTAGATTAATTTAGACACAACTGAAGTACTTCAAGCCTTAAATTGTTTTAATATTGATGATTTTGGCATACAGGAAATTGTTCAGATCACAACAGAATCTGTTATTCTGTTCAAATGACCCTTGTGGCATGGTGGCAGGTGTACTTTGGCTCCCACTCATTTCCTAGCATGCGACATCTCTACCTGCTAAAGTGTGCCATTGGATTGATCGTACTGCTATGGCTTGGGAGCAACAGATGTTAAACACACATTGTATTGGGATGTAGCTTGTTCTGTATCTGACACAGCAAAACCAAACCAAGCTGTTGTTAAAAACAAGTTCTTCCTTGTTCACTTCCATGTTGTTTATTTATCTCTTAGGCATAAATGATGGGGAAGAGCTTAACAAGCTCCACACTACAACAGTTGAGTGGAATTTTTAGGCGAATGTTTAAAGATAGAACCGATTTTCATTCAAACCAATGAAAACTATACATTGGAGTTAATCGATAAAATCGATTTATCACCCGGCCAAGTTCTGTGGCTTAATTAAAAAAACATAGCTAAACAAGTTTTTGTACAAGAACCAGACAACCGTTTAAGCACTCTGCTTGAGCATTATAGTGCCCCATTTCTTTGGGTAAAAGCACAATCTTCTGACCAGTTAACTTTGCGTTAGTAACAACAGATCAACTTGTTTCTTCCAAATTCAATGTTAGCCCCTAACCGAACATGCGCCAGTTGACTTATTTTTGGTCTAATCTTAACCTACCTTTACAGAGGGCTTGGGTAATTTGCACCTGGAAGTAAGGTGACAAAAGGACACAATGGCGCCTCATTGTCATGGAGGATAAGGTCAATATTCTTATGTGTGCTTGTCTGTACTTCAATTGCTGTTGGAATCGTAACACTTTTTTACATTATTGAAATGAATTTGAAATGTTTCATTTTAAAAGCCAGATTAAATTGTTGCTATGGCTCCAAAACACAACCAAGTCAAAAAAGTACTGGAGATGGTCCTTCTAAAGAAAGGGACCCACAGTGTTTTTAAATCAGAGAATGCATCGTGGAGTTGTTTGATGAAATGCCATTCATGTGACCTAGTTTCTGAAATGCGGCAAAGCCTGGCTGGCAGTGAGTAAGACTTACACAGGGCAGTATTACAGAGCTTGATTGAAGAGGTTGCAAGCTAGGGAGCTGAGTGTGTGTGTTTGGAGAACGTGTGTGTGTGCGCCTGCATTCAGTCACGCTTTAGCCATTTGTCTTCCTGTAGTTGATGTCCCAGGGTCTCATTGCATGCTGACTGTCCCTCAGTGGCGGCTTCCTGTAATTAATAGGGGCTCCTGCCTGAAGTCATCCGAGAGCAGGTGTTTTTGTGAAGTGGAGAAGTGTTATCTGCGTGACCCGACAAATATTCATCCTCCCATATCAAGGAACACCCTTGGCCCCAAGACACAAATCAACTTCAGTTTAGTGACAACAGAGAATGAGAGCGCTTATTAGTGCCGTCATACCAGGGGACCAGAATATCATAGGGACCTGTTGGTGGACTCTCTTGACACTAAGCGCTAGGCTTCTGCTTTGGTTAACCCCTTGGCAACCAGATGCATAGCAACAGCATGGAAGTACACTTCAGGGCATGAGTGCAGTTTTCCTGGATGAGAGAGCGCAAATGTGGTCACATGCTTAGGTTTGAATTTTGGTTTGCAAAGAATGTCTCAAAATGTACCAGTCCAAACCTCTAACGGCTTTATAGGTTTGCTCTTTTTTTACTTGTAGATTCCAGTACAATAGTTCTATAGTGAATTTCATTGATTGAATGTTTTACATTTCAGTCAATACATTGTACATTTGAATCAAAATTTGACCCGTTACCATACAGAAACAAGTCTTCATTTTATGTTCTTGAATTTATGAATAGTTGGATACTTATGGCTTGGCCGTTCAGACAGTAAAGATGCATATCTCACCAAGGCCACATATGAAGGTGACCTGGTCACATTTGGAAAAAATCAGAATTGAGCCATTCAGATTGTCATGAATAAATTAGATACAGGTCGCAGATGGGCACAAAAAATCTGATTTGGGTTCCGTTGGGCTGCAAAAAATAGCCTCTGTGTAGATTGTATTTCTACTGTTCAAATACCCTTCCCCATTATATTCCTTTGTTGGTGGTATCCAACTGAGAGAAACCCAAAAATGTGTGTTTCCCAAAGGAATACATATCAAATATATAGAGCAAAGGAATAAACAATGGTTGGCTAGTTACTGATATCTATAATCTCTATTATGCAAATATTTAAAATCTGCAGAAAATGGTTCCTTTTTATAGTGTAAGGGTTACACCCAACATATTGAATCCAGTGTCACCAAGCTGCAAGCAATCTATTATATGTACCCTGTTGTTTTCAATATCACATGACCTACAAGTGGCAACAGCTTTTCACACCTTCCTTTCAGAATTTCTCCTGCAGTGCATCATGGGATTGAGCACTTTTTATTAGAGGTAGATGAAGCCCAGGTGCCTTACTATATTGCATGCCCAATCAAAGGAGGGTATTTGAACTCCGGATTAGATTTTATTAGAAGAATTCGAATGCTAAGGTTCAACTGCTACCATCAAGGAATGTGCAGATTAGGAGAATAGCTGAGGAACAAATGAAGAGGGTGAAGCGTGTAGTTGGTAACGCTTGCTAGATTGCTTTGTGTGTTGGGGAGCATGGGAAAATGGGTTCCGGTGACTGACATTGTATTTCATTTAGAGATGTTGCAGCCACACAAATAGCCATCATGAGCACTTCTTATGGAACAAATGAAAATGTATTTTTGTTGTCTATTGGTTTTTCAATGTTGCTATGAGTAATCCTTGAGTGGGTTTTGGGGGAACAGGGTTGAATTGTTCACTTTATAATAATGCTTACCACTGTAAGTATCCGTAATGTATCATAGCTTGTTGATCCAGCATTTGGTCCTGTCTTGGTTTATGTTTGTTCTCCTCAATCTTCTCTGCGATGAGGAAAGGTGTTGCAATCCTGGTTCTGTACTCTCCAGCCAGGAGTGATCAGCCATGACCTGCCAGAGCAGCCACTGTAATATTCATGATCTAATTATTCAGGGCGAGGTTAGTGTGCGGAACTGTAACGTGTGATTTAACCTCTTGTCAAGGGCTATAAAAGGAAGGTGGGTTAATCTTTCTGGCAACTGTCTCTCTACCCAAGGCTGCGCGCCTCAATTTCACTTCCTGTGCCCTGGAGGCTGTGAGGAAAGAGAGGCAGATAAAGCATATTAGTGACACACAGTCGTAAACATTCATGTGCCTGCACTTCACACTCACATTGCTGGAGATACTCTGTGTCTCTTGGTTTTCTCCGGAGAAATGAAAAATAATTGACCTTTGATTACCGGTGACGGCAGCTGCCAGTCTGTCAGATCCACTCAGACTTGTTCATCCAACACTGAAGTTTAGAGCTGTCATTTCCCCTTTTGAATAGCTCACAAAGGCACTTTGATCTAAAAAATTTTTTTACTTCGAAATCACCTTTGAACAGATTCTCTGAGGATGAGCACCATCAAGGACTTGTTGTCTTTCTTTTAATTGGGCAGCTCTTAAGAATAAGAGAACTGAAAGTAATGTTTATAATTTACAGAATCAATCAGTATTTGAGCCTGAAGGACCACAAAGTGAAACAAATTGTTCGTGTAATACACATCTTAGTGAGCACAGCTCTTAGCTTGTAAAAGTGGAAAAGTTCATTTAATGTAGTGATCCCAAACAACAACTCCACAGACTGCTACTGGTCTGTGTATCAATTGTTATCAAGACAGATCGCGTGTGTACAATCTTTTATTTTGTAAAATTGCCAAATTCTCAGTTTGATCTTAAAAAAAATGAACCCACAGGCTGGAAAGTTTATTGAGACAGGTGATTACCATATTCCAAGCTCTGGACCGGTCCATGAAAAAGTTCTCTAGATTTTTTTTTGCATAAAGGCCATTAAGGTTTATGCTAAGCTATGCTAAAAGTGCCATTGTCTGAGAACGGCTGAATGGATTCCAAAAGGGTACGACACTACCTATTATCTCAGAGGAGATGGAGAATGTGTCAAAAAGTGGAGCGTTCTTTTAAGCACTTAGCTTTGAAAAGGTAATTGTTCGATTGGTGGGGTGTAATTAACACATTTTATATTGAGGCTTTTACATAGTTGTCATAATATGAAGAACCGTTTTAGAATTGAATTATTACAGTTATGTTTTTTTTATGTAGCTTCATATGGTAAATGCATTAAATACAGTAGAATACTGCCAGATGTTTTGGTTCCCTTTATTTTCTTTCAGCTGGATATTGATCCCAAATTCAAAGTTCAAGTGACCAACACGAAACTCAAGATTAATGTTATGTAATGGTTCAAACAAAACTCTGATCTCAGTGCTTTTGAGGATTTGTCTGCACAAAGTGTACACTGAACACGAACATTACCATGCTATGATCAAAGCCATTTATATACGGTACATCTTTTAATAATACAACCATGTTTATGCATCTACTTTTAGAACAAATGTTTTTTTATATATAAAATCAAAATTATGTGCATTTGCTTAGAAATTATTATTTAAAAAATTTTAACTTAAAAAGAACTTTTAAAATTGAAAAAGAATCGTATATAAGATTTATACTATTCTTATAAAGTGTGTCCTGATAGAATGAATGCATGCCTACAGTGTAGAAACAAATTCCGCCTTCCCCTTTTAAGTAAATGGCACATGGAGGAAACGCTAAAAAAACAATTGCTTTTTATTTGTGTTTACACTTTTTATGATTTTGTTTGTAATTCATACAGTAACCAAAGTTCAACAATTTTTAACTTTTCAGTTAGATCTAAAAGTATGCAATACCACATGATTTATGAATAGACATGTTTTAGAATAGACATCTATTTACACATTTATTTTCGTTACATTAATGTAGAGAAATAAAAAAGTATCATGTAACATATTTTGCATTTAGTTAATGAGGTGCGCTTTAAACTTAATGTAGTTTACATTAAGTTTAAAGCGCACCTTAAAAAACAATCAATGGCTGTTTAAAAGCCTCTTGTAAAAAATAATTACCGGTACTTAATATCCTGAAATTCTCCCAGCATTGATCTTATTAAGCAGATTTCCTCTTGGACTTTGTCATGTAAAAAAAAAGTTCAGTTGTTTTTTTGTTAATCAGACTAGAGCTGATCATTTAAACATGCCTGGCTTGAATTATGCTTGGCTGAGAGAACCACACGCTTGAACCCAGTGATCCCAACCATCATCACTCAGAGTTTAATCCATTCTCCAATCCACGCCACAGGATTTGATTTGCTTCTAAAGCAGCGTTCATGTTCACTACCCTCCATGCTCTATATTCCAGGGTGCTGTATAGTCAAACTGGATTTTAGATTACACTTTAATTATACCTGTTCTCCAAAGACAAAGTATACAGGTGCAGTTACTCTGAACAAGTGTGCTCACACATGCACAAGTGTACCTAAATCACTGCTATTGTTTGATTCACCAGCCCACATGGCTTTGTTTCCAGCACTCTTCAGAATAACCAACCCACACAAGCCCTTATCTTACCTCCACCAACTCCTCTGATCTGATTCTGGACCTGCAGCCTGTTCTAGAATGATCAGAGTCATCTAGAATTGGCACTCTATTCCTGCTGAGCACTTCCATGCCTCTCTCTGTGTAATCAGACTCGTCTTACAAAATGCAATCTGAGTGGGGAGGCAGGGGGTGTTTCTATCAGATACACTGCTGTTTTTTTTTTTTACATGCCTGGCTTAACTGCATATCACCACCATCGCATAACCAGGCATCTGGAATGGCAGACACATTAATCTGTGGGTGGCCTTCTGGTGAAGGAGCAGCAGGAATGTTACACTTCCAGGTCAGAGCATCACCTCGACATGGGTCAGATCCCCCGCAGGCACTGGGGCCTGTGTTAAGTTGAAGGAGGTCAGTGATGCCTTGAGAAAGCTATCCCTTTAATCTGCCTGCCAGTTGCTCAGCTGGTCAAGGACCCCCCGCAAGTATTTGTTTTTAACTGTTTAATGATTTTTGAGTCCTGCTTTCCAGTGTATTTGTTTACTTTGTCTCAGAGCATTTCGTAAAATTCCTCTGAGATCAGTGGCTACATAAGGTCGTGTTTTTGATGTTTTCCCATAATTTATAAAACCAGGGAATTTTCTGCTTTAAATAACCAAAACCCTGTTTACTTCACGCTACTTCCTTGTCGACAGTGTGGTCATATGATATGTGATTACATGTGATGTAATTCCATCCTTCCTTTTTATCCACAAATGGGGCATGGGGCAGCAGCCTCAATGGACACTTCCTCCAGTTCTACCTATAGAATACAGAGGTGTTCCCAGGGCAGCTTAGAGACATAGTCTCCTCACTTTGACCTGGGTCTCCTTCTGTCTGAACATGCCTGGAACACCAATATGATCCCTTAACCACATCAACTGGTTCCTCTAGATTTGGAGGATTAGCTGCTCCTTTTCAACTGATCATTATTCTAATCGACTGAAAAACTGTAGAGAAAACATGTACGATTGAGTTGCCCATATACTAGTGCGGACCAGAGCGATCCGTGTGGTGTGAAATGAGGACTAAATCTGCAGACGATTGCAACAATGTAACAGTTGTTTCTCTTGGTCTGGACCAAATTAAAGAGCTAGGTGTGAAAGCACCCTTACTAAACTTCTTAATGTCAACTGAGGAGCACTAATGCAGCATTAAACAATAATCTATATGACTCAAAAGATTCCTTGATGCAAGGATGCAATTTGACAAATAGAACAATACGCAGACATGCTAAACAAAAACTGTGATGCATGTGAATACCAACTGATCATGTAACAGAGTGCAAATGAGGATGAAGTACTTGCACTCTCTGATTACTCTGAGCCACTACAGATCACTTCACAATCACACAGCACACATTTATCAACAATATCGCTGTAAGAGGAATAAGATTCATGGCTCTTGGGGTTCATGAGCTCAGAGTGAATTCCCACTAAATATCTGGGTTTAATCTGGGAAAAATATATCTTAACGGCTTATTCTTCAAGGGTCTTGATAAGTCAAATACTTCGAATATGTGTTTCATATTAATCCCTTAAGTCTTTCAAACTGCAAGATTGTGTGCACATTTCAGTATAGTGTGTTTTCTTTATGTTGAACACCAATTTTCTTTAATTAAAAGGTGTTTAAAGTACTCATCCACTAACCAATGACAGACTGAAAAGATCATGGGAACCTAACACTTGTTTGACCGTTAACACCTATATCTGGTTTAAATGTGCCAGTTTTTTCTAGAACTGAAAATCGCAAGAAATGCTTGATATTTTGGTGTTTTTCTATTCGATGGCATAGAAGGGTTCTGCATGGTTTGCTTGGATTAGTGTCACTGTAAAAACATTTGCAGTTGTTCCGTACCTTGATCAAGAGTGTGCCTCCTTGTTTAACCACTAGATTAGACATTTCTTTTGTGTTGCTTTTCAAAGGGTGTTTAAGTGAATTATGTATTACTGGTCATGCAGGGCATGCTGCTGTTTCTTGTGTGATTAGAGTTTTGTCATGCTCACACACTGTTCTATGAAGCAAGCAGCGATCAGTTGGTCTTCTACTTTGCTATTTCTCTGGCCAATCAAGAAATATCACCAGCTCTGCCCCATTCCACCTGAGAGAACTTCACTAAAATGAGTAAAAAAAAAAAAAAAGCCAACTGTTACCTTTGCATTTTATCTTGTAACATGTTTTTGTTGAGTTTATTTTTTATTTTTGTTCATCTAATCACTTTTTGGTTGAGGAAAAAATCTGTAGAGCAGGTGTCTGTGATTTATTTGGAAAGTATCCATTGAATTAACATGGAGTAAAACTGAGAATTTCATAGAAACTTCAAACTAACCCACAGTTGTGGAGGTAGAAACTTACCAACCAACGAGAACATACCAACCTCCAATACCAAGTATTTGAACCAAAGGCTCTAAGAAAGGCTTTAAGATTTACCATTAACTTACAATGGCCATTGAAAAAAAATTGGAAGTGGATTTGCTTATTTTAATCACAGTAACAAGATTTTTTTTATAATTATTTTAGAGTTTTCAGTACGATACAAACACACATAGACACTCCTGCAAAAGAAAGACATCCTCCTCAGATATTAACCAGTTAAATATTTCAGGCTCTCTAGAAATCTTTACTCTAGAAACCACATTTTCTGAACTTCATCTCAGCTTTGGTAAGAGACTTAAGGATTTGGTTTATAAGACTTGAAGTGACAAGGAGCCCATTATAATGTCACTGACCCCTCCATAGCAACCATATCACTACCTCAGCAAAGAGGGTTGGATCTTAGCAGTCATATTGGCATGCAGAACTGTCTCCTCATCGTTTTTTTTCCATCTAGTTTTATCTATTCTAGCTTCATCTATTATTCATCTGAGCGTGTATAAATACTTGTGTGTACTTTTGTTTGAATTTCTACTCAATCTTTGACCACAATGTCCTTGTGCCATCATGAAGAGAGATTTGACTCCAAAGAGAGCATAACCTTTTCAGTTCACTTTTATCAAATACATAAACTTAAATATTTGTTTATGTAGAGCTGAGATGACACAACTTCAGCTAAGTTCAAATCTACGAGTGTCACTCAACCAAACACACACTTGACTGTGTCAGATTAAAGGTTAAATGAACTGTACCAGGCTGTGAACTTTAAAATGGAACATGATTGGTTTAAACATAGGTCTAATCCCGAAGTTTCTGCAATCAGGTTTAATGTTGCTACGTTTTGCACAGACTAGCCCTCAAGGCATGCCATAACTCTCCTTAATCTGGTAAGATTTGAGACTTGAGATGTTTTTATTCCTGTTAACTTGTTTGCAATTTTTTGGTAACTTTTAGACCGCTCTGGGATTTCTAAGAGGGAGAACTAGCAAAATCACTAGGTGATCAAATACTTATTGACCTCACTGCATCATGTGTAGCCTCATAACAAATACATCACTGTCTCGGTCTATCTGATCGTTTTAAACACCAGCCTCAAGTGGTCAATCAATGAACTGCCATTTCATTCACTTCCTTAATAGCTTCATAAGGGACCGCGGGAGTTTGCAGCTTGACATTTACTATGAGGATGATTTTACAATCAATCCAATCACAACTTGACACCAGCTCCAGACATTAAAGGTTGTTTAATTTAATCATGTCTGACACATTATAGTTGAGATTGGATAATTTGAACTCCAGTTCAAAGCAGGTGGGAACAGTGCCTGAAGGTACATTTAGAGGTCAGATTTAAAGCTTTGTGCTGCTGAGCGGCAGAATGCTGATGAAGTTGATTAGTGGCGGCCAAAAGACTTCATCCACTCCTGCTCACTCATTGTTACCGACATGACTCCTTCTACATCAGTGCCCAGTTCGTCTGCGTTGAAGCTTGCACAAGCTGTTCTCTCGTCAAGCTTAGAAAATGCTCACCTCCCTGACACCTCTCGGATGCCTGGGTCACTCCTGCAGTTTCACAGCAACTTACCGGCCTGTAAAAAGCTTATCGACCCCGTCAGGCGTGTTTCATAAGCTTTGTTACTTCAGGAATTTGCAGTACTCTCTTTCTTATTATGGCCGTTGTGTCAACAGCAGCGTATCTGCAGTGATTGATGTTTGAGGGCTTATTGAAAGAGAGAGAATGGCTGAACTGGAAAGTCTGATGTAGGCTCTATCAGCTTTTTGCTCGCTCACACACATACCTCTGAACACATAGCCAGTGCAATAACAATGAAATGAAAGTTGGACTCTACTGAGAAACCACAATCACCATTAATGATTATTATACCAATTAAAGTTGTTTTTAATGGGATTGCAGTAGTAGAAAGTGGTAATCAGCCAGAATATAAATTGTAATTCATCATGTATAGAATGGTTTTGGTTTAAGTGCCAGTTCTCTGCATGCTTTATGCTCTGCACTAAAAAAATGTGCATAAGGTTGTTCAGAAGAGTAGACTTTTGAAGGGCATACAGTTGACTCAATCACTGTTCCAGTCAGCAAACGTTTGTGTGCACAGTTGGGTTTTAAGACAGATTTATCGCATTCAAGAGCTAAAGCAGATCCTCAGCTTGTCCTCTTCCTTGACAAGACTTTATCTGTTTCCTGGAATCTGGAAATTCACCCATGTTTGATGTGCCGGTTCCCATGGTCTCATGCCCTTGTGAAATGTTTGCAGTCAGAAAGCCAAGCTGTCTGTCTATCTGTTTGACCAGTTTCACTGCCCAGCACTCTCCACAGGGCACCAGAGAGGATTCTAGATTGTTAAAGCAGTGAGGATGCCAAACAGATTTTTTTTTATTTCTTTTAGTGAATGTAATTTGTCATAAGTTTGAAAAAGTCTTGTTCCCATGTGTAATGGCATGGTGAAGCTCTACTTTGATGTCAATCTTTGATTAAAGGCTGACTTTGTAGAACGGTAAAAACTGCTAAAAATCTGGTGACAGATGTATGGGAAATCAGGCTCCGTGATCTTTAGGAGCTATTTTAGACTCTAGGGATGCAACAAGACATGGTTTACCATAGAAACATGGTTCAGTGGGGACTGTTTTGTTCTTTAGGGAGTGTGAATGCAACTCCATCTGCTTTTACTCTCTCTCCCACCTGGTCACTGTCCCTTTAAATATTATTGTTTGTCTTGGTCAATCATACATTATACATTTGTTTGACTGGTTTCATAGATAAAAGCGAATCAGAACAATCCTGCATTACAGGTTAGTGAGAAAAGTGTTTTCTCAGGTTTCTGCCTCAGTTGAGCTATCTTCATACTTGCAGTGAAGTTTGAAACTGACACTACACCTGCCGTGATCTGCAAAGCTTCAACTTTGTGCTCTTTTTCCAGATGCTTTATGCAAATCCTGACCTTAAAAGCTTCTGTTGGCAAAATTGTAAAAAAAAAATGCAGTGCTATTTTGCTTACCAATAATAGAAAATTAAATAAAATAAAAGTCTACATGTATAAAGCAAGAGAACAAAAAAATTGCCTAATAAATTTTCTGTAATAAATTATCTTTAAAACTGTTTTTTTTGTGGCAATGCTTGATTTAATTTTTAGTACAACTCCAGCCTCTCTTCTTACAAATATTTTCATATAAATGTTTTCTTATAAATCTTATAAATGCAAAAATCAAAAGTATTGAGACAAAATAATCTAATTCATAAATCCCTGAAAAACTAAAGACAAGGTCACAATAATGTGACAATTAAAAAAAAAACAGCAAACCTCTTATAAACTGGTCCAAGCACTTTTGTGCCAGAACTTTGAAAAATACAAGCCATATCACAGTTGTTGTATTCCTTAGTTCCACCACTAGATCGGGTCTGTAAAATGAAACTGAAAGATGATTGCCGGACAAATTATGTTTCAAGTCTTGTAATGTTCGTTTAAAACCAAAAATATCAAAGCTACTAACCTTTTTGAAACCTATACATTATATTCATTCATTCATTTTTCAACCCACTTACTCCCTTTTTGGGGGCACGGGGGTCTGCTGATCTCCAGCAGTGAGGGGCGGGGGTACACCCTGGACAGTGCATCAGTACATCACAGGGCAACATTCACACACATTCACAGGTAAATTTATATTATTCATGTTTTTGGGGATTGTGGGAAGCCAGAGTACCCGGAGGAAACCCATGCAAGCACTCCTTACAGGAAGGTCACTGGTGAGCTTCGAACCAACAACCTTCTAACTGGAATGCCACAGTGCCATCCACTGAGCCACCTGTCCACCTGTACATTATATTTGAAATCAACATAAAACAATAGCTGGGTTGCATCATTCCGGTTTAATTCAAACTTGGCACTCGCACGGAAGCGTGCAGAGACTTTCTACGGGTCAAAACCTTTACTATTTTTTTTTAGCTCAATAAACCTTTATCCCAGAAACCATCAGTGCAAATTACACAAAGAGCAAGCATCATCTAGAATGAAGCTCTGAATCAAACTATCTTTCTTTAAAGTATTTGTGTTGAAGCTGCAGTTTAGAGGTGCTCGAGTTATTGGGCCGCCCACAGTATGATGGATGAGGATGGCTACAGCTGCAGAAGGCTGCCCGTAGATTGTGGTCAGGAGGCAAAGAAGTGACAAATCATGATGAAGAGTCACACTGCACTCAATAAGCTGAATCCGTTCTCTCTTTGGTGTCTGGTATCAGCTAAAGGGCACTTCTGTATAATACAAGCTGGGCATGTGTTCTCCCTCTATCTGGGACGGATAGACTGTAGTGTCAACCAGAGAGATAGAATGACCCGCTCCCACCACCACCACTCTTCAGATGCAGTCTTGCAGTTTCCTCCCGTTCTTTCAAAAATCACTATTCTTTCTTTTTTTCCGCCATGCTGCAATTTATCAGCATGGTGTCCAATTTTGGATGAGCAGCAGGAGTTCAATGGATGAGCAGTAAAAGGATGAAGCTTGTTGTAAATGAAATTGTCTCGCCATCTCATTTCTCTCGTCTGTTTTGTTCTTTCCTGTTTTTGCAAACGGATAAAAGCGTGTGGTAGATTAAGAGCATGTGAGGGGATTTTTCTCGTGATTCTCACAACAGATATTTATTAATAGAACATTACCAATTCCCCATCCACTAAATCTTACCTATTTTGTTCATTCATTAAAATACCCTTGCAGGGCAGTAGCATTGAATGTCTAGTGAATATCTATTAGCTCAATTACACCAAGTAAATGTCTCTCTCTTAAAGATTCTGCATTTTTGGGGGATTTATGAATTTTTACTTTGTCTAAACACTTTTTAATTTTGTTATTTAACATACAAACTGTTCGTTCTCAATTTCTACAATTTTACGGTAAAAAATGCTACATTTAATACTCAGAATTGTATTTTTATACAATTTCAGGTTTGTTGTTGAATATTTATAAAAAAAAGCTGGGGTTGTACTAAATAATAATATTGAGGATTGCCACAAAAACAGTTAATTTATTAATGAATTAATTTATTAATTTAAGTTAATTTATTGTAAAGAGGTAAAAAAAAAACGCTCTAAAAGGCCCCAGACTTCTAAGAATTAAGACGATTTACTGTCTTAAAGTTTGTATATCTCTTCAGCTTTTCTCTAGATCTGGTGATTACACTTTTAGCCTAGCTTAGCATAGATAATTGAAACTGTTTGGACCAGTATCATTACTGTATAAAATGATCAAGGAGTTCTATCCTTTGTCATATTTCCCTATTTAAAATCAGCAGATTGGTTTTGTTTGGAATTTTAGAAAAACATCTACTATTTAAAAATTTCATTCCATGTCAAATGTTAGTTGGTGACTATTTCCTTTCAAATGTTGATCGATAAAAAGATATGGTTGACTTTATATAACTCTTTGACTGAACTAAGACCAAGCAAAATGTGTTTATTGTGTGTAAATTAATAAAGGTTTTTTTAACTTGGAAACATGAAATGCATGTTACTAAACCTTGAAATGCACACAGCGGTTCGAGCACTCTTCTGATCTCCTGAATTTCTCTCAACATCTGTCTTGTGTTGTTACACCCATCAGGTTTCACATTACACCCTGCGTTGCAGTAGCTGCTATAGAGCTTCATCACCTTTTCATACTGCCTGTGGTTTAGTGTTCGCACTTCATCTTTCGTAACCCACACATCCACAGGTACAATTGCTTTTCATGTTGCTCCTTGTAGAGTATTATGTTGCAGCAGATATGAGAAGTTGTATTGATGAACACCATTCTGCCCTAAAGCTGCCACTTTTATCTATCCAGCTTTATTTTTTATGGTCATCAATGCTTACAACTCAAAACACTTCTTATGTGTGTAGTGTTGTATTTTTTTAACACAAAAAATTATCCTTGAATCTAATGCTATTGGATTCCCCTGTTCTTTTCATTAGTGCTGTCAAAATGAGCACGTTAACACATGGAATTAAATTTGAAATATCTAACGCATTAAAAAAAATGTATTGGACCGAGTTGGGGATTTTTTTGGGGGGTGGGGATTTTTGAGTTCAATGTGCAATAAAGTATGGATTAGACAAAGGAAGAACTTTTTGTCATGGTGTTGTATTAATACCTTTATTTTCTGCCTTTTCACTCATCACAGTTTTTCTCATGTATTTTTTCCCACCTTGCTCATGTGATCGGTGTTCTGTCGCATGATCTCCAATCAGCAGCGCAAGCCTTCCGTCTATATGAGTTTGTGAACAAAGCCATTCATTAATTTAGTTTAGTTTACACCTCCTCCTTTGGAGAAGTCTTATGTTATTCAGGCTTTCCATGAAAATGTCTTTTATATGTTTCGTTTTTGTGTTTATATTACTTGTTTTTGTGATACAAAAAATATCAGTTTTCAGAATAATTGCAAAGGATTGACGGCACTAGTTTTTATGCATTACTGTAAAAAAGCCATAATACAATACATAACAATTCAGGCATGTGATTAAATTCAAAATACCCTAGAGTTTGAGCCCTTTAAATGATCTTATGTTCTCCTGTAATGTGGAAAAGACATGAATGGAATTAGAATAAAATATATCTAATTCTGTAAGATTTTATGTACTTTTTGACCGTTGATTAAATTGCATTTTTCAGTAGCCTCAAAACTTACAAATGTACAAGAGATTAACAAATGAATCCAAACAAACTTGTACTTGTGATTCTTGAAAACATATTTGTGAATTCATTCATTCATTCATTTTCATTCCCGCTTATTCCCTTTCAGGGGTCACGGGGGTCTGCCGGTGCCTATCTCCGGTGCACATTGGGCGAGAGGCAGGGGTACAGAGTTCGCCAGTCCATCACAGGGCAACATTCACACACACACACACATTCACACCCTAAGGGGAATTTAGCTTATTCAATAAACCTATCCGCATGTTTTTGGGGATTGTGGGGGAAACCGGAGCACCCGGAGGAAACCCATGCAAGCACAGGGAGAACATGCAAACTCCTTCCAGGAAGGACACCGGCGAGCCTCGAACCGACAACCTTCTACCTGGAAGGCCACAGTGCTACCCACTGCGCCACTGTGCTGCCCATATTTGTGAATTATGTATTGTTATTTTGTATTTTATTTTTTTGATAATCATAGTTATTTTCATGGGTCTTTTTATATTATTTGTGGATCATACTTATTTTTAAAGGTATTTTGACTCAATTGTCCTCCCATAGACAAGGAGTCAAGGGCTCAAGTGTAATTTCAAGTTGCAAGTTGAAAAATGTTCAATCACTTTCAAAGCTGCTGAGTATCTAATTCTACACACGGTCAATGATTTTGCCCAATAACAAAACAAGCATCCCCAGCTCAGTAGTCTCCACATCAGATTCTGCTCTGATAGCTTCAGGCAGTTAGCATCTATCCTTTAATACTTTTCACATCTTAACCTTTCGTTTCTGTTCACCTTTAATTAGAGAAGTGTCATCACTTCCATACTGTTTCTAAATGTGGACTCACACTTTTTTTCTCAAGCCAACCTTCTTCCCCTTCTCACTTTTCTTTTTTCCTTCCATTCAATTTTTTTTTTATCACACATTGGCGTTTGCCATCAGCTCCAATCTCGTATAATTTTAACATCTGCTAAGTTTTTGACCCAGAAATCATGAGGGGATTGCAGGTAGAGTAAATAACGAATTGTTGAGCGTGAGACATGTCATAAGTAAGATGCTGACAGTCTGCGAGCCGTCCACATGCTGCTGCAGCACAATCTATTCAGGCTTAGAAATTGCTGTTTGAAATGGTTCTGTGCTGACCTGAACATTCCTTTACAACCAAGGTCTCTTTCTCTAGCTCCCGTTGAGCTGCTCTCGCATCGAGGCTAAACTTGTCTCTTTTGAAGAAACCTAAATGCGTGCTCTCACCCCCACTGTTCTGTGCGTTTCTCATAAAGAAACATCACATTGTCTCTTTTCAGCACATCCCCTGAGAAGTGATTTTACACAATTGCCTTTTGTGTTCCTGGGAAACGTTCCTTGCAAGCGCACAGTGAATTTCTTTTTCTCGCTATTGTATGTGTATATTTAACGTAATTAGCCTGTGTTTTTCCTCAACATAAAGGGCAGTTTGGGCAGATTGTCTGAGCTTCACAGCTCTGCCCCACCAGAGCCTGATTGAAGCTCACCATAGTCATTTTCTAAATAGCTCTCTTCCACTCCACTTTCCTCACTGTATCTGTCTTCTCCTGCATACACCCACCCTCTGTCCTCCCTTGCACACAAAGAAACTGAAAAAGCAGTGGAAAAAGGACTCTTTTATCAGATGCCGTCTGACCCAAACATTCATTGAGAATCTAGACACACTTTCTCTCTTTCTTTCTTCAGAGGATTTTCCCATCAGTTATGAAATAAGCGAGGAATTTAATAGAATTAACACTACAGTTTTCCATTTTATTAAAATTTTGTATTCTTAATTTTTGTATGTTTTGGTCTTCATTATTAGAAATGGATAATTATGTGTGGTTGCGAATCCCAAACCCATTGTTTCCCAACCTTCCCCCTCTCTCTACCCTCTTCTCTGCCCCATCATAATCCATGATTTTGACCTATAACAAAATATAGGGTCGTATTTAAATAAAATAACGATAAAATTGCCAAAAAATAATAAACTAAAAAGTCCTGCCCCGTCGTATAGTGGATGCTATTTCGGACACGTGCAGCTGCCATCATCATTTCCCATCCTTCTCCATCTCTCTACCTGCTTCTCTTCCAGTCCCAATACTGTCCTATTTATTCTAAATTAAAAAATGGTAAAGTATCCTTAAAAAAAAAAACAATAAGCCTTTTGCTTCCTGCCTCTGCTGTCCACTGTGTTGATCTCTTTAAATGCTTCTCACTGCTGTTTGCTTTTGACACTTCAAACTGCTTCGATAAATCATTCTCCTTCGTTCTGAGCATTTCAATACTTTTACACATTCGGTTTGCCTTGTGCATGTTTTGTTTTGGTGGAAACCCTGCAAGGATAAAGAACATGCATCGAGTGTATTATCCAGCAGAACACCTGATCTGATATTCAAACATGCTGATGGAGTTAAGTGGTTTTATATTTCATCGGAATCTGAATTGAATTTACAATTTTAAGCACATGCTTTTTCTTATATTTTTCCAAATACATCCAGTTTGTCCTTTTTTTTTACTTTTACACTGTTACTGATCCTTTCTACTGCTATGAAAGGTTAATGTACAATACACGTCCCTGCACAAGACTGAAAGCAACGATTATAGATAGATATAAAAGAAATCTCGCTGCGATCAATTTTGATTACATATCTTCATTGTAAAATGAAGATCCAAGTTCTAAACTGCTGCTTTTTTGCAAGTAAAGATTGGGCCAGAAATGCGATACAAAATCACAATTTTCCCTTGGGCACTAAAATGGCTAGAGTCTTCCCTGTTTATGCTTATTGCGTTTATATATGAGCTCTTGCTAATGGCTAATCTTAACAGAAACAAGAGACAATGTCAGAAAATAGTGAGAGTTATTCTTTGCTTGTGTCATTTGCCAATCATTGCATTTAAGATGAACCAAAGCTGTGTTGGCTTATAAATGAGAGTTGCAGCCAGGAGAGGAACTGATGCATCTTGATGAAGTTGACATACTTGCATACTAATATACAAACTAAACACAGTAAGGGAACCAGGTACTATATTGTTGTATCTTTTTTTTGGCAGTTTCTCTTGTATTACTCTAAAGGCAGTATGGCAGAACAAAAGATAGTAAGGCAGGGTTTCAAACCGGTCCCAGTCTCTTTTCTCAGGTAAAGAACCAACTCTGCTGTGTTTGTGCTCTTGCGGGATTTTAATGAGCCTCCAAAGTGACCTTTTACTTCTGTTTACCTCTTTCTCTCTGGCCTATGCTTCAGTGTTCTGCAATTGCTGCTTGTGTGAACCCTTTGCCGGTTTGTACACATTTTCAAATATTGTATTTTTTCCTTTTCGCTGGTGTTTTTAGTGCTGTTTGTTGTTTTAACGTAGCACATCTAGTTTGTCACGGTCACTGTTGCTTTTTTTGTGCAGATTGTGGAATGTTGCAAGCTGTCTTGCCGCCTAATACATTAAGATTGTGTCCAAGAGATTTGAAAGATGTCCGTCAGTTAGGGTCTTTAAACCAGAGCAAACGTGCTGTGGAACATCAACCAATCATAGCTCATCAGAAATCTGTATCCACTTGGGAGCAGAAATATTTGGTTTAGGAAGTAGAACGATTTAAATTTCTCCAAAGGGAATTGATCTCAACAATGAGAACATTCATGCTCACCCTGACAATTATGTTATAATTAGATTTTGGCAGCATCACATTGAAAGTTGATCTATTCATAACATAACCAAAGGTGGAAATGGGGGAACGTGGCGGAGATGGAGTTCTGGGAGGGAAATTCATCTGGGCGGTATGACCAAATATTAGTGTATTTCAACTGTATTTTTGACTGTATTTTTTTCTTGCATAGTTTAAAGAAGAGTTACTACAGTAAATTGGCTTAGAAATTATGTAAAGGCGTACTGTGTTTCCACTGCAAAACATTCCCCATCTCAAACAAAGCGCGACGTTCCGCCCTTCTGTGTTCCTGCCACTTTGTATGCACACACTCACCAGTATTGCGGTATATGAGAAAAATATTAAAAAACAGTATTCAATATAAAAAGTTATACCGCCCGGCCTTAATCCTCTTATAATTTTAATACATCAAATTAAAATACATGCGTGTTGCATATTATTTTTAAAATTCAGAGCTCACTAGGCCTACCACATGTTCATGATTGCGTTATTTTGAACAAATCTTTTGATTCCACTACTGATTTAAACACTGAATTTGACTACCATTTTTATATCAGTTGAAAGTATAGTCCAGACACATCCAAAGTCAGCCCTGGGGGGTGGCAGCCCTGCGCAGTTTAGGTTCGACCTTCATGAAACACACCACATCACATATTAGGCTCCTCTTGGCTTGTTTGAAGCTAGACTGGTATTTGTGTTGAGCAGGGTCAGAACCTAAAACCTGCTGGCCCACCAGGGATGACTTTGGACTTTTAGACTCTAACTTAAAACAACCCAACGTCTGACTATTTGTATACAATGAGTATAAGCGGCCCCTTTGCTTCATGAGTGGGAGAAATTAGTTAAATTAGTTGAATACGTAAAGTTTAAGTAATGTTTTAGTTCAATCAACATTCTTTATTGTTACGTTTAACCAAAGAAAAAACATTTTCAGATTAAATATTTTTGTTTAGTTTAATCAACAAAAGTCATTATTTTAAAGTGAAGTCATAAAAATAAAGATTAATATTGATATTTTCACATTTGTTTTAAATAGTCATTTAAGTCAATGGAAAATATTTAACTCTTTCAACAGTACATGGTTCAAATATTTTTTGCACACTGCATGGTATGTTTTCTGATAATCTCTGAATGTGTGGTTTTTGTTTTAATTTTAATACACAAACAAACTGGTTTATAGAATTTAAACTAGAGGTCGACCGATTATCGGCCCTACCGATTATTAGCACCGATATTATGCATTTTCACGATTGTCTTATCAGTTATTTTCAAAACCGATTTGAATTTTAATAGTATTAAATGTATTTGAGTATTAATCCAAAGCATCCAGGGGTGGAAATGTTTAAGAAGCTTGTTCGATCATACAGACATACCAAAATATGTGCAACTGATTAATATACAAAACCTTCTGATTAAGAATCATACTTTGAGCAAGTCCATGTTCCTCTTACAAACTCTTTTCACAGTAAGGCATAAAACATTTAATCACAACCAATGTATTAGCTTCAACCTTTATTAGTTTAACCATTTCTGAATTGTCATGGGGTGGACAGCTGCATGGCTTCCTCATGCGGTGCACACTTAAGTGATTTCTCATTAATAACGCAAACATTACTTAGGTTTGAAGATGGAATATGAATAATATAGGCTGAATATAAAGATAAATCTGAGGGTTTTGGCAGAAGTGGTGTGGTATCACAGCACACTTGCAAGAGGAGAGACCAGCTGAGGGTGTAAAGGTGAGGAGACTGAGATGAAGCGCTTGGGGTATGGCCAGAGCTGTCTGCTTTCTGCGTTTGATCTGAAAATTGAACTCCAGATTTGATATTGAGTGTGCGATGCCTGTTGCTGTTATTAGTGTTACTGGTTCGGAAAGAAAGCTGCATGAAGGGGTTTTCTCTGGGCACACTTGTTTGACGTCAATGTTGATTAAAGAAGTCCGTTCTGATATTGTGAAATGCTCACCTAACGTTTCATTACAAATAGCAGGGTATGGAATGGCATTAGCTTTTTTCTCTTTTTGGTGCAATTGTATCCTAACATTTATTTAAATATATGTTTGATTTACTAGCGATGGAATACTTGACGGAAATACTTTGAGTTCTTAATCAATGCAGTGAAAATTGGTGTCAAACTGACAGATTGTAATTGTTTCTTGCTGCAGCAATGTTGGAAATTATCCAGAAGATGATCCTGAGTCATTAAACTTTGCACCTTTATCTTGCAGAGAGCCTTTAATGAACACAATCTGTTTAAAGGTTTTACTCTCCAAGGGAAAAGACTATTTTAATTGGGTTGTTTTGAAAACATTGTTAAAATGTCCTTTTTTGAAAATGTATAGTGTGTTTTTAGTTGTTCTGTTATTTGGTGCAAGTAAAGCTTTTTATTAGGGCTGGGCATTGTCTCATCTCTAAATATCTCTCACATATATCTATATATAATCGGAAGATTTTCCAGTTTAATTATTTCTGTTACTTTAAAAAGACTACCGGATGTAGTCATATGACCCCGCTCTGTAAATGTTTTTTTTTTATGTAATGTGTGCTTTAATTTCACTTGTTCATATATTGAGATTCGAGTCATAGATTGTAGATAGTGTGTGTTTCCTTCAATTATTTTAATAGTCAATTCCAAATAGTTAATTTCATTCTAAAATCTCTCACTTGTAATTTCAATTGCAGTGAACTATGAAAGCAAAAAAAATAATTACAATAAAATAGTCGTTCAGAAAATCTTCTATTTGATTTTTAGGTCAAATCGCCCACCCTACATTTAATGTGTCATTAAGTTGCCTACGGTAGTGTCTAATCGCTCTCTTTTTCTCTTCTCTGCAGTGTGAGGAGGAGTGTGTGGCCCATGCCATGCTAGGACAGCGGGTGTGAGTGTATGCGTGTATGTGTGTGTGGATGGGTGTATGCATGTGTGTGTGAGTGAGTGAGTGTGGGTGCATGTGTGCGTGTATGAGATGCTGGCCTGTCTGCCAGGGCCAGGTGATCTCTCCCTTCAGCTCCACCCCCACTCGCAGATGAACACTGGACTTCAGAAATGTAAGAAAAAACATTTCATGCACACATTGTCTTAATTAGGGAACTTTTAAAATGTAAGCAATTGAAGATATTGTGCTGTGAGTCCCTCTCTTAAAGGCTCGTCTACACTGGGATGTCTTCGATCACATTAATCACCAACAGCGAGCAACTAAACAAAGTTGAGCTTGTTACATTTATATATAGGCATCTGGCAGATACTTTATCAAAAAAGACTAGGAATGAATACATTTGATCAGCTTTTGCTTAGGTCTAACACCACCATTTTCTTGTTATATTCTAGCTGTAATGCATGAAACATATTACACCAGTAAAAAAAAAAGAAATAACTTTAAATGGAAAGTTGGTTGACTTATGTATGCTTTTGAGAATTTTTTAATTAACTCTGGATCACAGTGTTTATATCCTTGAGCATGGGCATTGCAATATTTGGGGAAGTGGGTGTTTTAACACCCATATTTTGTAGCAGTAGGAGCAGGTTAACTTGGTAATGCTCAAACAAAGCACATACCAAACACTGATGTGTTTGCATTCCATTCCAAGTAGATGCGTTCATGCAAGATGATCCAGAACTTGTTTCTTTTCACACGTCTTTCATTTAAATTGGTTCGCACCAAGAGAAACAAATGATACGATGTTGCAACCGTCTGCAGATTTAGTCGTCATTCACACCACATCAATCCCTCTGGTCTGCACTAGTTGAAAATACGGTCATGTGACACCATACGGGCCAGTCATTGGTCCTTGACTGGAAAGAATGAATGTGCACACAGATTGAAACAATGGAGAACAGAACGCATGAAGCCTGGGATAACACCCTCAAAAATGGACGGATGGCTCTTCTTGAGTTTGACCCTTGATCTTTTACGATATCGTTTGTGTTAATCGGTTATGATGCACCTTGCAAATGATCCTTGGATCTCAGAGCTGCTATGAAATGTAAAACAGACACACACAAACCCATAATGTGTGTGACAACCCCTCAGACTGCTTTTTTTAAGTCCGCTTTTGGTCAGAATTTTTTTTTTTTTTAGTTCAGTTGTTGCTTTGTGAAAACGAACTTTAGTTTCATTGAATCAAACTAAACAAGTCAAGTGTGAAAGCGCCTTAGTGTCTTTATTCACCTTTTACGTGTCAATAACTGCTAGATGACATCAGTCAGCCATTTTCTTGTTGGAGGTTAGTTACTGGTGGATAGTTGAAAGTGAGCAGAAGGATGTAGCTGTTGAAAACAAAAGACCCCTCTCTTACTTTGTCACTGCAGCATTCACACTGTTAATTGTGCACAATTGTAACTCGTAATAAACGTAACCAAATGAAAAAAAACATTATATTCTACCCATTCAAAAATGGAAAACAAGAATAATTTAGATTTTTTTTATTCCCAATTATGAATGTTTCATCGAGCATTATGTCTATGTTTCTGTGGTTATTTACACATGAATCAGGAGTTGCTCTGCCCAATACATGTGTTTTTATCACTTGTTCTGCATCTTCTGTTAAAAACTGTTTTTTTTATGATTCAGGGATGATTCTAGACTCTGTCAATTTCAACTCTATTTATATAGCACTTTCAAAACAGCAGCTGGATATAAAGTGCTTTAAAGTATTATCAGATGAAACAGATTGAGGAAAACAGAATTAAAATGGGCAGGTAATAAAGATAAGAGAAACACTGTGAGATAAAACAATCAAATCTGTGCAATTAAAATGCAACAGTAAAAGCCACATTAAAGCATAACATTAAAAGGCGCATTTCAGACTATGTAAAAAGCTAAAGAGTATAAATGGGGTTTAAGACAGGATTTAAAAAGGAATTAAACTTAAAGCTTAAATGAATTACTAAAGAATTGCATTATTTGGGGCCCTGAGCTTCCTTTTTGACCTTGCATTCTATGGAAATGCTCTGTGGATACTCCACGCACCTCTTTATTCGGTATAATAACTAATGTTATTAAATAATGAGTTGTTATCCACGTATTAAATAAAAAAAAATGCAAACTAATACAAATAATTATATTTAGAAGATCAAACACATAAAAGTTTAAAAGATATTTCATGACTCTTATTTCAGGACGATATGATTTAGTAGGAGTACAAAAACTGAAGATCAAACTGTGCTGAGGTCTGCACCATGGTTCTTATTACTTTACTTTCGTGGAATAATATAACAATGCTGTTTTCAGTATCACAAAATGTTTTATCCTTGACCTACACAGCCTGATTGACTCGGGGATGATGAACAAAAACACGGTGCATAAGGCTACACCACGAGTGGACCGTACACAATGACTTCTGTCTGTGCTGGACAAAGAATATTAAGCTTTTAAGATCTAAGCTTAAATGGTTGCAACCTAGAAAATAGTAAGAGTAAGAGGGTCTGAACTTTACCAGACCAAATGAGAACCCTGGGTTGATCACTTCCTTTTTCAATGAGGTAAATGCATATATTAACATGACAACAAATGTTTATGCCAATCTATAGAGCTATGTCTAGGGAGTTTTCTCTGCTTCCCAAAAGACCAAACAGATGTTCAATTTTGATAATAAAAAGACACACTCTTGTCCGCTTTCTGACGAGATCATTAAAAAGCGGGCATTCCTTTACTGTTTGCCTGGAGATCTACTCATATCTTGACAACAGTAATTCAATTTCATGAAAATGCTAATAAAGCATCATAATGGGTGCCAACGTTAAACAATTCTTTGTTATCCCATAAAGCATCATATTCACTAATGTATGCACTTAGATTTTCTTTCCTATAATGCTAAAATGATTCAAATCCTGGTGCGGTGAACAGAAGGAAGTAAGTCGCACAGGTGAGGTCTGGAATGACATGAAGGTGAATAAAAGATGACAGAACTTTCATCTGTTTGAGAGAGCATTCCTTTCATGCTCCTGTTTACCTTCCTTTCAGCTGTCTCGAATGCACCAGATGCAGCGAATCTTTCATGCTGTGCTTTTGCTTTATTACTGCACTTTTGTACAAATAGTCAAAGGTGACATTTAAGTGAAAGTAAGAAATGACTAGTTGAAAAGAGATCTATAAATCTGGATGAATGTCTGATGAAAGAGAGAGAGAGAGGGTGCAGTGATTTGTTAACACAATCATATTTGCTGAGACATATTGTCATGGTGTGATTTTTATTGGGGCGGTTTACAAGAGTAGACGCCTGCTGAAGCCAAGGGCTCACTGAGAGATGGATCGAGGCAGATAAGTGGCACACAGGGGCAAGCAGAAAATGAGAGTCAGACAAACAGAGAAACGGAGGGAAAAAGAAATGTTCAGACCGAATCTCTCGCCTTCTCCGTCTGTGGGCAGACATACTGTCAGATTAGCTCTCCATCAGGATGACAAATGATGCTGTGGAGACATGCGAGGCCGGCAGAAGAGCCGATGGGCCGCAGACTGATGAGTCTCAGAGCGCCTCAGGAAGAGCCTCATCAGGATGCAATTACTGAGAGCCTGGAGACACCATTGTAACTCCAGGAGAGAGCACAAATCAGTGAAATAACGGTGAATAGAGTTTCTATATTTGCGTCCTACATCGTCTTTGTTCCAGGTCACAGAAAACCTAATGCTAATGTAGTGGTTGTAATCCTTTAGGCCTTTTTTTATTGGTACTCTGTTATGCGTCAGTTTGCTGTTCTAGTCTTTGTATGACTATTTGTTTTCGCACCTATTTTGACCAGGTTCCATAACCAAGACAAATGAAGCTGATCAGCGACTACTGTATTTTGTTTTTAGATTGTAAGGTGCATCCAGATAAAGTTTAAAAAAGTTTAAATTTATTCAACTAATTCACAATAATTCCCCAAGTCTGCAGATTCAGTTATTTAGCACGTGTGCGTTTTTACACTTACACTCAATTTTTAAATGACACTCAATGATATCATCACAAAATCATAGAAATAAGAAACTGAGAAATCTGACCTTTGCTCTTCCCAATGGTCTTCTAAAGATCCAAGTGATGCAACTTCCTGCTGAAAAACTAACTTATGGAAACAGGTAACTTTGTCATTTTATAAAATTATATTTTATGGTCAAGTGTAGCATCAGACTGGGGACAAGCTACTTTTCAGTGTTTTATGTGGATTTTATCAATATTTAAAATATTATAGCTGAAATTTGCAATTAGAATAGTATGCAGTACACCTTTCTAAGTAATAAAATGTATTTATGAAGCAATTTTAATGTTTTTTGTGTGCACATAAAGTCCCAGGGACGGAAATGGCACCCATTTAGTGGAAAGACTCATGTACTGAATAATACTTTAGCGATTGTTGTAAGGTGTGATGTTACTGTGGCATAAATCATCTAGAAATGCACTAAAGATGCACTAATTTCATAAATTTGCTTGTTAACAAATGAGTAAAACAGTCAAAAGCACAGCAAATCTTTGAAAGTAATGATGCATATGCTGATAAATGTCCCATGGCAGGTCATTAACTAGCTGTTCAAGTTCATGTACTCCCTGCTGCTGTCCAGATGTTAGCAGAGCACATGTGGAACTGGTACAGAATCCCTCAGGGAGACCAGGGAAGAGGCAGAATAATGTGCATGAATGCAAGCCGCGGAAGTAGATTGGGGCAAAAACACTGTGTTTTGTCTAAATGGAGCATAGTCTGCATGAACTCTTTAAAGGAAGCTGAAAAGAAGCTTCAGATGGGAAGAAAGAGATGAATAGAAGCAGGAGGCTTTACTTCTCTATGAGGAATAACCCTACTTAAGACCATATAAGCCCACTCATCTGCAGTCTGAGAGAGTGAGAGGAGGGAGGCAGTTACTGTGTACTCCGAACACAGAAAAGGCTGACAATAGCTGTGTAACAACCCTGTGTGTCTATAATGGGACTCCTGGGGTTTGGCTGATTACTCTGATGCTCCAATCACTGCTGATGTGGGGGTGGGGACATTTGTTTAAAAAATGCAGAACCAAAAACATGTTTAAAACTGGGCGTATTGTTATTAATTTAATATTGTCTTCCTCAGGAATGAAAGGATTGCATATTACATTTGTTTGCGCAGAATTCCAAACATTTAATGAACTCGAAAAGTGCGGTACATTAAATAAATAGCTCTGACAGAATGTGAACAGTGAGCAGCCATACGCGGTCACTTCAAGGAAAGAAGGTGCCTCGTGATAGTTTCCTTTTGTGTTCCATGTAAACAGTTTTAAGTAAATGACGATCACCTGTAATCTAACACCCATGTGAGTCAGAAGTGAGTCAGCTCTTTTTGTGAGATCCCTAGAGGTGTTCTCCAAACATGTTCAAAGTTCACCAGTTTCCTGTTCTGCGGATGGATTGCATGACGGTCGACCTGTACTCTGTGGTTTAATCCTAACGAGATTGACTCCTCATTTTAAAGAAAGACCGGGATGCCCCTCAACTGGAGAGAATAGTATAGGGAGAGGGAACTAGGGGAGGTTGAGGAGCGCTCCCTTGTGAGTTATTAGCATAATGACTCTGCTTTCCCTTGCTCATACTTCTAGTCCTTTAGTGGTTCATTTATTGGACATGGGTCTTTTTTTTCCTTTTTTTAAAGATTTGAATATACAAAAGAAATGACCACACCCTCTTCGATTGACAGTTTTAATATTGACAGCATTTGTATGATCGTTTGATCAGCAATTTTTCTTTTGTTTTGTTTTGCAGGCTTTAGAAATAGTTGTTAAAAGACAGAGAATGTTTGTGCTGCTTTTTCAGGATAAGTCAGCCTTAGTGTAATACGCTTGCAGCTTATTAGCGTGTCTTTTCAGATCCTGTGCTCTAAATTCCACAAAGCGACTCTGATTTTCTTTGGAATTTCAATTCCTTTTACCCATAAATATGTAAACATCAATCGGCCCTCGGAAGCACACTAATAATTCAGGGTTTATGGGTAGGAGTGTATTACTTTTTTAAGGGGGGATTTTAATATTTTGATCCATTGATGGCACCAAATGGAATGGCATAGATTTTGACTGGTTTGCAAACTTGATGCCAATCTTTTTTAAGCATTTTTCAACCTATTAAATTTAGATCAATGAATAATTTCAATTTTGTCTCTAAAATATAACTCGGTACTAAAGTGTACCTAAGGGACTGTCCCACAAAACATTTTCATTCCATTCTCTGGTCTACAAAAGACTCTCTTCAAAGCTTTCTGTGAAGCTTGTTTGAAGCATGATCATAAAATCTCTATATACAGATGATGAGAAGTGTTCACGGATGAGTAACATAATGCAACAATTCCACAGGTGCTTACCACAGCTATCACCCATAGCTGCTTAACCCTTTATGACCTGCCTTAGAACCAAGTCCGCCAGAGCATAGTTTACATTTTAACCTGCTCAGGTGCCATTTTTTTGGAGTATTTTAATTTGCCATACATCAATAATCTCTCTCTCTTTTTTTGTGTTTTTATTCTTTGAAATAAAACTCAACTTATATAACAATGTCAATTTATTTTCTGGTGACCTGTTTTAAAGAGAGAGCTGAACGGACTTCAGCAAAGATTGTGTGTCTAATAAGAAACAGATAATTGAATAAAAGTCTTTCTTTTTCTTCTTAAATTGTATTCCCAGTATACATTTTTTATTTAAATGAGAGTTACGTGGGGTTTTTTTTTCCCCCAAAATGATGGGTGTGTGAGCAGAGACTGAATCAGCTCAGGCTGATGAAAGCCCTCAGTCACAGTGAACAGCCTGTCTGTCCTCTCTCTCTCTGAAGATGAGGAGCTCATAGAAGTGCATGCTAATACTGTATCTGAGCGAGGCAAGCGCAGGTGGGTGCACATCAGAAGTCTTTCTATCTCTCCCGGCCTCGCTGTATCCTTTCCACTGATGAAAGCTTGTGTTATTCAGTACCAAGAGCCCCTTTCAGCAGCCAGCCATCATCTTCACAGAGAGCACTTATCATCCTCAAATTCTTTTTGCTGTCCCATGTTTCCTTTGTTTTTCTGTCTGTCTTTCACCTCCACTACAGTGTTGTCATCCTGTCCAGTCAGAGCTGTCCTCGCAGTTTAGGATGTGACTTAGAATAGAGAAAGAGGTATTGTGTTTGAGACCAGCAGTTAAATAATTCAGCTCTCTAGTATTTGCTTTCCTATTCAAATGTGAATGCATTTCAATAACTTTAAAGGGAAGAATAGATGTTTGGGAAGAAAGGACGATGGATGGGAAAAGCTCACCTTTGTTAGACTGTTTATAGGTCAGGGGCATCTGAAGAGGAGATGCTTACCCATGAAGCATAGATACTGGGGGTGTTTTTGTTCTTTGTGTTAGGGTTGCTATAGAAGCTGCCCACATCCTCTCCCATCCAGGAAGCATGTTGCAGCTACATTGTCAGTCTTATAGGGAAGTCATGTGCATCTGATTGAAATTGCTTTCTTTAAAATGTGCTTCTTAAGCCTGATTTATCTGTCTGTATTGAGGTGATGCATACCCTCCATGTAGACCCGCACAGTATATACACCCACAACAAAAAGACACCCACACCTGTGATAACAAAAAATAATAACGTTTCTTTTAATATTAACCCCTTTGGAGTTTATGTGTATGAACACAGCAATAGCGGCACTTTGTTTACCGTATTTTTCGCCATGTAAGACGCACTTTTTCTTCGCCAAAACTGAGTGGGAAAAGTTAGTGCGTCTTATACGGCGGATGCAGAGCGCAGCAGAGGGCGGTCACGTCCGTAAGAGAGGCCGCGGCTTCGGCCTAGCTCCTGTTATGGTAAAAATATACCTTCTCAATTGATAAACACTCGAGACCGTTTGAGAGAGAACACAGTAAATGCTGCTATTTATTGTAAAGATTTAGCAGTCTCAACGCATTTCTTACACACGTGTTATCCGCATTGGAAGAACCTCGAGCCTCTCAAAGTAAGACAAGCGCTGGAAGGAGGGCGGCCTGAAGTATGATGTGTGCTCTTAAAAGTTTCTCAAATTACATTTGTCTAAATGACCACTAGATGGTAGTATTATATAGGAAAATTCTCATCACACGCCGGAGCCGTCGCCCATATTTGTAGTTGTACACCCGTAGTATTTGTAGTTGTACACCCATATTTGTAGTTGTTGATGCCTATCTCTGCTCTGATCGTAAGGAGCAGGTATGAAACATTACAGCCTTTTTTGTTACTTTTACTGTTTACTGACTGTTCATGTTACATGTTTGGCATATAATTTTTCTTAAACGGCTGTTAACTTTTACACAGTTGATATAAAATATTTTACTACAGTATTTGGTTCAGTATCTTTTTTTTCTAGATCTTCCTCATTTAAAGTTGGGTGCGTCTTATATGCCGGTGTGTCTTATACTGCGAAAAATACAGTAATTGTAAACTGATAGACAATAGACATCTCCACCATGCATGTGTTGAATGAAGAGGTCTACAAAACATAAGTTCTGTGAGTAGATGTGTACTTTTACTTGATTACATTTCTAGTTCTTTATGTGAACTTTTACTGCACTACTTGTCTTCAACCTGCCTTAACTATGTTGTGTATTTGTTTATTTATTTATTTTACTACAGTGATTGGCTCTTATTTGGTCCAATCAAATTGCATAGAAATGTAACCACTCCAATACTATCCCAATCAGTAGAAATATTTAATAATATATAATATAAAAATTATTTTCCGTCCTGCGGCGTGGTGTAGTGGTAGTGCGCAGGACACATATGTGCGGTTGCACAAGGCTGACGCGAGTTTGAGTCCCGAGTCCGTTGTCTTTCCCATCCCACCCCATTCTCTCCTCTCTTGATTTCCTGTCACTCTCCACTGTCCTATCCGTTAAAAGAAAAAAATCAATAAAAGCTATGGCCAAAAAATTATCTTTAAAAAAAATAAATAAAAGAATTTTCCAAGAACAATTTTGTTTATTTTCTTTTATTGTTTCAACAGCCTGGAAAATAGTTGAATAGTTGATTTGCGCTCTCCATATCACTTTTTCTCTCTCTTGTTCTCTATTTCGCTTTTGCTTCTCTTTTTATTCTCCCTCTCTTTCACTATATGTTTCTCTTTGCTCTGTTTTTCTCTTTCTCTCCCTCTCTTTACTGTTTCTCATTCTCCTATATTTCTATCTCTTCATGTTATCTATCTGTTGCTCTCTTCTCCATCTCTTTTCCTTCTCTCTCTCCCTCTTGCTCTTTTTATATCTGTTTCTTTCCTCCCTCTATCTCTCTCTACCTGTTCTCTATTTTTAGAAACGCCCTTAAGAAAATGTCTCTGATGTGATACTCACTACTCTTGAGTAGTTGTAGAAGAGCTTTTTTTTACTCATACTTTGAGTCGTATTTAGATCAGATACTTTTCTACTTTCTTTATTTTGTTGGCAAGTAATGGTACTTTTACTTGAGTATTTGAATTGATGAAACAAAAATAGTAGTTTCATTAAAGGTTTTGGTCCTAACTGAATCCTCACTGAAAAGCAAAAAACTTCACATGCTCTAATTGTAGTATATGCACAACAAAGTCAACAGTTCCCGGCATGTTTTTTTTCCATTATATGATGCATTTTGTGATGAAGCTCAGGTTCCACACACTCTGCCTCATTCACAGACCTTCTCTGATGCATGAACAATATACATTAGACAGGGTGACTCAACAAAGAATAATTGGTTCTTTCTTCACTTACAGGGGAAACTCCACAAAGGATGAGATCTGCTCAGTATCCAACTCCAGCGGAATTGGATGCTTATGCTAAAAAGGTTGCGAACAATCCCCTCACCATCAAGATCTTCCCTAACAGTGTCAAGGTCCCTCAGCGTAACCACGTTCGTCGTACAGTGAACGGACTCGACACTGCTGGTCCTCGATATAGTCCCTACCCCCCCACTCAAGCCACTGCCAAGGCCGGTCTCCTTGCCATTGTGAAGGTGCCACTTGTCAAGGGTGTCCTGAAGGACTTTGACGGTACACGTGCACGTATGCACCCAGAGGTGATCATGAATGCCACCGGTGGCAGTTATGCAGCCACCTCGGCCAGCACTTTAAACCTGCACCACCCATCGCATGTTCCACCGAGAGCAACCCAGAACCCCCAGGGACTTCCACCACACCCTCAGAATATCCAGACTCTACAACAGCAGCCTGGGCCTCCCCATCAAGGACTCAGACATCAACCTTCCTCCTCCATGCCACAGCAACTCCAGGGCCTTCCTAGGCCTCAGACTCTGTCCCATGCAGCTTCTTTAGGCCACCCTAGTACCCATCCACCCTCAGCCATCCTGCTTCCTCAGCAACATCTTCAGAACCCACCTCCAAACCTGCAGGTGGGTGTTCGGAAGTTACCTGTGGCAGATGCCCCTCCTAACGTGACTGTTTCTACCTCAACCATTCCATTATCCATGGCCGGGGGGCTACAACAGGGCCGCCAGACAGACTTGAACAGCATCGTGCATCAAATAAGTCAGTTCTGTCAGGCTAGGGCTCAGGGCGCTGGTGCAACATCAATGTGTGAAGGGCAGATCGCCAACCCCAGTCCTATCAGCCGAAATCTATTCATCAATGCCAGTTCCAGAGTATCAGTGTATGGGGGAAACCCTAATGCACTCGCTCCTGGTCTGATGCACCCTTCCTGCGCCATTGGCCCTCCTGATAAAATGACTGCTTCTGCACCAGTGAGTGCAGCACCTCCACACAACATAAGCGCAATCAACCACATGTATCACAGGGATCTGAAGCAACAGCATATACAGCACCAAAGCCATCAGCTGCAGCGGAGTCATCAGCAGCCACACATGAGCTCTTGGAGTCAGCATCAGTTGGCTCACCTTCAGCACGTTTCTGATGATGGGGGACACCACACTAAAAACCAGAATCATGACCCTGGACTACCCTGCAAGGGCCTTACCTATCCCCCAGAGATGAACATGGGTCAACCTTATACCATTAAGCCCTCCAGCCCTTCACCACCTCTTGGTAACAGCGCAATGGCTCCTGGGACATTGACTCACTACGCTAATGGGCAATACTACCACCAGCCACAAGTATGGGGGAGTATTCTTCCCACACCCAACAGCGACAGTTCTGGATCGCAGGACCTTCCAATGCCCTTCCATGGGACTGGCACAGCCAATACACACCCAACTACGGGAATGGACTGTGGCCCTACGGGAGGAGCGGCCCGTTACCAGTTAGTTGGGGGTGCCTTAATAGGGCAGACTAATCTGATGCAAACGACAGATTGCATGGGAGGTGATTTCCAGACGCCCTGCTTCCGAGATCAGAATCTCATCCTGATGGGCAAGATGCACAGGCCACCCCCTATGGGTCGAATTATGGTCCCACCCTCCGAGGTGCAAAGCCAGCACCCAGGATACAGATAAGCTTCAGCCCAACAAGCCTCAGACACACTCTCTCCTCAGTGAAATCAGCCACACACACCAACTCACAAGCCCTCGGCGTCTTCTGTCTTAATTACCAGAGGAATGAAATGAGCTTGAAATCTCAAGGATGATTGTTAAAGAGTGAGAACACAAACCTGTCTAAAGGAAAGCTATGTTTTTACGTTGTTAATCTTGCAAGTGATCAATTCATTTTCTTGGAAGAGTTGCTCTTTTAACCACAAAAGGGAATTCTGGTGACACTTTCTTGCCTTGTTTTACTGCTTATGTTATTAAAAGTGTCTTGTGAAATAGTTCACTTTTAAGACTGTGCAATGGATGACTGACCAACTTGCTTTCATTTCAGAGATGTTCGTTTCGAATAACATCAAGCTGGCTGACTGGCTCAGAGCATTTCCTCTTCAGCATGACACATTCTTTTTTTTCCCTCTAGTGTCTGAACTTTGCCAGAGTATGCCAATCACTTGTCCCTTCTGACTGTTCCTTCTCTATTGCTCCTTTATACATTGCACCAGAGATTTTTTAAGACGCGCGAGAACCGCTTAAGGCTTGTGAAAGGTTTAGGCATCACCTTTATTAAGTGGATACTTCAGGAAACCACACATGTATGCCATGATTCTTTTAGTGAAATCACACTTATGTTGAGGTTTGGATCATGTTTGTGGAAATTGTCAGTTTTTTTCTGCAAAATGCTTGAGGCCACTGGAGAAGTTTTACCTGCTCATTATTTCTTAAAACTTGAGAAACTACTACTTGAATTGTATAGATGCGTTGTGCCATTTCGGCAGAGTCAGATGTGCTTTAGCTGTGAGTGGGACTAAACATACTACTGAAGATGGTGTCTGTAGGCTTCTTACTAATATTTTGATGTAGAAACTAACTATTTACCATATCAATATTTTGTGTTCTACATAATAATGTAATGTAGGAGTTGCTACTGATTCTTTTGTGCAAGTGAGCTTGAATTGACCAAATTGATCACTTGCAAGATCACTTGTGGTTCCATTAAGGTGGACCTTTTTTAAAAAGGGGGGAAAACAGCAGGTGAAGTGATGTACACTGGCTTATCTACTGTACTGCTGTCCTTCTGAAGAAGTGTAATAACCATGGATGAATGCGGCTGCATATGGACATGGGTTCACTGGTCGGTGTGCATGCGATGAGCGTGAGAGACAGATGGAGAGCGGAGAGTCCGTGCTCTGGTGGGTCAGTTTGGCCTGACTCGCTTTTGCTTTGCCTCCCCTTAACAACCCTTCTGATGAAGCCTTAAGTATTTGGTCCTTGGACTTTCCTTCGACAACAAGCATGGTTATTAAAAGGTATAATAAATTCAGATTTTGCTAAATAGACTATAAAGGAACAGCATTTTTCCTTGTTTATTTTTATTAACTCAAGCTTTTGTTGAGAAGAAAGCAATTCTTTAGAATTACTTTATAATGTAAACGAAGAGATGAAACTATTTTAATTGTCATTATGTTTTATAGCTGTGTAGTCTTGGTCTTTTTATTCCATGTTTCCAAGCTTTAGTTTTGCAAATTGTGCTATTTATAATTCTGATAAAGGTTTGATTTCTCTATTATTTAAATCTCTTTTTTGTTCATTTTGAAATTGCTGTGAACTGGAGGAAGCTTCTAGAAGCTTTTCTTGTATCTGTCACTCTGTGGCTATCGATTGAATGTGTGGGAAGAATCTGAAGAATGCTAGAGTTGTGCTACTCTTTTTGTAATATTGTTATAATGAAATAAAGTTCTAATTTATGCTTTCACACATGACTCTGTTTCAGGGAATAATTAAAAATATCCGTGTTTGGTTTGTGACTAACTCAATTTTTGTCAGACACGTTTCTTGTTTAAATCAGGTCAGGCTGTTTCAAAAATGATCTGTAGTCAAAATGATCAGCTGGAATGACTCCAAATTAGTTCTAAAATATGTTCTACAAAAAAGTACACCAGTCAATGCTTACTTTTAAATATATTTAAGAGTTACATTTCTGTTTTAGTTTAGTTCGAGAAGCGCGACGTCAGACTTAAGCGGATAGGAGAGCGAAACTGTTTGTTTTTTGTAACTTGGATTTTTTTTTCGTATCCGAAGCAAAATATTTTTTGAGAGAGCATTCGTATCTCGATTTATTTTTATACCACCGTCTTTGAACTTTAACTCAAATCTGCCTAGTTATCAAGCGAATGATGTAAAGCTCTATATGCACACTAGAGGGCGCGATCTACCCACAGTCATACATAGAAACAATTACAGTGTAAGGAATTCATTGTTTTTTTTTTGTTTTTTTTTTATCAAATTGCTTCCTAAAAGCCAGTTTTAAGTTGGACCAACGCAGGTTTGATGTGCTTTGTTTTTGGATACAGGTGAGTTTGTTATTTATTAATAATATGTCAACACGTTATTTACAATCCAACATTAACTTTATAAATCGCCTAAAGATTAATAAATGTCGAGAGAGAGAATAGATCTTTAAAAAAAAAAAACTAAACAAAGTTTCTTTATATGTTTGACCCACTTATGATGTTTGTAGTTTAAAACTGAATAGCTGAGTAATAACCATAGATTATGATCAAGATTTAAAAATCTAACAGTAAATTACGGTAAAATGCTAAACAATAAAACTGTGCAAAAAATGTAAAAATTACAGTGGAAAATTTCAATAAATTCTACAGGGTAAAACATTTAGATTTTGCGTTTATAACAAGAAAATGTGATGTACTGCAGTAAAAATAATAATGCACTTTATTAATTACCAAAAAAAAAATATTATTTGTTCGTAATTCCAGTTATGGAAAAAATCCTCAGAGGATGTACAATATTTCTTCCCAATATACTGAAGCATATGTTTATGCTTTGCAAAATTCTTAATTAACTGGACTTCTACATTTCTTTTAATTGAAGAAGTAGTCTTAATTACCCTCAAATAATGAAATATTTTGCTACAGAGATAAATAATAGTACATAAAAATGAATTAAAAATGGAAAATGACTTTGCATTTCTAAACAAATATATTGGCCCTTTCCTCTAAAATGTCTGATGTTTTTTTTTAAGAAAATTAAGTGTCCTGTTCGGTGGTATGGAACAGGACATGCTCCTTCCTGCACATAATTTCCTGTCTCCTTCTATACTGTGAAAAAAAGGCAAAAAATTGTCTTCAAAAAGAAATTGAAACAGCATGAAAAGTACACCATTCTGACCTGTAAAAAGGTTTAAAAAAACAGTAATTTTACAATTTAATCCCTGGAATTTCACATGCATGCGCTGTTCTTATAATAACAATATGCTTCCATTAACAGTAAGTTCACACCAGCAGTTTTTTAAATGTAAATTGGTTTATTTTTTTGTATAGTGTACATTATACATCTGCAACAAGTAAACAAACCTCAAAACATGACCAAACAAAACCATCTCAAATATTTACTTTACTTTCCGTCTGTTCTCCTTACTGTGTTTCTGTACAGACCAGTAAACTTCATTACACCATTTGGAACAAAGACCTTACAGTAACTGAAGTGGTTCATGAGATAATCAGACCATGCTTGAGACTGGATTGAGGACGGTCAGCTCCTGTTCTTCTCTGCGAGGTGGCCTCTGTGTCTTACGCTTACTGAAGGTCTGCAAGAGTCCTCGACGGCTAGGCTCTGCAACCAACACACATTTTATATTTTATAGGATAAGAGCATCTACACACACTCACACAGCTTTGTTTCATTACCTTTTTGAACATTCGTTGGTGAAGATTCTTCTTTGCATTTCCCTGGATCCTCGTTGATTATTCCCACTTTTCTGTTCCACTGGGTCCAGTTGACTTCCTCCACACTGAAAGCAAAAGGATTTTTAAAAGAAGCTGTTCATGCGGTTTCACATACCAGTATACACAGAGAAGATGTTTTATTTTCATCTGGTATCTACAACAATAGAGGACTTTTTACTGAAGACTCAAAAATCTCTTAAATTTCAAATCTCTTAAATTCATCATGCAAAACAGTGAATGAAACTGCCGTATAACATTTTTCCAACCAAAAGGCTTTTGGTTTTTCACAACTTTTTTAAGGACATTTCAGGTATGTGCTGGGAGGAATGGGAAAGACCAGCATGACCAGTACAATTTTATGTACAACCACATAAAATGTATGTCTAGCTCACAGTCCATGACACCAAAGGAGCTGATATTCGTTTTCTTTAAAAAATCCCAATTGAATACTTGAATGTTGGAAATTGAAATCGATCGATGTACGCCTAATCATTCGCCGTTTTAAATGCTCCATGAGTAAACTTTACATTATATCATTAATTAGTTTGGAGACACAAGGCATATTTGGCGAGCAGAGAATGCGTACGAGGCGAGCTGTCCATGGCGGGGCTCACCAGGAAGCAAGCTGACCCCAAAGACCCCAGTCCAGGAATTCCTCTGTGGCAAAGGAATGGAGGTGGGGCACTTTTTTTATTATATAAATTGTCAACAGACAAAAGTTCAATGCAGCTATATATAGCAACTGGGAGCCAGTTAGAGATAACTAACATCCTGCATCTTTATAAATTTCGTTTCCCTGATTCAAACAACCCCACAGCATTATTTGTGTTGTAGAACTTCTCAAAAGCATTGAAAAAACCTTGAGATTGAATCAGCCAAGTAGTAAGCACTGCGATTGTGAGGATCACCTGAAGCACCAGCGTCGATCTGGCTCTCGTCCCCCACTCAGGTCCTTCTCTTCCCCTGAGCGCAACTTTCTCTTCAGACATTCAGGTAGAATCCACTCCATGTCCAGCGTAGTGATCGCTCGCTATGACAAACATCCAGAAACACTACTGATGAACCAACGCAAGCATGATGCCCATTTTGTATCTACATGACGGTAGAGATGTGGTAGTGATATTTTCCTTTGTTTAACCTGCAACTTCCAGATGTTGGTGCTCTCCACAGACAGGTCCTCCACACGCTGGTTCATGAGAGCGATCAGCATGTTCAGCAATAGTATGTAAGTCATCACTATATAGACGATGAGCAAGAAATAAAACACCTCCTTATATTTGTAGTGGTCAGTGAACTCCAGATCTCCCATGCCGATGGTGAACTTGAACAGCTCCAGAGTGGTGAAATAAATGTTCTTATAAGTTGGCTTCTTACAGGGCTCATACTCCGTTTCTGAGGTCATTGTGAATCGGGTTTTGTGAGAATGAGGTGTTGTAAGAGGATATACGTTTTGTCGACGTGATGCTCCGCTGCGACTCTGGATCGATTCCTGATCAAGGAGAGTTACCAGTGCTGTCGAGGAAGACATGGAGAGTCTGAACTACTGTTGGCGTGTATCAAGTTTAGCTTTTCATTCTAAAAGACCAGTAGCAATAAAAGGAAAAGAAGTACTTATGAGAAACTTCAGTATTTACACAGTGGCTGGCTTTGAGATGAATGAAACCATGGCAGTACTAGCAGATGATACCTACATTTTCAAGATATTTCCCTTTTATCGTATAATAAATGAAGACCCTTGGAAATTGTGGATTTTATTTCAAATAACGGTGCATTTATGCATTTTGTCGATGGTTTTTAAGACTAGGGTTGCCACCAGTATCTTAAAATACAGAATCGTCTCTTATTTGAAAGAGGAATGAGCCGTTCCATTTTAATTCATTGTGGGATATAACATACTGTATTTCATTTTATACTTTCTATAGTTTCTGTCAGTTCTTACTTTATTGAGCCACAGGAACACTGATGCATGTCCCAACGCAATGTATTTCAGCTGTACTTTACCTGACCTTTTGCATCTATCCCAAAAATCATTAGATGACAAAACTGATCTCTTACACTAGAGACACTCAGGATGGAGTCCAGAGTGTGAGGCAATTGAGTTTAGGTTGTATAAAAGGAAAGTGAATTTGTTGGTAAAGGAAGTGGACGAATGGATGTGATTGAGGATGATACCTGTAGAGAACCCAATGAGGAACACCATGTACACAATGAGGAATCTACGAATCTCGCCAAGAACCATCTGATGATGATGAAAGTAGTTAGGGAACGGTGTGTGCATGTGAACTTGAGAAGCTACTCAAACCAAGGGTTTCCTCACCTTCTGAATCATCACACTGTAGATGCCCAGATTCTTGGAGCCCCTGGAGAAGTAGAGCAAGTTTATCCAGCTTAACGCCAGACAGAGTACCAGAAAGGCCAGATATTCATCCCGACTAAAACAGTAGAGCAGAGCGCTAGTCAGGAAGAGCACGGCCTGCAGAAAACTAGCACAACAAAAAACACAAGAAACATCAACTTTTGCTATGTGTACCAACAAAAGGGTGTTTACAAACTAAAAATATCATATGCTGGTAATGTTCTTTCATCCGTTCTGTGTTAAACATGACATGACAACATAGATTTATTTAGACATAGAAACGGATACAGATATATCAAAGACATTATTGGTTTTATTCCCAAAGATTGTAAAAACTTGCAAATACTAATACTGTTTACAAAATGAAGACACATTATATAAATAAGCGGCCATATCTGAAAACTTGATACTAATAAAGAATCATTTAAATCACTGAGAATGTTTTATACAGTAAAATGTATTTTCAATGGGTGTATTTTCATAATTACTGACAAGGACATGTTTGGGTCATTTTAAAGAATAAATGGTAGCTGTGGTTTATGTTGTTTGAAAAAAGATTTAAACCTGGCAAATAGAAACACCTGCCAAACTGCTCATTAATGCAAATGTCTAATCAGCCAATCACATGGCAGCAACTCAATACATTTAGGCATGTGGTCAAGATGATCTTCTGCAGCATCAGAATGGGGAAGAAATGTGATTTGAGTGACTTTGAACGTAGCTCAATTGTTAAGCAAAATGAGCTGGTCTGGGTATTTCAGAAACTGATGATCTACTGTAATTTCACACAGAACCATCTCTAGAGAATGGTCAGGTAAAGAGAACATACGCAGTGAGGCGCCAGTTCTGTGAGCACAAATGCCTTGTTGATGGCAGAGGTCAGAAAAGAATGGCTAGACTAGTTTGAGCTGATAGAAAGACAATAGTAACTCAAATAACCCCTCGTTAAAATGGAGGTATGTAGAGCAGCAGCAGAAGACCTCATCGTGTTGGTCACTCGTGTCAACTAAGTACAGGAAACTGAGGCTATAATGGGTTCGCAAAAATGCAACATTCAGGTGATAAGGTCAGAATTTGGGGTCAACAACATAAAAGTATAGATCCATCCTGCTTTACATTAGCAGTTCAAGCTGGTGGTGGTGGTGTAATTGTGTTGGGGACATTTTCTTTGCAAACTTTAGTACCCTTAGTACCAATCGTGTTGACCTTACGGCCTACCTGAGTATTGCTGCTGACCATGTCCATCCCTTTATGACCACTGTGTCCCCACCTTCAGATGGCTACTTCCACCTGGACAACACACTATGTACGGATCCTCTCAGACTGGTTTCTTAACCATGACAACGTGTTCACTGTACTCAAATAGTCCCCAGATGTCAATCCAGTAGAGTAACTCTGGGATGTGTTGGAACGTGTCACGAATCTGCATCAACTGCATGATGCCATCATATCAATGTGAACCAAACCCTGAGTTTCCAGTACTTTGTTGAATCTATGCTACCAGCAAGATATACCATTTTAAATATTGTCTGCAGCCAGAAACTGTTTGGAGAATTTATTAAAATGTGTTTCTTTACGGTGTACTGCAAGTTGTTTTAGAGGCCAAATGCACTAGTAACAAAACAAAGCAAGAAAGAGAAGAAACTCACAAAAGCTGATCAGTATATCCATCTATAACCAGGGACTGAAACCTTGGCCGCTTCCTTAGCATATCGATTAACTTACAAGACACAAGAATCAAATTATTTGAATAAAAATCAATTTGAGAAAATGCTTTAAACAGACAACACTAGATGCATACCCCTCTGATAAAGAAGTAAAAAGCTCCAGTGGTGGTTATTATGTGCCCTGTCATTACCAGGAAGCCGTTCCAGTTCTGTGTATAACGAAATGGAGGCCGTGACTGAAAGGGAAGAGTGGAGAATGAAACACTTTTCTTCTTAGCGTAAAAAGGCTTTAACAGTACAATGAATGGAATGATGAGACAACGTACAACTTACTTGATTTCTATTCTCTGTTTCGAGGTAAAAAGCTGAACTGGTGAAAACGACAAGGTAAGCTACGTAAGCAATAAAGTTGAAGAGGAACATCCGATGAGCAAATCGATTCCACTTTTCCGTTATTAATCTGTTCAGTGGCTCAATATTGAGCATTTGAAGGCGATTCTGAAACAGAATTTGACACTTTTCCTTTAATCCAGCTTTACTACACTCTTCACTCTGTGGATGCTTGTGATCTCACAGGAATCTGGCTGCCATAGACGATGGTTTCCAGCGCTGAATTCTTTTCGTAGCTATCTAGGGAAGATAGGTCATAGAGCGAGGAGCAGACTGGTCCGTAGGCCCACTCTGTGATCTTTCTCGACAGGTGCCTGTAGCCCCTCAGCTCTCGCTGCACGATGTGCTTGAAGAGCTAGAGTACATTAAAGGGAAACAAGGATTTTAATAAAAGAAGGGAATACAGTGAACTGTTGTAAAATGTGTGTTCTGTTGTTAAATTGAGCATAAAAAATGACTAATAATAATAATTTACAACACATTTGTAACTAGCACAGTTACATGGAGAGTGCCTCACTACCATAACAAACAACATTCTCTCTAAAGCCCATGAGTCACATTACTCACAATATTTACCACTGGATGTCCATCTATCAATCTGAGAAGTTTTTCAACGCAAGTTTTTTTCCCCTAAACTATTTATTTGTCTAACTTAAATGTCACATCCATTTATGAAACTGAGAAGTTTTTTTTTTAACAGATTTTACCATTTTACCAGGTACCAGTGCAAGTATATATAAAAATAGTTACTATTAAGACCAAAGGTAACTAGAAAACTTTGATGGTGGCTTGAGTGTAAAGTTATTTTTTTATTAACCTAACAGAATGGTTGCCACAGTAGCATTTTCTGGTTGCTATGGGAGAGTCAGTGACATACATTCTAAAATGAGTGATCTAAACCAACCTCTGTGTCTCTATGATTTCTTTAAGCTTAGATGTATATCTCATAATTTGGTTGCTATGGTAAACAGTGTGGTTGCTATGGAGGAGTTAGTGAAATAACATAATGTTACTCGTGTCACTATAAGTGAACTAAACCAACCCCCATGCCTTTACAATTTTCCTAATAGTCTGGTTGCTATGTAGGGGTCAGTGACTATAAAATGTACATTATGTCACTATAAATCATATTAACCAACCCCAATGTCTATCATTTACTAAAGCATAGATATAGTTAAAACTGGTTGCTATGCACAATACGTTGGATACGTGTGGTGAGTTCTCAGATGGCGGTACAGATCATAAGTTTCACCTTATGTTTTGTCATTGGAAAATTTCCCAACATTTTCCACACTTTCTTTTAGTGGTCTGAAATGTTATAGCCAGACCAGTTTGAATGTCTTGGCTAGACTCTAGCTAGAATGGTTTTGGAGGAATGTGTTTTGAACTTTTTTTATCCAAAGACTAACGTGGGTATGACCAGCCATTACTAAACTCCTACAGTGGTTATTATTCTGAACCAATTTCTTTTAATATCAAGAGCCTTCTCACACCTCCCTCTGAAAGTAAAATGAGGAGTCCCATGATTGGCAAAATAATGTCTTAAATCTATAATTTACAATAAACTGATTTGTTTGGCATGCAGAGGCAGTTTGAGATCTTTTCAGACAGACCCTTGCATTGATTAAACTGTTATGGTTCAGTTAATGTTATTTGGTATCTTTGTATTACTATTAGAATACAAAATGATGCATGGAAAAAACATTTTAATACAAATTCATCAGTTTTAAATCAGTTTTTTAATATTTGTTTGATTTTCTTTGTAAAACCCATTGGATTAATGATGGATTTACGTATTTTCTTCTCTTTTCGGATCAATGTGTTCCGCATGTCCATGAATCAGTATGTCTGACATCACATGATGCTAACTCACCAACATCCAAAAACAGAATAGAGAACTAGGGCTCAAGATGTCTACATGGAAGTTCAGATGAGTCATTCCAACTACATTTGTCTTTTGCAGAACTTAGTGTTCATTTTGCAGAAGAGAATACCAGATCTACCTCTAGTTTTCCTTTCTTGGCGGCTAGTGCGATTGGTGTTAGTCCCTCGTTATTCTCGATATCCTCCAGCTTGATCTTTAGGTGAAGTTGGTCAGCTTTGATCAGGATGTGGTCATAAATTGCGATGACAAACTCTGTGTTTTCAGGACTGTTATCCGCAATGGAGACCAGCGCATGAAGCACTGTGTTTCCATGCGAGTCCCTCTGCTTGACATCTACCGGTTGGTAAGGGTTGTCCAGCAGGAAGTCCACAATGTCTGGTTGATTGGTGCAGGCGGCCAGTGACATAGGCAGCTCACCTATGCACAGAGCACATCAAATTAAATATCTACCACTAAAAATGTTATCACGTTTCAATCCACCCTACCAAAATAGAAGCACATTTCTTGATTGGGCTGGAAGAATTTCCCACAGGCCCTGGCATGAACATCTGCTCCTTTCTGAACCAGCATCTGTACAAACTTCATACTTCTCCTTTCAATCGCTACATGGAGTGCTGTCTGACCTGTAGCCAGAACGATGTTACGTTAATGACCTGTACTGGTTTATGAAGAAACATCACCTATCTAAACAAAAGATGTAAAAGTAATAAGCTCTGCTCAGAAAGTGAAGATCTGACCTTTATAGTAACTGTCTGTGTAGGCAGCATTGATGAACTCCTTTAAATGTCCCATTTTCTCAGCAATCTCCAGCAGATGTTCAATTGTTTCATTCTCACCTTGCTTGAGATTTAACAGCGCTTTCAACAGCGCTGTCTTCCCATTGGACTTATCTGAAGAAAATGGACAAATCAGATGAGTTTTAGTGAAACTTTTACATGTTATTATATAATAACATTTTGTATTACTATATTAACTGATATTAAAAAGCAGGGGAATCATTTTTAATCATTTTTTATGGTTGATTTTATGCATTTGTATAAAAGTAATCCCAGAAAAGTCTATGGTCTATTACTATATGGTATAATTTTTTAAAGCCCTGTGGTATAGTGTCATTTCTCTCTACCCACTTCACTTAGTGCCATTTCTACTGTCCTATCTGTTGTAACGAAGGCCAAAAATGTATAATAAATAGAAAAGTATAAATAATAAAGCATACATTTCCTTTTATAATGTCCGAGTCTGGAAGCGTATGTGCCATCTTCATTTAACCATGGACCAAGTCTTAATTTGACACATTTTAACATTCAGTTCCCCTTGATGAATAGTAAAATCTATTAATTCCACAAAAACGAACATCCGAGGAACATCATACAAGTTTATGTTATTATATATGTTTATGTTTATGTAACAATAAAACCATATAACATATTTATATTAATATATTTTTATATGGTTTGTAAACATACATTTTACAAAGTTTGACTTATTGCAAAGGTTTGTTATTTTTTTTGCAGAGGCCTACATGAATATGTTCAAGTTATCCCATAAAAGAGCAGAGCACCAGCCTTTCCAAAGATTCCAAGTGACACAACCCTCCATTGACAACCCCCCCCCCCCGGACCCATTGTCACGCAGCAGCGTGAATGATAAAAAACCTTGATAAAACGCCAAAACTATACATTTTTTAAATGTATATGGGTGGTTGACAAATAACCCAAATCTGATTGTCTGTGTGCCACTTAGATATATATATATATATATAAAGTATATTTAAGATATCTAAAAAAAGAATATTTTTTATATAAGATAAATTGCGACCAAGGTGTTTTGTTGTGATTTCCACATGGATTTTTAATCCAAACATAAAAAATGTCATATGGCAATTTACTCCCAACAAAAAACAACTTTGTATGTGGTAATTCATGTAAATCTCAATAGAACGCAGAGAATTTAGTATAAGTTTTACCATTGTTTAAGAGATTTTATGGAAAATATTTTGAAGGATTTCAGGATAGATGCTCTCCATTGCATGATGAATTAGAAAAAGTTTCCTTACTGAAATGTTAAATATCATTAACCAGTCATGATTAAAATGTCTAAAGAAGTGAGTGGAGGTAAATGTGTACTCCATTTTCACTCTGTATGAAAATATAAAGTGATACACAATACACCAGAAAACAATTTAAGATATTGGTGCAGCTAGTTGACAAATTTAAGAGTCTAATTGAAGAGTTAGAACTAATTTCAGGCATGATTTTTAAAGTAAAAACCACCTTAACCACCCATATACATATAAGTACATTAATATCAGTTTTGAAAAAAATCATTTGATAACTTTTTTAAAAATAACTCAGTTCTTTCTGTGTTATGATCACTTGAGCTCTGGCTGATGAAACGTTAGCGCAGTACATTGTGAATCGGTGAGTCGCTTCATGTTTTTGTGCAGATACATATGTAAACCCTGCAGTTTGGACACTTCTCCACTGGACACTGCCTCAAACAGCCGCTTGATGGTAAACCTCTCAGTTTCATGTTGCGATGGTTCCTCTTTGACTTTTCTGATTCCCCTGTAAACAGAACATAGCGGGTAAACATAGGATTTTTCACAGCTAAATGTAAACTGCCATTTATCTAGCTGTCGTAAAAAACATTAGCTCCAATTTTTAACAGGAAAAAAGTAGTTTCTTTGACCCTAAACAATAAAAAACATTGTAATATTCTCTTTGGAAACTAAAAACCAAGTGATGCAACTTCATTCTATAATAAAGTCAACTTTTTTTTATGTTTAAAGATTACATTTGCAACAAAAATGTAAAGTATCCTGCAGATACAAATATGTGATTGGCTGTGGAGGGTCCCATAAATGTAATGCTGATTGTTTTGATGACTAAATTACTAGATACTATAGTATTCCAAAAGAGTAATTTCTAAATGCACTGGCCATCCAAAAAGGAATGTCTATGTGTTTGAGAAGCCTTTTACTTGTCAAAGTGCAGGTTGAACTTGATTGTACACGAAGGCTCCACCACATCATCCAGATAATTGGAGTCCATGGGCATCTTGTCTTTCAAGCAACTTTTCTTGGGTTTGGCCTTTGAGCTCTCATCCATGCTCTGGTCATCCGCCTCCAGAGAGAAAGAAGAGATGCTGCTGCTCTTGGATTTACTCATTCTGATGCCCCTCTTTGTCTCCCAGCACCAGTCAAAGCTGTAAACTACACATAAATGTCACTTTAATGGAAACTTGACGCCATTTCAAACCAGTCAGTGCTGTACTGCAGTTGGATTCTTCTGAGACTTGATGGTAAAGCAACCAATGATTGAATTTCAACAATAAGAAGAAGAGCAGGACTTCTATTATATATCTTAAGTCTGACCTTAGAGTAGTATCCTCGATGGATAACCTTGAATTGTATAAGCTTATGTCTTGTGTTAAGGATTTGGATCAAATTATAGGGGGATGTGCACACACACTCAAATTAGACACATTTCTTGTTTAAACACTTGGAAAAGTCATGTTTATCAACTAGGAATGCTATGCTGGTCTATATTTCACCTGAGGTGGCTGGTTTTAAATAATAAAATGAGAAAGAAATTAAAACAATATATGAGCATTCACTTGACATAATGATAATAAGAGATTAACGAAGACCAAACCCAAGACGTGAGGGTTATTAAAGAATAATTCAGCTGCTTGTAAAAGATCATCATAAACACTGAGACACAATGAAAAAAAAACGGTTTCATTGTATACATTTCCAAGCGGCCACTAAAAAGCCACTCAGAGTTTTGCTAAATTAATTATTCATATCCCTTTCTCCTTTTAAAAGGGAATTTAGTCCATGACTGTAGCATCCATTTTCCTGAGAGTACATGGAAATCCTTGCTGCAATCAGCTGTGATGTCAGATGATTGACATCTCTTTAGGTTGGGCAGTGAGGAGAAATGACTGATTGCTCTCATATGGACTTGGATGAACACATCGTTTAATCTGAAACTGCTTTTTTATGACGAATATCCGCAAGCAAAATGCCCTCATCTCGGTGCTGACTGGGTTTCAGACTGCATGTGATCCATCTTGTGATATTTTGAATCTGTACACTATTCAATAAACATTCCATTTCCAGATATCTAAGAACCCAGATTGAGATTGAGAATGAAAGTTTGCTTTCATTGATATTTGAGCATCTTAGGACGGGCAATAGGACGAGCTGTCCAAGAGGACCCCGAGCCATACTAGAGGCTGTGGTATGAAGCCCCAGATAAAGGGAAGAGGAGGCTTTCAGCAAATACTGGCAGCTAATATAGATGGTTAAAAAGCATGATTAAGCAAGTCTGGGAGGTTAGATAAGTCGCTGCTGTCTACTGAAACTTTTGCCAAGCTTCACTTAGTTTATGTAGAGTAGGATAACAGTTGATAAACATGCAGCTTTAACAACCAGTTAAAAGAGGAAGTGCATACACCACTATGGAAGGCTGTATTAAAGGAAATGAAAGAGAATTTGGCTGACTATACATGTTTATAGTCAAATTGTTTTCGGTTAATTATTCATAAACATTACATAATTAGTATCTAGGGTGTAGCAATACATCATGGCATAATGATGAGGGAGCTGAAGTGGAGTGATTGTGATTCTTGTCACTTCTGAAACCTCTTCACCTTCTTATTTTTTATGTTATATTTACTAGCAGAACATTATCCTTTACTCACATTTTAAAAAGAAAGATTATAAAATTAGCCCTCTCCATCAATTAGAGTAAAAAAGAAGACTTAATATAAACATTGAGAATGGATGGTAACAAATGCTCTTACAAATCAAACAAGACACTATCCTTCGTGGCTTTGTGGTTTCAACTCCATTTCCTCCAGGGATTGTTTATTATAAAAACAATGTTGGTGAAAATAATGTTTTAAAATATTGTGATGCATATTAGATGTATTGTAGCGTGAGTAGAGATCATCGTTACACCCCTTGTTATTATTGTTACCCATCTTTACTTTTACTATCCATCCAATTTCTTTGTGTAGTTCAGAATGTTCTGCTGATGTCTGTTTCATGCTTACATTTGGCAAAAATAGAGGTACACTTTTCTAAATCATATACAATTTGTCTGTATACATATACATACATATGCATAGAACACAAAAATAACGGAATATCGTTTAAAAAGAACACAACAAAAACATTCGTCAGATTTTCAAATTAACAAATGGTGTTTAATTTGTGATTTAAAAAGAGAGATTCTAGAGATAATGTTGCATTCTGTTAAGAGCCAAGTAGTCGGCATGCTCTGAAGGGTGAGGTGCAAAATGAAGTCTAATGGAGAGATTATGAACTATATTGCTGTTTAGCACTCTGCTTGTGGAGCCAGGGATAATTTCAGGGCGCTGGATTGTGTTATTTTCCCAGAATAATTTGACATGGTCTTACGGTAAATGGAATCATGTAGCAGTACACCAGAAAAAGAACATAAAACACACATTTTAGCCAATTAGGCGGTGATGTCAGATTCAGCAAAACAAAATACATTTAACCACTTAAATAAAAACTCACATAAAGAAAATGCATGCAAGGTTTTAAACAAACAAAAAATCTACTATTTGGAATCCACATGTGTCAAAAAAAGATATAAAACGTTTTATTAGTGTAGCATAATGATCTACTCACTGTTGATGTGGGTTGTAGCCTCAAATATCCTGCTCAAATGTGCTCTCTAGGTCTTCCTTGTGCTCTGATCATGAGACTGGTGCTCTAAGAGGAAGAGAAAGATCTTCAGAGCTTGTTGAGAACCCAACAGAAGAGCGTGTTGTATTGATTTTGAGTACAGCTACGTTTCCATCCCTCGTTGTAATGCACCATAATGAGAGATGTTTGTGGAATGAACAAAAGCAAGTTCACCACAGCTTTCACATCATCCTGAGCTCAAATGTTGCTGCTTTTTTGCCATTTCCTATTCAGTGCATAAGCTTGTAAGAGTCTGTAACACAACATTGTGGTTTAGGTGCAAGAATGATTATGCTTCGCTGGTGTGAAGCTAAGCAGCAGCTTCTTTATGTTTGTCTCATTTGAAGAAGAGAATCCTTTGTTTTAACATGAAACAAAGGATTGTTTGCTCACTGCTCTAAGATTCCAATACATCACAAGAATTGAGAAACAAAAGATGCATTTGTTTATTATTTTATTTGAAATAACATTGAACAATGTAAAAAGCTTTGAAATTTACAAAATCAACTGAGGGAAAAAAAACAGATTTCGACTGAATATTGTATCTTAAAAATATAAATGAATAATTTGATGAATTTTAAAAATGCTCAATTTCTCAGCATCAAAAACATTTAAAAACAAACATTATATTTAGTTTTATCAAACCTTAAACTTGAAGCCACCCGGTCATCTTTGCTACTTCCACATCCCACCTCTATGCACGGTTGGCTCATTTTTGAGCACCCAGTACTGAAATATTTCCATGTTTATCTAGTAGAACAAAATTGTAATTATTTTGAATTACTATAAAAAGCTTATTATACATATGTCTGAAACCTGGTGATTTATAAAAAAAGTGCAAAAAATCAATACCTTATCATCTTGCGAGACCACAAATGTTAAATGTATACATCATTTTCATATTTCTAATTTTATTTTCTCGTTGTGTTTAGTATATATGCCAGCAAAACTGAACATCAAGCAACTTGCACCGAACTTTGACCTCTCATAGCGCAAAGAATGAGAATTCAGACACCCATAACAAGCCATAGACTCCCATTTAAAAGATTTGGATGGGAGGCCATAGAGATATGGAAGTTGGCTCACTTAAAACAAACAAGTCTTGTTCTTTGCAATCTCCATAGCAACAATAGTTAAAATGTCTTTAGAAAATTAACCATAATAGAACCACAGGGGGTGATATATGTTAAATAAAGACCGAAAGGATTTTAATATGACATCACTGACCACTCCCTAATAACCAGTATACCTTAGCAACCAGCTAGAAAAATGTATAGCTTAGTTTCAGCCATATGAACACAAAAGATAAATGTATATCACTAATAGAATGAAGCACAATTTTACAACACCTCACTGACTCCTCCCTAGCAACCACTGTTTACCCCAACAACCATGTCATTAGATCTTTTTGTTAGATTGAGTTATTCCTGGAGACACATAATTAGTTTTATCACTTGTAAGGGAAAGTTATATGGCATCACTGACCCCCTAGCAAAATGACTTTTTACCCTAGCAACCATATCAGCAGAACTATATCTCAGCCTCTGAAAAGCCGAAAAATCTGAAGACATTAGGGTTGGTTTATTTCAATCATACCAACATCGGAATCTTGATATGATTTCACTGGCGAAAATGTATCAAGTCTAGCTATTGGTATTGTTCTTGTGTTTACAAGAGGATAGTTTTGTAAGTTTGTAAACATCAACACACTCGTATTAACCAACATTGTTATGACGTACTTTTATAAAGTTCTAAACACAACCTTTTCTAAATTACTAGGAAGGGAACAGGGTAAACTCTCAGTTCAAAAATTTAGATGGTCAAAAAGGGAGTTTCTGAGGGGATTCTAATAGCCCCCCCACCCCATCAACTAATTCCTTCAAGTATAACGCTGAGAGTCTACCGGATAGAACTATAGTAGGTCAGACGACTCATACACACTTCTCACTTCTCTTGTGTTTGGTCACTGAACACCATGGCAACACCAACAGCCGAGTCTACACTTTTTCCATAGACGATTGGAAACTGAAAAATCCTCTCTACTTCCTGTTGCAGCACTGGGTTACATGACAGAGCACTGCCACTTCCAATAATCCGCTGAACACCAGCAGCTCGAAGCTTCTGGGCAGGCATCATAGTGGCTATATTTTCAATCACTCCCCTGCAGACTGCACGAGTCACATGACCGAGAGAGAGGTTAGATGGTGAGATTTGCGAGACGGAGGCACTGGTGTTAGGATCATGGCGCTCTCCCAGTAATGTACAAGTCACTGTAAGGCTACTGTCGGACTGAGCCAGGGCAGACTGGATCAGCTGCGAGTAGATGCTGGACTCGCTGACTTCCAGTCCTGCACAAGGAAAAACAATAACTGCATTAGAGGTTAAATCAAAACACTTTAGTCTAATGCATTTTGTACCTATGCTTCAAAGCTAGTTTTTTTGACAATTACATTGTTTTTTTTAACTGTAAAATGTCGACGAGTCAATTACTTCATTACATTAAATGAGAGATCTCCCAAATTCTTCATACCAGATAGCTCATTACAGGAGCACAGTGAACTAGCTCACAAAAATCTACTTCTAAAGATAGCTCAAATATCAAATTTGGGGGGAAAAAAAAACAATCGCTGCAAAACAGACGACAAAAGTAAGTCATGTCTGAAAGATGTTAGTGTTAGCTATTGCCTTGTGATGGTTGCAGGGCAATTGATAATTCTCATGTCTGCTTTACAATTTAAAACGTATATTTTCTTCAGTTTCTAACTCAGACTATAGCAAAATATTGACTGCAGTCGAGGCAGCACCACCTCACAGACAAGTGGACAAGCTAAGCCCAACATTTAAGGGTGTGTGCCTATTTCAGTAATTACAGTATGAGCATTTGTAGTCGACAGGACACAAAAAAGCACAACGGCTATTCATTTTTAGGGGTGAGTGTCGCAGATGTGTACAACTGCAGTGCGTTACTAGAGTATAATTTGATTTACAATTTTAAAAAATGCCATAGAGCCCCAAAAGATAAGGGTCAAAAGGGTTTTTCGGCACCTTCAACTTAACATTGATTCAAGTAAGAGAGCTATAACGCTACCCTCTCTATGAAAAGTGTTAAATGGCCAAAACTCAGGGGAAAAAAAAAAAAAAAAGTACTTCTAATTTACCAAATTCCTTCATCCATGAGTCCAGCATTCTGACGAAGGTGGCCAGGACATTTCCTCCATTAAGTGATGCCGCTACGGCCAGGTAAGAATCATGAAAGTACGGGAAATAAGCAACAGGACAGAGTGGGTCTGGAGAGCTCGGCGGAGTGAACTCGGCTGGCATGCTGAATGTTAGCTGGGCTGAAGTGCTCATGTTCAACACTGCAAAAAGAACACAATTTTTAAATATTAATCATTCATCATACATATAGAATTGTTTGTGTTGATTCATTGTTTTTTTTTTAACTAAATATTGAAAAAAAAAGTAGTTAAACATCCTTTGACATAAAAAAATTAAGGGCAAATCTTTCAATCAGAACAGAGATTGAAGGAGTTTAAGCAAGATCTAAAATGAATGCAAGAGAGATGAGAGAGAGAGCATAGAAAAGAGAGGCAAAAAAAAGAGAGCAAGCAACTTAGAGGAAAAGAGAGCAAAAAATACGCAGAAAGGAGAGGGAGAGCAAAAGACTGCAAATAAAAGAGGCAAAAAGAGAGCAAGCAAAAAGATATGCAGAGAGAAGAGAGAGCAAGCAAATGAGAGGCATAGGGAGATAGAGCAAAAGAAGAGACAGAGCAAACAAAAGAGAGGCAAAGAGAGAGCAAAAACATATGCAGAGAAAAAAAAGAGAGAGAAAAAGAGCACAACAGAGCAAATAAAAGAGAGCAAGCAAAGAGATATGCAGAGAGAAGAGAGAGAGAGAAATTTGATGTCATGTTGGATCTAAGTATGTCCATCACAGAGCATCTCTGTCTACAGGCTGAACTGTAAATGCAAAAGCAGCACAATAAACAGAACGTTCTGACTTCAGTAAGTAGTTATATATAGAAATAAATTCTAGTTTTAGTATCAAATACAGACTGTGTGTAAAATCCCTCCTTTTTTATTGTTTTGTGACATAGATTTGACAAAAAAAGCAGAGTACTTTAAACCAGTTCTCTTAACCAAGCATAGGCTATAACCCATGCTGTACCTGCATCTCTGTGGTCCATCATGCAGGAGTACACACTGCACTGGAAGTCCCCGAGTGCTGCCCCTACTGGCGTGTGAGCAGGAATCCCAAACCATTCAGAGGATGTTTTTCCCGCCATGGCTCCGGAATCCACCACCACAGGCAAAAGGTGCAGAGGGAAACCTGCGTCACGCAGACTGGAGCACACACAGACACAGGGTCAGTTCACGCTCCTGCATAGACCAGTCAGAAGATTTTTAAACTTAAAGAGCTTTGGGTTTCCATGAACTCCAGCTTACATCTGTGTGTTCCACTGGCTGGTGGATGTATTGAAGTAGCCCCAGCTGGCAGCGTTCTGTCCGCTCATGACACACTTGTCAAGGTCGCACAGCATGGAGACCAGGTAGTCTTGGATAGTTCCTGCACTGCTGTAGCCTGACAGGAACTCTGGACTGATGCATTGATAAACACACGAATAAAAAAAGCTAATCAATTATGATGGATGTGGGATTTGCTGAAAATGTTTTGGTGGTGTTTATTTTAACATGTTCTTGTAACAATGTACAAAAATAGCATAATTGTTCTTTGAATTGAGAAAATGAGAAGTGCACAAAACATGTCTTCTCACCACAAGCATATATAAACCACTGTAAAATCAAAGTATACTTTTGTACATCCACTATATTGCCAAAATTATCTGGCATATCCCATACTTGCTGGGTTTAATCTGATATCCACAACTCTGCTGTACCCTCTGGGTAAGCTTCCAGCAGTTATCCAAATTTGTGACTGTCTTCTGGAAGCACATTAGTCACGTGAACGCTAATGTTGAACCTGAAAGCTTGGCTTATTGTCTTCTTGCTAAAATATTTACGTTTACGTTACAGGAAGAACAATTATATGCTCTTCCCCTAGAGGGCGGTGATGAACTATGTGCATATATATTAAAGGGCCTCTATCATCATTTTGAAAAGTTAATTATCTGTTTTTTGAAGTCTCAGAAGAATTATCACCATACAGGGTAAAAAAAACTTAACTTATAATTTAATACGCATTTATTTTTGACAGATTTTTAAATGATTAAGTATTGTTTTACGGCTTCATACAAAACTCCTTGTTTCGTAAATGGTAAAATTCCTGGAATTTTGTTCACCACTTTGTATAATGTTTCAGTTTAAATCCTTGTTTGGTTCCAGTGAAAGTTTCAAGCCAAATTTAAGGCTTTGTGTGCATTTTGAGGGTTAAAAAAAAACAAACTTTTTTGGTCAATCTTCTTGTTAAATTACCCTATTTTAGGTTTATTCTAGAGATACAAAGGGTCCTGGAGCCTCATGTGAATGTTCAGTTTAAAAAAACATTTATTTGAGGCATTTTGGACTTTAAAAAAATTTGATCCTGGAGAACAAGTTTTAAAGAACATTTTCAGGTTGTCTGTTAATGCCCCCCTAAATAAAAATCTATCCAGGGTTTTTTCATTCATTCATTTTCCAACCCACTTATTCCCTTTTGGGGTCACGGGGGTCTGCCGGTGCATATATCCAGCACATATTGGACGAGAGGCGGGGGTACACCCAACAACACGTTTTTAGGATTGTGGGGGAAACTGGAATACCCAGAGGAAACCCATGCAAGCACGGGGAGAACATGTAAACTCCTTCCAGGAAGGTCACCGGCGAGCCACCCACTGCGCTGCCCTCCAGGTTTATTAATAATACAAAATCTCTGATGTTAAAAACACTGAATGAAAAAGAAAATCAAAAATTTCTCTTTGTGAGCAGTGGTGCGTTTGGATATACTAAAGGATTTTAAAGTCAAGTTATTAGATATTTTTGTCTCTCTCTCATTAAAAAGAGGTCTGCCGAGTCTTTCACTTTTGCCTCTTTGGGCTCCCTCTCACCCACTGGTTGTAAAAACACAGTTTTGGCCATCTCTTAGATTTTTCATTAGAATGCTAACGTTAGCTAGCTTGTTATTTCTCCTTACTTCTGTTAAATTGCTGCACATTGGTGGTGGGATGGAGGTGTAGTATTGGGTGACGTCATATTTTTGAGCTAAATCTCGTTTAAGCATAATTGAAGACTATAACTCGATACACATAGCACTTTCACATCTTAGAGCTGTTACACACTGCATTAAAGGTCATTTTGTAAAAATGATGATATAAGCACTTTAATGTTGCCTATAGTAACAGTGAGGGAGACCGTGTTTCATCATGCAATAGCTATGCATACTACTCAATCTGACCTGGATCCTGGAAAATTGAAGGTCACAGAGTAAGCAGTGATCAGGAAGTTTAAGTGCAAGGCTTGAGGTTAACAGTTAACTTGAGCTAATTTACATAAACGTATAATGTCATTCACTTCTAACTCTTAACTTTATTCACTGTCTCAGAAAACAGTTCTTAGAGTCTTCACCCATTGAAATGACTTGAAGTACTATGAGACTGCTAATTGATGCATAGATAAACTCTTCTCAGATGTCTGTTTGTGAGCACAATGATAAACCACAAAATGATAAAAAGAGAGACAGACAATTTCACTCGGCTTGGCTGCTCAAGAGACTTTCGGCAGGAAATGTCATCTGAAAACTTGCATGAAAGTGTTATGTGCTGTTTCTCAGGCACTACAGTGTTATTCTACCTGTGATTCATATACCAGAATACCGTGGCACAACCAAAACCAGTAGCCACACACTGATGAGAGTCTGGTTTTGGTAAGGAAGAAAGAAATTCAGCACCACAGCGGCCATCTTGCCATGTAATCAGCTGACTGACATCTCTGGGGACGAATCTCATAGTGTCATCCAGACTCTGCCATTCACAGCCTACCAGAGAGACAGAATGTCCATGTAATTGATGCATTTATGAATGACAGTTAACACATCCGGGAAAACACCAGAAGCATTAAATCTGCTTTTAGTATTTGTTAAATCAATGTTAACCTGATTTAGACTTCCACAACATAATGCCATGCATTTGCCCACATACTCCGATGCACTTGACATCTTTCAGCTTGCTTCTAGGTAAAGCCTCCATGCATTGGTCCAGGGCAGCCATTATCAGCACAGGATCCTGCTCTTTGGCCTATAGTCAAAAACAACTGATTATTCACGGTCCATTAAGACACTTAATGCAGCACAGAGACCAAAACATCTCCAGTAAATCATACGCACATAAAATACAACAATGATTAGTGAGATTAATGATTGCACATATGCAGAACCACACATGAGTGTCACCTGTTATACCTGCGTGTGGCTGCTGCAGGTGAGATCAGAGTTTGTGGGAAAACTCTTGGAATCCGTCACGCTCCCTGACTGAGCGTTCAGCAACGCCACTTTTACAGAAGTGCTACCCAGATCCACGCCGAGCACAAACCACTCGGAAACACTCGATGGTGTCGCCATCTTCTGAGTGAAGCCTTTGGGATGATACACGAGAACAAAGTTTCATTTCTAAGTGGGCACCTAATATCACGTTGACGTTCACTCAATCGAAACTAGTTTTGAATCTTTAAAATGAACAAACAGAACCGATTCATCTGAACAGAATATGCTCGCAAATTCACAACACAATAATAATACTAATATAGATTTTCTAAGAATAACACTGATATATAATAGGCAAACTATTTTTAGTGGATGAAGATTATATGTATAATGGCAATAGCGTGAAATACCATGATGAGGATATAATTTATAGATTTGACATAACATCAAAATCGCACAAAAACATACATATAGTAAGCTTCCGGAGAGCTTACTTACGTCAATATCTATTTTACATTTTTAATTATCGTGTATACAAACAACAAGCAAAACTTATGACTTATAACAATACAAATTACATAAATAAGCAAGAAACAACATATAAGGAAAATAAATACTAATAATAAGGGGTCAGATTTCCTTGTAAAAGAAAGTCTTCTACGATGGGTAAATATTTAATTGCTCTTTTAGTTTTTATCATTTTAAGGTGTATGACGGAGAAGTAAAAAAGGTTATCTTAAGGAACCGATGCTCACAAATGAATCTCTTGCTTCGGAGCAATCATTTTTGTCCTTTCCTTTGTTCCGTAGAGTGGGTGAAAGGTAAATTTAAAAATTGATAATTTACTTGCAATTATGCTCAAGATAATATATCGACACATGTTTAATTACACGTATTGTTGATTATGAATAAATTACATGGTCACGCCAGAAAACAAAACATACCATTTTAATTTACGTTTCCCTCCCATAATGCTTTGCGAGAAAATGGTGGACGGCAAGTGACAGGCAGTCTTACACGGTCCATGGTTTCTATCCAGATTGTTCAAGAAATTCTGCCTTATTCTTGTCGTTAACAGTTATAAAATTGTGCGCTATGTGCACGTGTTCTTTATAAAGTAGCGTTATGCTGGTTTGACGCGTCTCTTGTGTTTTTAAACGATCTCGACCAAACGGTGGGTAAAGGGTGGGATTTAAAATTAAGCTGGAAGACTCGACCGACCTGAACTGATAACTTGTGTCGTTTATGCCTTTCCTCAGCTTGTTCATAGCACCACGCCATGGCTTCTTCGGCCGCCTCGTCGAAACGTGAGGGCCCACAATTCATCAGCGAAGTAGCGGTGCGTGGTAACGGAGCTGTGCTCGACTACTGCCGCACGTCCGTGTCTGCACTCTCCGGGGCCACCGCGGGTATCCTAGGCCTGACGGGACTGTATGGCTTCGTCTTTTATTTCCTCGCTTCGTTCCTGCTGTCGCTACTCCTCATCCTTAAAGCTGGCCGCCGATGGAACAAGTGCTTCAAGTCGCGGCGGCTTCTGTTCACTGGAGGGCTGGTTGGTGGCCTCTTCACTTACGTGCTCTTCTGGACATTCCTGTACGGGATGGTGCACGTCTACTGAATCTGGACCTCCCGTGTGGTTCCATGTGTGGCTAATATGCGGTGAACTGCACTGACTACATTTGTAACACGTGGATTTTTGTTAGTAGAGAAATCTAGTGGTTACTGGGAGACTCAAGTGTGGAACACTTTTCGGACCAGTCTGCAAATGCAATTGTAGAAATCACGTCAAATAAATAACGACAAATAAATTATTAATTTTCTGCTGAAAAGCTCTCATCTTTTAAATAAACATCTAACAAATTATTCTGTTTCTTGAACTCATCAGTTAAACTCAAATAAAATGTTCCTGCCAATATTGGTATTTAGTTATTATTGAGTAGAGCTTTATAAGTACCTTTCAGATATCTGTACTTTTAAAATTTAAAGCCAATATGTTTTTATGGCTTGTTCATTCATATGTTTGACGTTGGCAGAGAAGCTACTGATGTTCAGTGTGGCATTATTGCATAAATGTCTCAATCTGGTTTAAAAATAGTTTTTATTTCATGTAGTTTTGATCAGAAGCAACTATTATATGATTATTTAATTTTTATTTTACATTCATTAACGTAATTAATTTCAAAACTACTTTTACCTGAGGAAAATCTTTGAAATGGGTCATGGGTTGGTTTTTCATTATGACAATGGCTTAAACACATGGCTAAAGCATCAAAGTAGTGGTTCAAAAAAACTCATTTTGTTTTCTAAACCACAGTGACTCGGACTGAGTTCTATTTCTTTAGCACCACTCCTCTGTTGTGGGCATAATGGAGTGTCCCACTTCTTTTATTAATGAGTGCTCAGAAAGGTGTGTGTATAGCCCTCCATTCCTAGGGACACTTACTAAAAAAAGGGCTAAGATCGGCGCCAGTACAACCAAAGAGGGTGAAAATAAAAAGATTTATATCATGGACAAAAATATAGAATAATACACCAATATTATCCTAAGAACATTTACACACCAGACTTGTGTGTGTGGTATCACGTTTTCATTTATTGTTTATATGTTAATAAAAATAAAAAAACTACCAGGAATGATACCTTTGCTGATCTTTTGGAACCATTTGGCTAACAAATGTGGCTTCATAGGGGTAGATTTTCAGCCCTTCTTCTGAAGATATAAGAGGTAGCCATTTGGTAAAAGACTGAGGGGTAGAGATAAGTGAGAGCAATGGAACTCCATCTTAAAAACAACATGAGATATAAAACTGACATTTTTTTTATCTTGTGAATTGTTTTCTATTCTGTATTTCTCTCGCGCACGCGCAAAATAACTTCCATTTATGAACTGATGATTTCTGATGATACTAAAATTACTTTCGCTCCCTGTACTTTCCCAAGAATTAAACTTTAAATCAACACCTGACTTGTCATATATTTCAACGTGATTTAAAACTGGAATCCGCCAATTCTGGTATCAATCCAGATTTACAACAAATAATTATCAATAGCTGTGTTACAAAATGTCTGTTAGAAACTGTACGAGAGCATGAATAAATCCAGAATAAATAGTAAAAATTGTTTCTCTGTTGCTTGACCTTGGTTTGCTGTAATAACTCCTTGACTCAGTAAACAGCCAAAAATTCCTCTACTGGTTGCGTTGAGTTCTCAGAGTAGAGGTGGGTGAAATGGTATGTTTCCCACTGCTGTGAGGAGTCCTGAATGACACTGAGGCGTGTGGTTTTCTCTCGGGACTGTGACTTTTGGCCTGGTTCTCTGGTCTCTCTGGGTTGTTGCCTTGAACTGACACTGATGTCAAAGCATCCACCTCCGATGATGGTTTGTCTTCTTTTTTGTGTCTCCTGTCATGCCGGTGATGGCCGTGATGTCTCCCATGCTTTCGTTCTCTCTGCCTTCCAGATTTTCTACAGGAGTTCATAGACAAAACAATCCATGAGTGAGAACATGTGCAATCCAAACTTCAATTTGTAATGTTCTTAGCGGTTTTTAGCTTCATGCGTGGACCAATAATGATGATACATGATCTAGTTTTGCCTGTAATTTTCCATGTTGATGCAAAAGTGCTGATAATGAGTGAATGCAACACCCCAGTGAAGGAAGCATCCCGTATCTTGAAGACCAGCGTGTACACGTGCATGAGACAGGGGTAAAATTCGATATCGAAGAGGAAACGTACTTTGTGATTGCCTCAAATTTAGTTTCCCGGTAGAAGGAACTTTTGCTCATCATGTAGAGAAGAATCATGTCACAGGCAAAAACACCCTGTGGAGAACAATGAGCACAAATCACTCAATGAATTCAACTGTAAGAAATCCTTTCACTCAAAGAAAGGAAGTGTTCACTCACGGCACCCATCAAAGCAAGCCCAGAGCCAATGTTGATCACTGTTGGAATGATGCTGAATTTTCCAGCCTAGAAAACAGATCAAGGTTATAACTCTTCTCTGTCCATTAGAGGATTCTGTGATGAGATGTTGGATGTTGCTCACCTTTCCATTCACTAGTATGTCAAAGCGGATACCATATACTTTAAATAGGTTCCGGAAGGTCTGACCAGCTGCATCATTGTAGTATCGAGCAAATCTTGACAATCACAGAAACACGGAAAGATAATGGAACACATCATTAACTGTAGGGGTGTAATGATACACGTTTTATATCACCCATCCACTAGGGGGCAGTTCTAATATTTACATAGAGTGTATTAATCCTTTGTGATGGAGAGAGCTCATTTTATAATCTTTCTTGCTCAAAATGTAAGTAGAGGATAATTGTCTCCTAGTATTAACATAAAACAAGGTAAATACGTTTCAGAAGTGACTAGAATCATAATCACATTAAGAAAAAAATACACTTCAGATCCTATAGACGTTATCTCCCAGTAGCTCCACAAAGCGCATTGTTACAATTTTGTATTGCGATATATTGTTACACTCCTACTTAACTGCAAAAAACTATACACTGCATACCAGTGTTTTCATTTTTAATGGCTTGAAAGGAGGCTGTGGATTCTTTTTTTCTCAAGTACCTGTGAATTTGGTAAGTGTAATAAAACTGAGAATTAGTTCTAGAATACTGCAGCATAATCATATAGAACGCATCAACATATTCCATATGTCGAGCAGAAGCAGCATGTAGTGATTTGGATTTCAGATGGATGCAGCACGTACTTAAACTGCAGTCTTGACAATAGGCAAAATACTTAATTACGGCATTATTGATCAGATGGGTTTTTTCAGGGGTGAATGATGTTGGTTGTATGCAACCTCAAGTTGAAACAACAATATTAACTACATTATTTAAATGCAAATTTAAATTTGGTGCGGAAAAGTTGTTTGTAATAGATGATACTCTATAAATACTTTGTTATTGGCCAGTCTATGTGTATTCTGTTAATAGAGTACGAGCCTAAAAGTCGCTACAAGCAGCGGCACTGCAAACAAAAGTATATCTTGTTTGAAAGCTATGAATATTTCACATGCCTTTCATAGGGAAATATGAGTTCCTGCAATGCTTATGCATGTTGTATGAATCACACCGTTGTATCGTATTTGGAGATTCAACATTTTTAAACAAACAAATTCACTGCTTAAATTAATTAACCAGTTACACTGTAAAAAAAATAAAAATTTTCTTTCACACATTCATCATATTATTCTTCCATAGAAAACAAAGCAAATGCTGACGTAGAAAATGTATTTTGAATCATATTTTCCCAGCTATACTCTATAAGTCAGGGTGTTGAAAATCTCTCTTTGCTTGGCTCTTTCAGACCCCTCTCTTTCCCCACTCCCCCATCAACCTTCTTTGTTCTCAATCCTGCATGGTTTGTTAACTGTTTAGTATTTCAAAGGTAATAAAACTGCATTTCCTATTACACCTTCTAAAAAACATCTTCTCAGCATCTTCATAATAATGGAAAATAATAACAATTATTTCAATAGTAATGGATTTGTGAGAAAGATCGTTTTCATTATTAAAAAGATGTTTATGGATGGCACTTTAGTAAGTTACTTTCTGAAATCTGTAACTTGTATCAACAGAATCTCTTTATATAAGATAGAAAACATACAATCAAAGCAATACCTGAAATTGTAGCCCGAGGTTGCAGAATGCTGTAAATTGTCAGAGGAATCTAAGCGTGTGAAGCTATATTCTGGGTTACACCGGGATTCGTCTTTATCCAAATTGCAATTCCACTCAATTCCAACTCCAACTGAACCTCCCTGAGTGTAAATAGAGATAAAATATTAAAAAAACAACAATTAAAACCAAAATCACAGATGCCTTTTGCCAAATTCAAGTACATGATTAAACGCGATATTTCTACAATTGACTGGTGAACACTGCTGTAATAATAACTGGAGATCTCACAGAAACATTATGCTTATAGGATGAAAAAGTGGGTACAGTGCAAAAAAAAAAAAACGAAAACACAATTTCAGAAAATATTCAAAATTTCAAGGCAATCTGTAGCAATAAAAAAAGCAACTGAAATCTACTCAATCTTGCCTAAATCTACACTTAATTTGGCCTCCAAACACAAACAAATTGCAGTATCTTTCATTTAAAGTTTGAGTAATCTCACACTTTTGTTGCAAAAAGGGTGATGAATATTATTCCATTTTTCCTAATTTTAGAGCTCAGTCTTTCGTCCGTGCACACTGTGGTATTATTTGCATGTAAATCTGAAATTTAAAATACTTTTACAAATACCCTACCTTAAAAAACCCTAACCCTAACTGAATAATATAATTGAATTTTATTTATTTCAGGGCCAAATATCTATTCAAGTAAGGCATACATTGTGGTCCAGTTATTTGATCCATATGACGAATGTGTTAACAACAAACTTTGACCAACCAATGTTGTTAAATCCACCTGCAAAGTAGACAAGCAAGTTAAATCATGAGCATCTATGGTTTCTGGGCAAACTGAAGCAGATTGTGCAAAGACATTAAAGCCCTTACACCATTTAATGAAAAATTATGTTCATGAATTTACGGTTTAATCAGTGTAAAATCTGAATTATAAAAAACATGATTTATTATCTTTAGAATGTTAGTTTAATCCAAAATGATATTAGTTTTACACATTGTGATCATTGAGAAACCTGCTATTAAAAGTAGTTCTTCACAGACCTGTTGATTTTATACATACTGCCTAAATGTTAGTGGCTCTGTTGGTTTTGCCTTTCCACTTGCATTATTGCATCTTCTCACCTTTGCTGCCAAATCTTGGAAATGAAATCCTGTCCAGTTGATCATGTCTCCTACAAGAAAGATTGGACAGTAGGGATGATGGTCCTTGTCATACTTGCAGGTTTTCAGATATGTACTGTTGCTGGTTGGAAGGACATTTGATCTGCATGAGAAAATGTGAACCAAAGGGATTGTGAGTATTTGCTGACATGCACATGATTACCATGATTACACATGTAAAACATCATTATAAGCATTGAAGAACAACTATCTGTGTATGAGGCTGAGGGTAGGACACCAGGACAGTAAGTCATCGGGTCTGCAGCACACATTTGTTGGTATAAATAGAGATGAGTAAGTGTGAGATATTCTGAGCAACTTGAGTTGTATCCTGCTGTGCCATCAGTATCCAAACATAACATGCGTCTGCCTGTATTTTCAAAATGTTCATGTTGCTTGGATCTTCCTGCTTTTCCACATGCATAACAATAACTATTAGTGCTCAGGTTTGCAAAACAATTGCAAAAACTTCCTGTTTTGTGGTAGAAAGTGCATTTTCAGTTTCGGTGCATTTTCAATTAAACCGAGTACATTTTTAGACCCATACCAAGATAAGACATAAGAAGATACATAAGGCCTTACTCGTGTATTGAAAGTAAATATTTTGGTGCTATTATTCAGTCATTCTTTTATTTTCTTCCTTTTCAGGGTCATGGGGTTCACCCTCCAGATCTGGTAATCACATAAATTATATTAAGACCAATCGTCACAAATCGTCACCAGTCAATAAAAATGCCAGTTGTTCACTCTTTTTCATACAATATAAATGTATGCAAATTAACTGGTGCTTTGCACACAATATTACGGAACTGCTTTGTTGCGCAATGTAATTAACGAGAGGCTGCCTTGTGGGTGAGTCTGGCTCCTTGCAGGATGAAGAAGACAAGTAAAGATGAAAAGTATAGATCCTTTTTGTTTGTTAGGTTAGTATCTTTGTAAGACTTTAATTTAATTATTTCTCTTATTACAGTTATTAAGAGATATATTGTCGAAGCTGGATTTTCTAACAGAACAGTTCATATTTATAACATTATTTCATATTATTTATTGATTTGAAAAGAGTCTACAAGTTTTTACAGATCTCATTCATATATTTTATTACAAAAGTTAATTTTGCACCATTAAAACAAAATAAAGCATGTTCATCAACCTCCGAGAAGCCTGACTGAATTTGTGTCTCAAGGTCATGCCGATTGTGTTCTTTTGTTTTCGGAAATTAGAATATGGTCAACCTAGCAAAAATTGATTGCTAAACTCCAACTGAATCCGATTGGACCAATAGCATTTCAATTAAAGCGGTCAAAAATGTTTCATATTTATGCTATTGAAAATGTAACTTTTGTGTTTTGTAATGTTGTATTTTAATACCAGCTGAAAATTCATGTTTCCTGTCATAACTCTGACCCCATACATCGAGCACATCACTCCAGTCCTTAAACACACCACTGGCTCCCTGTTAAACAACAGTCTCAATTTAAAATACTCCTCACCCAAGAGATCTTGTATCGATTAATTATTTATTATTATTAAAAGATGGCTACAAAGTAAAGCCATGTTTTATTATTAGGCCTGTTGTTTCTTCACTTTTGACTATGTGTGTGCTTTGGAAGCAAGTATTCATGCAAATATTTCCCATCAGTTGCTAATCTATTTGAATTCTCATATTACTCTTGCAGGGTAGTTTGGTTCTGCCTCTGGTCTGCAGACTTGTACTTGTGTACACTTGCCTAGTTTTGACTGACATCATATGTACAAGGAAAACAAAAACAGGAAAAAAAATATGGAATACAAGAAACTTACTTGGAAAAGCCAAACTTTGGAAACTTAATGAAGTTCTTAACATAGACGGTAAAATTCTCAGCCTTTGCCAGCATAGGCTCTCTGTTGAAATACAGAGGCTACAGATATGACATGTTTTATGAAAAGCATGTAGAATCTCAAGTCTTACAAACAAAACATGATTCTTTGAAAGAAAGTCGAGACATTTCTTACGTTGGTGCTTTTCCATGTTCAACAGGGCACCACGCATGAATCTCACATGTCCCTGTGTCATTGAGACAGCGTCCTGTCTTCACTCCTAAATAAAATACAGTAAATTAGACAAGAAACTATAAAGCTCCCAGAGGATCTAAACACCGGATTCCTCCTCAGCCATTTCACCCTGAAGCACATGTTTGTTTATATGCCAAGGCTGATCCTGGCAAGTGTCTGGTATTAGAGACTGCATGCCTGGAAAAAGAAGGTTGGGCTCTAGTGTCCCAGTGCAGTGATGGGAGCACTGTACTGAAAGGAAGGCTGATGGTGAGATGTTAAACAGACCAACTATGATCATTAAAATAAACCCAGGATGTTTCTCTGTAAACAATAGCTTTGTGTACCATGGCAAAATCTATCCAATAATGTGATTCAATCAAGATCTCCTAAAAATCCCTGTCTACTAATTGGCAACATCACTCTGTATTCTGTCCACCAGTAAACCAGAATTTGTAAAGTGTTAAAAATATTTACTGGTTCTTAGTAAGGACTTAATATTTTTGTTTAAAAGGGAAACATGAGTCTTGGTATGGTTTGTCTTTTAATTGTAGTAATGGTGCATACCGTGGCCTGCTATGACACTTTCCCCTTCAGGACATTCACTGTCACTGGTACAAAAGCCATCTGGTACCTTAGGGCTCTGAAATATGTTAAAAATAGAAGTAATAGTTTCGTTTTGAGCACATCAGTTCAGTAAGGAACATAAAAAGGAAACTAACTCAACGTTTCTTACCTCAGGGCAGTAACCCAATCTTTGGTTTGGTGTTACCAGGTAGTTTGTGACAATAAAGAATACCCTGTCCCCCTGTATAAAAGATTTAAAGATAACATACTTTCACGATACATTTTCTCATACAGAAAAAAAATATGATAATTATAATAGTGTTTATTCTGGATCCTTATCTTTTTCAGTAAATAAATAAATGACTAAAACAGTGAAAGAGAATATACTTCTAAGAGTTTCCTGAGCTGATTTTAGGTCAGCTGAAAAGATATTGTGAAACAACATAATGATCTCAAAAAGTATATACTGTATATATATACTGTACCGACACACAACAAACAATAATATTCTTTTACTGATTAATACATTTTTCTAAAGCACGAAGGCAGTGAAATTACTTGTGGAGGTATGACATAGTCTTCTGCACCCCATAGCTGGAGACCAAACTGAGAGCTGTTGGTGAGATCTACACCCTTTAGTTTGGTGACCACAGAACTCTGGATTGTTTCCTCTGTCTCCTGATATCCTTTCTTCCAAATAAAAACCCACCTTTAAAATGACAAACCAACACAAAATGCAGAAACAGGTATGATAGAAACAAATATTCATATATAATACAGTGGTACCCAGAGAAACGAATGCTTCGAGTTACAAAATGTTCGAGATAAGAAAGGTCTCGCTGGAAATTTTTTGCTTTGAGATGCGAAGACAATTTAGAGATACGAACAACCACAAGCAGATCTGCTCTTTAATCCACTTGTTTAGACAAAACACTTTAACAACACAGCAAAACATTATGTATAGATTACCAATAATGTGCTATAACAAATGTCAAGGAAAAGTCAAGGAAAGGGCTGTTCTGTAGTGCAAGTTAGAGAAACCCCTGTGACGTGTTCTCAGAAGCATCTCCATCTCTCTATACGCTTGTACTTGAAACCATGTTTGTATCAGTAATTTGTGAAATATCTCGAGAAAGTTAACTTTCATACGTGGTGCCCTAATGTTTTCTGCCATCTGTTTCACCTCCTCTGACACATCGCTTCACTCTCAAGGTAAGGTTTCACATTTGTGCACATATTGCGTATTTTGCATGTGTTTTATTCTGTTTTATTATCATTTATTACATTAACAATGTGTAGATTTGAGGATTGAAGAAACGTTACTTGATTTTTCTCTGGTTTTCCATTTTTTTCATCTACTTATACTGTTGTTTTTGAGAGCCGTTGCACGGGGTAGGCATTTTACATGTAAGATACGAAATGTTCGAGATACGAACGTCTCCACTGTACCACGGTACCACTGTAAAATAAAAGATGACACAGTTATATTATAAAAGATCCAGATAGCAATTATGTCACATGTTTGCCCTTGTAAGGTTAAATGGCTTTTGGTGAGGTTTTAAGGACTGTAATTTAGAAATGGACAAAATCTTTGTAAAAAGATGTATTTAGTGTAACTCTTTTTTCAACTAACGTTACATTTATGTGTTAATTTAACTCTAGAGTGTGCTATAAAGTGTGCTAACCCCACAAAGTGTTAAAATAAACTGCACGTTTAATTTTTTTGCTGTAACATACGTCGTTTCTGCTGTTCTAAGAGCCAAAAGTATAAAAGGTGGTTGTATTGAAAAAATGTGCACAAACTTGGTCTGCATGGAACTTTTTTTTAGTCAATAATTCAATTGTTGACCGACGTTAAAAGCTCTTAGAATTTCATCAAATGTTTAAATGTACCCCAAACATTTTCTCAAAAAATAACAAAGCCAAAGAACATCTCGATAGTTTAAATAAATCCATTATATGCAAAGTGAACTGACGTTATTAGAAAAGGCACTGTACAGTGGGGGAAGGGATGCAAAAAAGGTTTCGGTCGTTCCCGTTTATATAAATAACACCCGAGCGCAAACTGTCGGCTTTGTCAATTCGGTTCAAATAAGGACTATTTTAAAACAATTAACCACCAAGGAAGCACGTGCTAACAAATTTTAAACTTAAAAAAGGAAAGTCTATTTGGAAAAACGTGTTTGTTCACCTCTAAGTCCGCACTCGTATAAGGACAAATAGTGTTTCTTACCCGATTAGATATCCAATCACTCCTAACTGAAAGAGTCTGAAAAGAACCCCAACTTTTTTGTTTTTGGCGATGACAAATTTCTCGGTCTTGTAATCAAGCAGAGAGAAGAAGAAATGACCCCAGGTTTGAGCCATGCTCCTGAGTCAATGACAGAAAGGCTCGCAGCAGCTGTCAAATGCTCTCAGCTGACGGGTGTCCAGCCTTCTGAACGCTAATCCCTTAAAATGTTTGGATGTCTCCTTTTTAAAAGTTGTTAAATACGGCGACTGTCACCAAGCATCAACAAATGACAAGATGGGGGTGTGGGGGGATGAAAACAGAACATGTTTGAAGGTGAAAATAATAAAGATGGATAATGAAAAATGTACAGCAGGACCATTTAAACGAAACATTTTTAAATTTTAAGTCTGAAATTCTTAGTTTTGTATATTGGATTAAAATGATCAAACAAAATGGCACCTTTAGCTTAAGTATCATTTCATTTTTTAGAACCACTGAAATTTTGAAAAAGTTTTTCCTTTTTCAAAACCCAAACAGCAAACTTTTATTCAGCCTATTAATTTATTGTATATTAAGGCACACACAAAACACAAATGAAGTCAAATAAAATGTATTTTACTTTATTCAATAACTTCAGACAACACAATAATGAAATGCAATCAAGAACAAGTGTGCAAAAGCATGGTATGTTAAAGTAGTTAAGTGTCCCTTCTCATTGTTCATTACTTTAAACATCTGAACCTCCCCGGAGACGAAGCACCAGATGCAGGGTGGACTCTTTCTGGATGTTGTAGTCAGAGAGTGTGCGGCCATCTTCTAGCTGCTTGCCGGCAAAGATCAACCTCTGCTGGTCAGGGGGAATGCCTTCTTTGTCCTGGATTTTGGCCTTGACGTTCTCAATGGTGTCACTTGGCTCAACCTCGAGGGTAATGGTCTTGCCTGTGAGGGTTTTGACGAAGATCTGCATGCCGCCCCTGAGACGCAGCACCAGATGCAAGGTGGACTCTTTCTGGATGTTGTAGTCGGACAGGGTGCGGCCATCTTCCAGCTGTTTGCCAGCAAAGATCAACCTCTGCTGGTCAGGGGGAATGCCTTCTTTGTCTTGGATTTTGGCTTTTACATTCTCAATGGTGTCACTTGGTTCGACCTCGAGGGTGATGGTCTTGCCTGTGAGGGTTTTGACGAAGATCTGCATGCCGCCCCTGAGACGCAGCACCAGATGCAAGGTGGACTCTTTCTGGATGTTGTAGTCGGACAAGGTGCGGCCATCTTCCAGCTGTTTGCCAGCAAAGATCAACCTCTGCTGGTCAGGGGGAATGCCTTCTTTGTCCTGGATTTTGGCCTTGACGTTCTCAATGGTGTCACTTGGCTCAACCTCGAGGGTGATCGTCTTGCCTGTGAGGGTTTTGACAAAGATCTGCATGCCTCCCCTGAGACGCAGCACCAGATGCAAGGTAGACTCTTTCTGGATGTTGTAGTCTGACAAGGTGCGGCCATCTTCCAGCTGTTTGCCAGCAAAGATCAACCTCTGCTGGTCAGGGGGAATGCCTTCTTTATCCTGGATTTTGGCCTTGACGTTCTCAATGGTGTCACTTGGCTCGACCTCGAGGGTGATGGTCTTGCCTGTGAGGGTTTTGACGAAGATCTGCATGCCTCCTCTGAGACGCAGCACCAAATGCAAGGTGGACTCTTTCTGAATGTTGTAGTCGGACAGGGTGCGGCCATCTTCCAGCTGTTTGCCAGCGAAAATCAACCTCTGCTGGTCAGGGGGAATGCCTTCTTTATCCTGGATTTTGGCCTTGACGTTCTCAATGGTGTCACTTGGCTCGACCTCTAGGGTGATGGTCTTGCCTGTGAGGGTTTTGACGAAGATCTGCATGCCTCCCCTGAGACGCAGCACCAGATGCAAGGTGGACTCTTTCTGGATGTTGTAGTCAGACAGGGTGCGGCCATCTTCCAGCTGTTTGCCAGCAAAAATCAACCTCTGCTGGTCAGGGGGAATGCCTTCTTTATCCTGGATTTTGGCCTTGACGTTCTCAATGGTGTCACTTGGCTCGACCTCGAGAGTGATGGTCTTACCAGTGAGGGTTTTGACAAAGATCTGCATCTGAGAAGAAAATGAACCAACATATTTAGACTGAAGCCATCAATAGGATTCAGGTGTACTTTTTATTAAAACAATAGAATAATTAATTCTTTAAGAGAGAAAAAAAAAGCTTAATGTTTGCATTCACATACAACACTACCATAACTAGAAGACTTCCTTTTATAGTGTGCCACCTTTATTTTAGGGAGCAAAAAATACGTTAATTTAAACAAACAGGTTCATTTAAGTTAATTTAAACAAACAGGTCAACCTTTAATACAAACGGATGACGTTGATTACACAAGTGAACAACTCCTAGGTAAAAACAGTAATAAAAGATTTAGAACCGCGCTAAACAACAAAATACGCCCTTTCTTTAAAATGGCGACTGAACACAGCAATCCGGGTTCTTTGTTCAGACAACAGTGAGATCAGCAAAAGGACACCGTCCAAACGTTACTCGAACAAAGACCCCTTTTTATTGCTGAAGCAGTAACGTTATCTGTTCAAGTATTTTAACAGAATATAGCGTTAGATTACTTTTTGTAAACGTCACACATTTCGAAATCTACTGAAGTAGCTAAGGTCAATGGTAGAGCCAGTGGGAATGAGTCCCTAAGCCATTTATTAAAAGATTACCGCCTCTATTAATCATTTCAAAGAAATGTTTTCCTTAATATGTTCGTCCTTACCTTTATTTAAACGTGTTGCTGCTGGTACTTCTGTAGCCTCTCTCCGCTTAAAATGTGCCAGTCAAAGCAAGACTCCTGCTTATATACTCTCAACCCACAAACATGACGTTGCATTCACGTGACCAGACTTAAAACCGCTGTTTTGTTTTGTTTTTTTTTTTTTTTACAGAAAATTGGCAAATATCAAAATATAAAAGTTCACCATTCTATATCATTTATGTGGAAATAGTATCTATATTAAAACTAATAGTTAATAAAGCTACTTGTGAGGTCAAAGTCTCCAGAAAATGCGAGAAGCTGGTCTCATTCAGAACCCAGCCAGTGATTGGTTTGTGAATTGTTTGTCCGCGTTGCTATTGGTGAATAAGAGAACAAACATACAAATTTAGCTTAAAATTGAAACACACTTTATTATAGTAGTAGCCTAGAAAGGCAATAAAGACTCAAATTTAAAAAAAAAAAAAAAACGTCACTGTATTCATTTACACCATGTTGCTCTTTCTTTCTGTGTTCTAGTCACATGTTGACAAGACATCTAAAAATAGAAGGCCATGAGGGGTACAGGTGTCATTTCAACTGTGACTCCATAGACTTGCAGACTGTGTCTACAAAGTAGGTCATTTTCTCTGGTTGACTCACAATACCACAAACATTTATGTGTACCAGATAGCAAATCGGACCAGAAAATACACATTCTTAATTGTTTTATGGTCTATTTTTATGACATATGTTTAGAGTTCATCATTCCTTTTTTTTGACAAATGATTGCTGTTCCTTTAAGTTCCAAGTCAGTTTTAGTGGGCAACAATAACAGAAAACATATATTTTGAGCCTGTTGATGAAACTTTGTTTGATTTTTGTACTCTAGCTCTAAGCTTTTGACAATAACACCAGTTTTTAATGGCTTTAAATGTTTACAGTATTTGTCACATATTCCATAAAAAAAAACCATACACAGCTTTATGAAACACAAGAATATTTGTCTCAAATTTTGTCTCAAAATGCCACCAAATACCTGATTTATGGCTACATAATTTACCTTGAAAAAAAACTGTCTATTTTCTTCAAAATAAAAATAAACATGTTTTTCTCCCTTCTCTGAACTGACCCAGATTCTTGGACATTGCCCGGGCATGTGGAACGTGTTTTAGCTGAGCTGGAGCATGTGATTGAGCCTGACAACAGTGCTTGAACTGTTTCGCAAGCAGAGATGGCTGTTTACTATTAACAGAGTTAAGATAGTCTGTTTTTTAGGCTGCTTTGACTTTACAGTCGAACCGGTTAGATGACAACCAGCTGGTTTCACTGCCCTTTAGCACAAATTCAGTCAAATGGAGAGTGTGACTAATGATATAAGGTAGGTAATTGTATCAGCTTTAAATAATGTTTATTTTGAGTAATTTGCTCACATAGCCTTCACGTTTTAGCTTTAAAAATCTCGGCATCACACAAATTAAGTTTTAGACACTGTGTGTATTGAAGCAGTGTTATAACTAAAATCTGCTGGTGTGCCATATTCAAGGAGCCTTCCCCACCCTTGGTTTTTTGTCAAAAACTCTGTTGGAATTTGGAAGATGAGATACAAGCAGATTTAAAATCTGGATAGTGTAAACCTATTCTCATTTGATGGAGAAAACTTCATTTATGGAGATCCAGAACTCCATGGACAAATCACACAATGTAGATAGATGTGATATGTTTTCCAGAAAGCACAAGGAAGATAATGGTCTTGTAAAACACACTGGAGGATGCCACTGTGGGGCCGTAAGGTTTGAGTTGTGGAGTGCTCCACATTTGCACTTGTTCAACTGCAAGTAAGGCTCAGCACCTCAAAACCCTTAACACAATCACTGGCTGTGGGATTGAACACATGATTCATCCACATGAATTAGACCAAATGCTTGCAAAAAAAGTGTAATTTGGGTCATTGCAACAAATTCAAGAATAAGTTAACTACTATTTCATCAATAAAGTATTAAAGTATAACCATTGTATTTATATTATGGCACAGTTGCAGTATTTGCACAAAGAAGCAGAATCATCACTTCATTGTTCCAAAGTCTCAGTTCACCCTGCTGCAGGTACTGTATGGAACGTTTAATTGAAGAGATTAACATATTTGGTTCTTAATTTCTATTGTTAATATGTTTCATAGGGATCAGATAATATAACTACATACACATTTAACACACAAATGGCCAAACACACATTCTGTAAAACCTGTGGAGTCCAGAGCTTCTACACACCACGTTCCAACCCTGATGGATTTGGTAAGTTCCATCAAAACTGAGCCACCTTTAGAGTTTCTCTTTTGTTATTAATTAGTGTTTTTACATATGAATGCCTGGCCTGGTTTCCAGGCGTGGCACCTCATTGTTTGGACCCTGGAACAGTGAGAGGTGTGACTGTGGAGGAGTTCTGTGGACAGAACTGGGAGGAAACTATGCAGAAACACAAGACGATAAGAAATATGTCAAAACCAACAACTACCAAATAGCTTACTGTTGACCTTTATGCTTTTTCAGAACAGAGCTAAAGTTGCATGATGCATTTAAATTGAATTTTAGTAAAAACATTTATTAGGGGTTTAAGCATGCAATGCATATTGTAATCGACTATGCAAACAGTGTTCCAAATTCAAGGTCAGCCAGCAGGATAAGTTACTTCCTTCATCAATATTCCACTGCATTTGCTCATTGCAAGAACTATCAGGGATTAGTCACCAATGTAGGCTGAATGAAATATTTAAGTACATTATATTTAGTAATATAATTACACTTCTTTATACTTACATGAGATTGAGACAGAGGTACATACTGTATAGCTAAGACGTGGTGTCGATTCTCTGATAATCAAGATATCTTACTGCACAGATTGTTTTTACTTGACAAAATAACACACAAGTGGTTGATGGTAAAGGTAACAGACCTCGCTAAGATTTACAGTTGTTTTCACAAGTTTACAGGGAAATGTTCTGATTTTGTCTGCCATTTTTCTGAAAATATGAACGATAACACAAAATATTTTTAACCCATTGTGGTTGAATGAAGCCATTTATTGTCAAACAACTGTGTTTACTCTTTTTAAGTCATAATGACAACAGAAACTTTCCAAATGATCCCGATGAAAGGTTTACACACCCCAGCTCTTAATATTTTGTATTTCCATCTTTATCATCAATGACAGTCTGAAGTGTCTTGAGGTAGTTGTCGATGAGGTTCTTTGTCTTTTTTGGTTAAGCAGCCCATTCTTCTTAGCAAAGCCTCAAACTCTTGTAAATTATTGGAGTGTCATGCATGTTCATATTTAAAAATATATATCAATATCTCCATATATATCAATTTGGAGAGAGGTGGCTCTTCAGTGAAAACAAGCATTTAATCTCTAAACCTCATACTGTCAAGTGTCTTATCATTTTAATCCTTGGCTCAAGACAAACAAACATATATTTGATATTTTTTATATCCACTTTTGCAGTAGTTCTAGATGTTTTAACAATTTTTATCTCAATGGAAAAAGTGCAGGAAGATTCAGAGGTCACTGGATATCAATAATAAAAAACAAAACTGAATTTCTAACTCTTTAACTCCCAAAATTAGGTAGGTATAAGTAGGTAGAACAATTTGCATTCAAATGCTTATAACTCTCAAATGAAAGGCATACAAACTAACTAAGCAACTGCTCTGGCATACAGTGTCTTCAAAAACCGTATCTTAAAAACATGACATCAATCATAAAATTACAAGACAATAAGCAATGGACAGAGGTTAACAAGGCCTGACTGGAACAAAACTCATTTGGCATGTTCGACTAATGGCTCTTGACAATTCTGAAATCAGAATTGTATATAGTGAATACGTATGAATGAATACCCCGGCTAATACTCCGACCTAAAGCCAGTTGTCCCTCAAACTGTTCTTTTTTAATATAAGATAAACAGTGAAAATGCAAAAATTAATGCAGTTTTCTAACATTTGAGAACTCGCTATTGAACTTACTTTGGTCTGTGTGGACGTATTCAAATGAACAGAAAAAGATACAGTTCTAGATTTACTTTAGAAAGACTTCAATAACTTTGAAGTGTGAGAGACAGTTCTTATTTAAATAACGCTTTCCAACTTTTTCAGTCTAAAAACCACAACAGTAGTAATAAAAAAATAAACATACACACAAATCAAATATACTTGCACGCTTAAAGGCAAAATCCAAGTTTTGGAATCAAGTATCGATCAAAGCGCGCAACAGAACAAAAAAAAATCCCCAGGAAACAGCCTCTCTCAATATTTCACCTTGCAATCATTTTCTCGAGAAAATGTCAGCATACTTGGAAAGTAGTCACATGGGGACGCACAGTCCTTCCAAAGCTAATAAATCTTCACATTCTTTGTTTCTATGGTAACTGCATGGAATGTGTTTACAAACATGTAGCTTGAGAAGAGTATGTAGAGGCGGCGAAACCATAGGAGCTGAGAGCGGTGACAGAGCATGGCTTTCTGAGGAAGAAAGAAATAAAACTGTTAATCTCTTAAGAACTCTTATTTACTCGGATTATACATACAACAATTAATTTAACTGAATTTAAAAAAAAAAAATGTAATTCTGGGTCATGGCACCAACTAAGTTCTACTAATCTAAATGCCACACTTAGTGAGATTAAAACAGGCATGTTCAGACACTGAAGCTCATGGTATAATCAGCCTAGCACATTGTTAAACAAGGTTTGGGTCAGATAAGGTAGACATTTGTTTTTTTTAAATATCTTCAGTTCACTTTAGCTGTAAACTTGAAAGTTACACTAGAAGTGAACTAAGACATTTACCATTTGCTGGAAACCAGTATTAAGTCACCCAATGTTTAAAATAGTCTTTTAACCCTTAGAAGTAAGGGCCTTTTTGCATGTTTTTTCTGATTTATAATTTGCTCTAATAAATGATCTTTAGAACAGTTTTATTGTGGCAATGCTTGATTTACTTTTTTAGTACAACCCCAGCTTTCATTACATTACACAATAATTCCAAAACAAATCTAAAACATTTAGAACAAATTTTATATATACAAACAGGCCGACCTTTCCCAAACTATATAAACTTGTTCCAAACACTTTTTGTTTCATTGTGCTTTGATTTGGGACACAACTTTGAAAAACACAAGCCATATCACAGGTATTTTACTTCCAAGGGTTATCCCTTCTTTTCACCTCTAGATGGCACTAATTTGGGGTGAAAAATGTAACTTAAAGACAATCTTGCACTTTTTTATTTGAATTACCTTTAAAATTATGTATCATAACTCTTGTAATCTTCATTTAAATAAAATGTATTACAACTATTAACCTTTTTGATACCTTCACATTATAATTCAAATCACATCATTCCTACTTAATTTAAAACAGACGCTGTGACATGCACAGGCACTGGTGTGTAGAGACTTCTGAGGGTAAAAATACAGTGTTTTGCATGTGCCACCACTAAACAAGTTTAACTACTTGTTAAAGTTTAAGTACTGAATGCTGACAAGATCATTGCGTGTGGTGGTTGTCATGATAATAAAGAAAGAATGCAGATGTCCAAACAATGTGTTTGAAAAAACGAAAGAACAAGAGATTAAATTCTGAACAACGAGCTAAGCAACATTTTCTGAAGACTTTGCAAATGAGAACACAGACATGAGATGAGATAAATTCCCACACTGTCGTTTCCGGATGGTTTTGTCAAAGAGTTTTTTTTATTCTTTTTTTGGGCATTTTTTTAATCTAGCTTTGTAGGGGTGTCCGATATGGAAACGCTCGGTTTCAAGGGCTAAGGGCTAGAGAACAGTGGTAGGTGTAAGTGAAATAAATGGAACTAAGCCAAATTATGAAGCTCTTTCTATTTTTAATGAAACAAATGTGATTATAATCGTACATATTGGTTGCCCTTTTGGGGGAAATGCATCAGTCGCCATTGTAACTTGCATTCATTTTCTCAGTCTTTCTTAAGAACATAATTTGATGGTTATGGTTAGTTATTCACAGGGTTATTTTCACAGTTACTTATACTCTTTTGATTACCCCCTCTGACTCTGTAACTCAACATCACATGCTACCATAGACAGGAAAGGCGAGATCATACTTTGACAGCCATTATGAGGCTTTCCAGTTCAATTAGATGGATTCAAAGTACAAGCAGTTTATTCAGAGTTTAAAGTTTATTCAGAGTTCTTAAATCTCAGCTCCCTTCTACTCGTTTATGCTGTTGATGTATTACCCACCTTGGCACGTGTATACTCTGCGCGTCCAATGAGAGAGCAGAAGTCTGAGGGTAGGAGCCAGCTGATGGGCACCTCTAAGACTGACAGGTACTTTCTGAGGATGTTGATGGAGTCAAGAGAGAAGAACTGACAACCTGAGGTGACAGATGCGTGAGATCAATCAAGAGTTTGTGTAGTTGCATATTTCATCTCATTATTATTAGATATATGGACACTAGTGTATCTGAGAATATCTGGTTGATTATATAAACACTGAGGTTATGGTAGCTCATTGAAGAAATGTGTAAAATAAAGTCCATCTCTGAACACTTGAGAAAAATCAGACCCTCAAAACGGACTGTGCAAAACATGGAACCTATACTTCCATAGGAAAGGAGACTTTTCTTTAGCATCCAGTCTAAAAGAACAACGCCAGCTTAGAAGTCACCCTTTGACTTCAAGGTCTCTTCAAGAGAAAAAATATTGACAGTTTGACACCTAGTGGTTGGAGTTCTGAACTGATTGTTAATCTCTAATAGATTTCCCCTTGGTCACCATGCCAAAAGAAAATAAATACTTTGCAGCATGGATGATTAATAAAATGTTAGTCCAGATAAGTGTAGCCACAGGAAAATCTTAATGGACTGTAAGCATGATTTCCCCCGGTGTGCACTTAATGACCCGGTCCAGGGGGTGGAGTACTTTGCCTAGAAATCCGTTTTTGTAGAACCAGCGAGGAGATCAGTTAAGTCAGTAAATGTGTTTAAACTTTAGAGTAGGACAGGTTGCTTCTATGTTCACAGGAAAGTAAGACAATAATATATTTGATAATATGTGTTAATATAAGCAATCACACATACATAAATTATGCCTTATAATAAACATTTTTGGGGACTTTAGCTATATCTCTTAAATAAGTACACAGTGTCAGCATAATTAAATGAAAAGCACCTTCAGGAAGTCGTCCAGATGACGCCAAATAACTGTTGTTAGGAACAAAGAGAAAATATTTCACCAAATATGGACAGTGTAAAACAAAAATGAATACAAATAATCAAGTTGGTTACTCATGTGACTTTATAACCTAATTATGAATATATCGCTACATTCAAATTCTCTCTATGTAAAAATATAGCAATATATTCTTAATTATCTTATGAACTTAGCAAATTATGTTTCCTAAAAGGCACAATTTAAAACAATTACACATGTACAGCTTTTATTGACCTACAGCTTATTTTTCACATCAAAAGCACAAAATTAATATTATTATCATAACAGCATAAATTGTGATTCAGTATTTGTCCCTCATTAAAAATACATTGATCCACAAAGCCCTAGTCCCCAGTCTGCTACAGGCATTGTAGCTATTGAACAGCTTTTGTGATTGGCTCCCTGTACAATGGTCTCAGTCGCTTGGGAAAAAGGCAGAGTAAGAAGGAGCAGCTTACAAGTGTCCAAGAGTTAACTTGGATTTGTTGTCAAGTTCATCAAGTGGTTGGCATTAAGTGACTGTCAACTATTGACCTCAGGTCAGCTCCTAAAGTTACAGCAGGGAATCAGAGGGTGACTCATTTCTTTAAAGGTTTTCTCATTTAACTACTCAGCGAGCAATTTTACACTTATATCAACTATTAAATAGAATATTAGATTTTTACATTCAAAATAGTATAACCTTTTCCACCATAAATGATCAAAGATAACACACATATTAAACAATTTGAACCCACAAACCTTTTAATCACTTGTTAAAAGCAGTCACATCTGCCTTCAGATAATAAACTTAAGTGACGACCCTTTTTTAATCCATGGAGTTTACTACAAAAGAATTATTCAGCTATATTCAACTCTTCTAGGAAGTCTGTCCATGAGGTGCAGGACTGTGTTTATAACAATTAGTGACCAATCTTCCAGAAGCGTCTTTATGAGGTCAAAACACATGGGTTTTGGGTTCTAGGCCGCCCTCAAAAAATGTTGTTCAGTTTCTCTTTTGACTGACTTTGCAATAAAGACTTTAAAAAGACTGGACTTGTTCAAAACACACATTTAAAATCCTGACTTCACTCTGCCACAAGGCCAGTTTATACCAGTTTGATTTCCACGCTGGTTAATGTGGAGCATTATTTTTGGTTTGGTAATCCTCTAAGTCATGGATTAACACAGCACACATGCTCCCAGAAAAAAATTCTAGACCATAAGGCTTGTGGAAATAAAATAAAAAGAAACACATTAAGCAAGATCTGGTGGTTTCTCCAGTCGGGTCTGTGGGCTTAACTTAAAAGGGTGAATTTGCTATTTCACCTCAGATCCTTGTGAAAGGGCTAATTTGAATAGCATTTAACAAGCATATTTTGACCATTTATGATGACACAGTAAAGAGCAAAACACACTGTATCTTTTCTTGTCTATGGAATTAAAACTGGTGCCATTTGTTTCTAGCTTCGTGTGGAGCTAAACTTATCAGCTAGAGGGTACCTGAGACTCTTGTGGATGGCAATATGATTGGCATGGCCACTCACTCCTCTCTCATCAAATGTCAGCACCTGTGAAAACGTGAAAAGAACAAGGAACCATACACATTTACTTACAAACATACGTATTACGCACACAACAGAATCACATAAAACTAGACAAAAGAATATAGCCTAAAAATACAGTAATGTTGACTCATTGGAGATTTTCAATGTAGGCTTATGAGAATGTTTTTTGAAATTGTTTGGCTAGTAGCTAATACTAAAAGCACGTGTTCCAAGAATCTGAATGTGTACTTATTATATGGATGTTTATTGCAATATTAAAATGTATTGTGACGGGAGTCCATTCCAATCAGCGCGGTCCTGGCATAAAATGGAAACACCTGGCGCCCGTCGTCACAGGGAGATCGGGAGCAGCCGCGCATTATTAGCGCGGCAGCATAAGAGAGAGAGCAGACGAAGCCAGAACGAGCCTAATCTCCCACGAGTGCAGCAGCTAACGCCTCTGTCTCTCTCTCTCTCTAGAAAACCCGTCAAAGCCCGGAAACGGCATCAGCCACAGCCCCGATCCTCCTGCACCTTGAACGCACGAGCACTATCGGGATTTGGACGAGCACGAAGAAGGAAGAGGACACGAGCACCGAGCACTATAAAGACTGCACTGCACCTGAGCACCCGGAATCACGTTGTTTATTAATAAATCCACCCTCCGGGGGTATTTTTCTACTCACAACCTTGTTGTGTGGTCCCTCTCCTGCGACAGTATGGTGCACTCTAATCTACTTTATAGCAATACTAGTCCAAAATAATTAAAGAAAAAGGAGGAAAAAAGAATGAATGCATGAAATAATTAATAAATGAATGGATATTACAAAATTTCCACTATGGCAAAGAACATTAATGTCAGGGACGAGATTGTAAACCTAGACAATGCAGGATGGTGCTACAAGACCATCCCTCAAAAAACAGTTGAAGACTATATGAACTAAAGGAAAAAAAACACTAGTTTCTATTGAATGCACACAGATCAAATATGATATTTGCACAAATCTTCGGATGGCTTCTCAGCAGGGTGCCAACCAAAGATGTTTATCAGTTTACACTTTTGGTGGCTGATCATATGGGAGCTATTTGACAAAAAGTGTGGAGAAAGAGTGGATTTGTGTCACACTATTTCTTTCCGAGACAAAGTCATTATGAAAATGTGACATGAGCGCCACCAAGCGGCTTTTTACATCCTACTCATGTCATCAAAGAGCTAGCTTTTCCTTTCGAAAAACATCTGATATAGCTATCCAAAACTCTTCGAGTTCGAGGCATGTTTTTGCACAAAAGTTCTGATCAGTGTGTAGAGGCCTGTAATTTTGTGCTAGGGAGGCAGTACAACAGCACTGCATTAAACAGGAAATGGACAGGGTCGTGTACCCAAGAGATGGTAAACCTCAATCCATAAAACAGGGCTTTTAAGATGTGATTCATGAGTATTCCAGCATGACAATGACCCAAAACACGTGACCGCATGACAAAGGAAGGATCCAAGTATATTAGGGTCCTAGAGTGGCCTAGTCAGTCTGTAAAAGAAGTTCAAAACCTTAATGATGCAAGGGCAAACTCACTCCTGAGATTAGGACAAAGAGTACGCCAACGAAACCTCTGACCCCTGAAATATTGGTCTTGATTAGGTCTTGCATTTGATATGTTTTTACACTTTTATGCGTGTTTTATAGTCTCAGTAATACATTTTAAGAGTTTACTGACTGGTTTGTCTTTTTTTTAATCTCATCTCTAAGAAGAAATTTTTCATGCTAGAGCTTAAACTTGCATTTTTCCATCTGTATTTGTTCTCCCATAAAAAAAGGAGTGAAAATGTGAGGATAAGCAGAAAAGAAAACACGTCAAAAGAAAAGAAAATTCTCTAAAATAAGATGAACCCCAAGCCAAAGGAAAGAAGCAATTTGAAGACTCAGCAGTGGACTTGCTGGGAGATGTTGGCAGAGGCATGTGGAAAAGCTTTCAATCATTGTAGCTCTACGGTCTGCTGTGTCACCAGATGAGGGCTTCTGTTTTTGGAAACACGGGCTTCTCTAAAAGGCTGCTGCTAATATAATCTGAGATGCCGGGAGAAGAAAATATGGCTAACAAAACATAGGATCAAACATGGCAAGTATGTGCTGTAGATTGGTTCCAAATGCTACAAGGTGAATGAGTCAGCTTTAAAGGAGCACTCCACTCATGTTATAATACCAGCGGAAAATGAAACATTGATTTTTGTAGGCTGATATTGTTAGGAACCATATTCCATTCTGTCATATTAACCAAGGAACTCAGCCTACAAAATATCAACACTGCATTTTTTTGCTTTCAACATGATGTTACTTTGAGAGTTGAGTTTTAATTAGAAAAATATGGTGTTGACACTAAAACTTTTTGATCATTTTATACTGAAAGTATAAAATACAATATACAATAGTGCTTTTATTCTAAAAGCACTTTTGCCACATCTGGAGAATAGTTGCATTCTAAGAGCCTTGATATGACCTTTTTAGACCAAACAACACTATGAAAATACTATAGAATGTATTGTTATTATAAAAATAGCTTTTACACCTGTAGTTAGACACAAAGAACAATTTGTGTTATTCAATACAAGCATCAATCTCCAACGTTTCCTCGGTATGCCACAGAAATAACTTTGGCTGGAGGGATCTTCTGTTTCTGTGGGAGGTGCTGCAATTTTCTGTTACAGTAATTTACAAGTAGAATTATTAGTTTTATAGGGGTGTAACAATAATTTGTGTAATAATATATTATTAAATCTCACAGTGTGTATAAGAGAGTTCCTAGGAAAAATCACAGTTAAAATTCGCTATTCGAATAAACTTGAAAAGCAACTGTAAACTTGTTATTGAGAAATTATTTAAATGCAAAAAACAAGGGGCAACCTCCTGCTTTCCCTCTCGTTGCGTTTTTGGATATTATAAAGAAAAGTTCAATTTCTTTAATTTCTTTTTAAATGTTTTTTTTTTTACATTGTGATACTGTATCATAGATTTAATATTGAGGTATGCATCATGTCCTGAGTAGTCTGTCGATACACCCTTAAAGTTTAGTAAACAATTCAACATATCATATTGTTATGAGTTAGATGGTAACTTAAAATAGTATTTATTGTCATGACAAATCTTTCCAGGCCAATTAATCTAATTTGTATTTGTTGTCAATTTATTTGAAACAATCACAGGGCTATGTGGGTTTTTTTCTCCCTAAATAATAAAAACAAATTAATACAAATAATTTAAAAACTGCAGTTTGTGTTTACTTGTGTTATCATTGAATAATATTAAAATGTGTTTGATGATCAGAAACATTTTGTGTGACAAACGTGCAAAAGAATAAAAAGTCAGGAAGGGGGCAAATAGTTTTTCACACCACTGTAGCTCCATGTGCTTCAGTCAACCGTGAAATTATAGCACCAGTGAAACACGTTCCACTCGACTGAAGATGGAGAAGGTATAGAGACGCTGGTATAGAGTATTGCACATGTATGGATGATGATGCTGGATGTGTTTTGTTGTCTGGCTTGTTTTTGCATGTCGGCTTTCATTGGAATTTGATGGCATGTGGGTTGAGAGAGGAAGGGAGGAGAAAGAAAACCTTATATAGCACACGTGGCAAACAAAGTGGAGGAGAAAGAGGTAAACATGTTCATGTTTATCTGATGTAACATTTTTTGGATCTTTTACTGGAAATCAACAGTGCAGGATGATGGGTATCTCTGCTTTGACCTGCCAGCAGTCGCCCTGGGGAAATACATGTGTGCCTGCTTAATGTTCTTTAAGGGATATTATAGAATGTGTAATTAGGTATATAAACAGGGGATGTTTGAATGGGGGCATTTATCATGCCGGTTTAACCCCAGAGCAACATTACAGAATAAACATCATTTTAACATAATCTGTTGTTATTATGAGATGTATCTTGTTTCCTTTTACAATAGCAGTGTCCAATCCAACTAGAGTTTGAATATATCATTAAATAATATCTTGCACTAGTTTTGTATAAACAACACTGACTGTTGTTCTTTGGTTTATCTGTATTTGTTTCTGTTTGCATCAAAAATTGTGAAGTGAAATTGAAAGTGAAGTGATTTTAGAGTAAACATTAATTGATGATGATGATGATGATGATGATGATCTGATGTTTTTTTTCTATAATATGAAGATGTCACTAACTAGAAAGAGCACATCCAAAAGAGATACTAGTTCCAACTTAATGTTTCCTACCATACTGATGTTGTGCTTTTGGATGTGCTTGAGGACAAGAGAGGAGATTAGAGCAGTGCTCCAAAGGACACTAGGGTCATCTGGAAGATCCCTGAAAAATAAGAGGAAAATATTAAAGAGTTAGATGTATTACAGTAAATAGACCATAAAGACCATAAAAAGCATACAAACTAAGAAAAAAAAGAGTACAAACAACAACATGGCTCATACAATATACTGTACTACAGTGAGAAATTTTTTTTTAGGTAGGTGACCACTCTCGGACTTGTTGGATAGAAACGGTACTTTAGTCGCAAATCCATTTTTTTGCATAAATTTATTTGTATCTTTAAATGGAAACATAGCTATTCTGGTGGGTGAAAAAACAACTGTTGGTTGGGCATGCTGTACTTGCCACTTCATCTAGTTCACCTCAGTCTTTCACGTCTAATCATCCTGATTATCGGCCTTCTACCTGATTTCACTCTACTGTTATCGTCAGGCCATTAAAGCTCCTTATTCCCTCTTCTCATTGTGGCATCATCGCTTATCGGTGTGCACTGAATACCATTATTCTGTTCCTCAGTCTAATTCTGTTCCAATGCCCAACACTCTCGGCCTGCGGGCAGCTTAGGAGAGCCAACACAAAAGGAGTTTTATGTTGTGTTCTGTTTGTGTTTGCAAGCTTGTGTCTCTTCCACCCCCCCCCACCCCCCAACAGTTTGGATCCTACTGCAGTAAAGAAAATAGTGGTTTAGGCAGGTTTGAAGTAAGATTTTACATTGTTTTCTTACAAAAAGGGGTAACGTCAAAAGGGGTGTCATGTGAAATTAAGTGTAGCGTTCCATTAAACGTTATTCAAGGTTACATTTAAATACGCATGCATGCATGCCCGTACACATGTACACACACCGACACTCAAACAAAACAAGGTCTTATAAGGGCAGGGTTTGGCCCAAGGGCTACAGTGGTGTGCAAGAGCCTCTCTTTGTCTGATTTACTGCCACAATCTAACTAGCTCTCAGCTGGAACGCATCCCACAGGTCTCTATGAAGTCTAGGGTCAAGGGCCAGCCAGGCATTCCCTTGTCATTCATCCTTATTACAGCGTAGGGAAAACAAGGGCCACGCATCAATCGCTCTCTTTCTTATTTCTTCTTCTTGCACACCACTCTTTTAACTTTATTTCACTAAGTACACATAGATGGCGTGCCATGTATTGGCATCGGAAGAGCCTCAGTCCTCAAAAGACGTTAAATACCAGGTGAATAGGTCTAATGCTTTGTGGTGTCCTCCTTGACATCTTAATTAAACTTCAAATATTGGAAGAGAAGTAGAGACAGACAGAAAAGCTGTAAATATTTGATAATGCATGTTTGACACACTGTCTGAAAGCAAAATAACGATGTTAATCCTTCAGGAAACATGCATATAACATTCTCATCAATATCAGGATAAAACGTAAGATTTTTGTCTTCAAAAGAATGTCAAGGTATTCCACTTCAATCGTATTCAAAGCGAAGAAATCAAAAGGACCAGTACTTTTGATAGGCTGGCAAATCATGCCAATTGGCAAGGAAAATGTTAGTAAGCCAGCAGCTAAATCCCCAGTTCAAGGTCAGGAGGTTAGAGAAGAAAGGGTTGTCAAAGTAGAGAGAACAGGAGAAAAACAGATTAAAAGAAAAAAGACAAACAGAGTGATTGGAATTGAGACCACCTCCCTCTCTTCACCACTCTCTTTACAATGAGGCTTGACAGTGGTTTCTGTTCTTTTGTGATGGATCTCCACACAAATCAAATGTTGCACCGGGTCACTGGGTCAGCTCCTGAGGATATCGTATTGGAGCCGGGATGTGTGCGAGGTGAGGTGTTGACTATAAGAGACCGGCTACCAAGGAAACTAATGGTGCTTTTCTACTGCATGGTAATGGATCTTTTTAATTCAGCACTACTCGATTCAGTACTGACCTCTTGCTGTACCATTGTGATTTAGTGTCACTTCAGAGTACCGGTAGGTATGTTATAAACAGTGTCACAGTATCTTTATGCCACCTCCACCAAACACTGATTAAAGTAGTTTAGATGCTTTGCATTGCTTTAAATTTGTTATCTAAAAATTACATTCTCTAGGGCATATGTTTTTGGAGTATTATTGGAATTCAGTTTTTTAAGTCTTGGTTTAAAAAAAAGCTGAATCCAAATCCAATATTGTCCCTTTTTGGAGTCACGAAAGACCAACCAGAAATGAGATGAACATGATCGCATTTGTTTGATCAAGATTGATTTTACTCAACTGGAAGCAGAATAACCCACACCATTGTTCCACAGTAATTAAGAAAGTGATGTTTAATCTAAAACATTTTAATATTTAGTCAGAAAATATTACCAGTTCAGCTTGTTTCGTTTCAGTTGTGGATCGTCTTCAAAAAAGAACCATACACAGAACAGAATGCAGGCCCTATTATTGAGGGAAAAACAACAAGCCAGAAGAGCTCATAGAAGCAGTTTCAGCTATTACCACAACAGCAACTGAAAATTTGGGGAACCACCTTCTTCTGTTGAGAATGCTAAATACTATCTACTTTGAAAATGGTGGAAGAAAGATTGCTGAAATTTCAGTCTTTTACTATGTAGTAGGTACTGCATCATATGGGTACACACAGTGCACAGATAGAAATAATTCATTTTGTAATTAATTTTACAAGTAATTCTGTTAAGGCACAGTATTGACTGTAATATTGCCAAATGTTCACCTTTCAAGACAGAATTCCCAGCAATATATGCATCATGTTTCTCGTGTGAAAGAATGTGGACCAGGAATAAACAGACGTGAAGACAAAGTGTCTTTTTAGTTTTTCTTTTCTTTTTTGTTTTTGCTTATAAACCATACCTGTCACCTAATAAAATTTAGGCAAACAGAATCCTTTGAGTAATAAGAGCGCATTATACTGTATAATAAAATCACATGCAGCAATATTGAAATGTTCATCAAAAAAGCGATTAATCACAACTTGTATGTGATTTTCAATATGACTGATATTTCCCTGCCTGACCATGGCATTTGCGGTACAACAGATGCACTCCACTTCATACTGGGAAAAATGGAAGCAGAAGATGACAAAGCTGTTTTTTTTTTATAATTTTTATTCAGAAAATAATTACTCAATAACCTCAAGGGTTAGATTCTTGGGTTTTAAGGTCATTTTTGTTGAGCACACTTCAAAGGGAACATTCTACAACATTAGTGGCACCAAACCAAACAACAACGGTAATTCTTTTCTAAACTCTATAGTGGATGTTCATTGAAGCAGCTACAAAGGCAACGAGTCGAACCAATTTTAAACTTTCAGAAACCAAGAATGAGGCAGCATATGCCAGAAAGTTAAATGAATGCAATAAAAAGAGAAACCTTTTTCGGACTGGATGAAAGCAAGAGTGTTTGTCTCAAACAAATGCCCTATAGTAACCTTTCCACTTCACCCTCCTCTTTCTGTCTCCCTCGCTCTTTCTAGCTCGCTCACCACATGTGGATGTGTAATTGCTTGCAGGCATCTGAATGCAGCACATGAACTTTACCCTACTGGAGAGGCGAGGTGCATGAGAGCAGAGAGGGTGGGAGGGACTTGGCAGCATTTGTTTTGTCTGGTCACATGGGGGCCCTGTTAAGGTCCCAGTGCATGATAGGAAAAAGCTCAACTGCAAAATGACAGACGGTCCACAAAGGAAAAGTTTGAATATTTACTCAAAAAAATGGTTTACCAATACAACAACAACATATGTAACATATGCTTGAGAGAATATTGCTTACTAGCAAAATATTGAATGGGTATAAAGAAAAGAAAAATGGCTGACGATTTGTCTGTGTATATATTTTTATATGTTTTTTTTTTTAGTTTAGTGACCTTATGAAACTTTTACAAGTCTTCCATAGATTAGAAAACAAAAAGGAGAGTCACGAAGCCTGATGTTTCTAAGCCAGGCAGGTGGAGTGGAGAGTAGATCTGTCTGCCTCACTGAATAATGCAAAAAAATGAGAAGGGTTCGGGGTCGAGTAAGTACAGGTTCAGTGGAGCATGCTCACATGCGCTGTTATGACAAAGTACTCCCATGATGCATTGACTCAGACAGAGCATAGGCTGTCAATGAAGAAGTGCTCGGTGAGAAAATCTGAGGGTCAAAAGATGCGAAGAATTGGTCATAAATAAAATGCTTATTTAGGAAATATGTATTAAACAAAGAATTGGTCCAATTACTGGACAACACAATCAAATTAATGGATGACGTTTCTTTACCTGAAGTTGGCCTAAATATTTTGTGAGTCTAAATATTTTTTCTGGTAATGTTTTTGCCAATATTCTGTCACATGTGAAAGATGCTAAAAAGAAGCGCCTTATAAATGTTAAACGTTGTATTTCCTGTGTCCACCTGATGTCACTATAACTGAGAGTGTGTGTTTTAAATGTCTACAGACGTTGACTGTTAACATAGTTAGTAAATTTGGGACTGATTAGATATTGCATGGCCGAGTTATAGCAACTTCCACTTTGTGACGGAATGTTGACTTTTGGCGACTGCTGTGCGCACATTGTTTAGCAAAGTCAAAAATGTTTCAAAATTTAACAAATTCCATATTCCTTAGGGTAATACTGATGGGGTTTGTTAACCTTCTTTTTTTTTTGCAAAATAATGACTTTCTTTTGATTTTGAAAATGCAACTCATATTACTTATATTGAAGCCTTGGTGCCCTACACGTGTGCCAAATTTCATTTGCGTACAAAAAACTGTCAGCGTACCATAAGTCGAAACAGTTTAGGTGGTGCTAAAGACCCACTTTTCAAACAATCAGACAAAATTATTCATCTATGCACATTATTATGCTTTGAAAATTGAGGATGTCCAGCAGTGCCATCAGCTCCGAACTGTCATTTTGCAAAAACAATAAACCAGCTTCACTTCCTAAAGGACCGATAAGAATATGTAGTTGGAAGTCAATCAGATAGCAACTCCTAGTTTTAACCAGTTTTGTCCAGATTTATTCACAATGTACGTGAGAGAACAATCTGGGGGCATGGCGAGACTGAAGTCCACAAGACTAACTGTGTGCACTTATGCAACCTCTTTCTGCTCTGATGTGTGTGATCAAATATGAGAGCAGTCAATGTTGCTGACCGCAGGGAATGAAAAGGATCACTGCATGAACACACTATCCCTGATCACAAGCCAGCAACCTTTCCTGAACCAGCTTAGAGCCCAGATGACCCACACCCACCAAAGCCACAGATTACCACAGTGAGCCGAGGTCATGCAATGCAAAAGATAGACCCGCAAGCTTATCTGTGTTATCAGTCCACTGCACTTGTTAGTTACGTGTGATTTAATATCAATCTCCAGTCCAATGTGTAACATAAAATAAATAAAAATACTGTAAATCTAAGATCAGGGTGACCTTAAATAAAGCAATTTGTGGTGTTTTTGAATATATAATAGCAAAACTAATTTTCTGTTGTTGGTAATCTGGGTTTAAAACCTTGTGTACGTGAGTTATGTGAAAAAAAAATCATAAAGTTAGGAGCACTGTAAAGAATCCGTTATGGTTGGAAAGGTGAGAGGAGAAAAGATAAATCAGTCAGAAAGGTGAAGAGGTAATTCTGTGCATGCATAAGGTTGGAAAGGCTATGGTGACCGATGGAGAGAGATAAATGTAGACTAGGCATTGTGCCAGCTGATTATGAAAGTTTCATGTGAGTGTCTAAGTTTACGTGACCTAGTCAACATACACACATACAACACTCCACAGAACACACCCTGATTCCATGTAACATCACTAGAGCGGTCTAAAACAAGACAACTCCTAACCAATCATTGTGCCCTTGTCTTACATTTGAGAAACTTGTGAAAACATTTGACACAAGAGGAATTTAGGCAACCAAAATATTGTAGTAGTAGAGATTTAATCTCTGAAACTATCTGTTACACAGAAACACAAGGGGTAAAAAAAAAACAACCCCCCCCCCCCAAAAAAAAAAAAAAAAAACCTCAAATGAGGAGAACCTGCAGGAAGACTGTACTGGAGGTTTGAAGCACTAAAGGACTTGACTCTTGTAGGGAGAACTGCAGGCTGGGTGGGTCACAGTTCTTGGAAAACAGCCTGGAAAACTTATTACCATGACTTTGCGAATTCTTTTTGGAGAATTTGTAGGAAACACATGTACTCTGAAAATCTTTCATCGTTCAACTAAACTAAAACATAACAAAATAATAAACGTTCATCTGGATTTTGTCTGCCATAAATACTATGCTTCTTCTGTCATATATTTGTAAAATCAAACGTTTTATAAAGAGTTTAAGCATATTTTCAAACCAACTTCAAACAGTATGTTATGATTAAGGGATTTACCCACTGAAGTCCTAAACTTTCATTGCATATTCACACAAAAATGTATAGATGCACAAGCCTTGCATACTGGATATTTTAACATACAAACAAATCATTAAAGAATGTGTCTTCAAGCAGTGATAATAAAACTTTATTAAAGTTTTTTATTAACTTTAAAAGTTTATTCCAGGATGTCATTCCTTCAGTTTGATGCCTTGCTGCGATTTTTGGAAATGCATGATAATAATAGCACAAGAATCTGTGCTTTGTTTTTCATACAAAGCTCTGTGTTGAGGTCTGAAGCCAATGATGATTACATACCTACGGAACCACAGAAGGAATAAACATGTTTGAAATGAGAAAAATAAAAACATTTAAACCCATTTTTTTTATCGAACAAATTATTTGGAGGTGTAATAGACACAACATGGGCTCCATTTTCGCTTTAATTGTGAGATTGTTTCGGATGAAAATTTCAGACTTCAGTGTGCTTTACACTATGTTACACAGGCCAAAGTGTTAAAGTTCTAAGCTAAAAGAAACAGTTCCTACTCTGCCATTTCATGATACAACCAAGTTTCAAACATGTTTTTCAACCTCACTGAACTTATAGTATTTAGAAACTTAAACGGAAAATCAGAAGTCCAATTCCCACAAGTTGGATGGCCATTGAGTAACAATTTGATACTTAAATTCAACGATTCAAATTCTAATCCAGTGACATTTACCCATGTTACAGCAGAAAAAATGCTTTAAAGAAAGGAACAAACTTTATTTTTAGTTAGTTACTTTTGACCTTCATGACAACTGTGGCCTCTGTGGAGGTAATTTTTTTAATTAATCTTTAGTTTAGGTTTTAATAAACTGTAAAAGTTTCTAAAGCCACTCTTGAGACATTTACATCCCAGCTCTGTGCACTTATTGCCCAATTATAAAATTCTGACTGTAAGACACTTCCATAGTCTGCTCTGCTAAATCAGAGCCTCCTTTATTAATTTAATAATGCTTGGACTTATTTTGTTTCATTCTTAACTGTGGAAATACAATATAGCGTGCTCATTCCGCAAGGAATTTGTGGATTATGGGAATAGCTGTTAGTTGCAGTGCTAGTAATACGATTTGATATTCTCATGAAAATGTTTTATTAAATTTATAGACTGTCACATAATCAGGCACAGTATTAATATTGAAAGATATACAAAGCTTAAAAAAATGTTGGGAACCTCTGCACTATAGGTACTTTATTTATTTCTAGAGGGAAATTTGTCAGATTTGGAAGCATGTGTGTCCTGAGGTGCCCTTACTTGTGATCTATGACGGTCACCAGGTTGGCTGGGATTCCTAGAACCGCACAGCTGTTTAACAGTTCCTTTTTGCGTTGAGCTCCTTGGTTGTTGTAATTGCCTGAAGTGGAAATGGCAAAACATTAATATTTCCATGTTAATTGTACGCGTGTTACTATTACAAATACTCTACAGATGTTCATTCCACAAATATACAACAGAAAAACAGAATGTAAACATACCTGTCGACAAACACAACAAATAAACGTCGGCTCGCGATTCAACAAGGTTTATGATTGTAGGTGCAAAAAACATGCATTCGTCATCTGGATGTGCAGTGACTAAAAGGGCTGCAATCTGTTTCAATCTAGGACGGGGACTCTCTTGTGTGGAAGAAAAACGGGGGATTCCGTCAATATTTAAATGGCTCGTTATTTTATTCAATGTATATTGCCATATCACACTTTGTTTGTAATACACGAACTTTATGAAAAAAACATAAACCAACGACAAAAGTAGAGCAGTAACGAAAACAAACATCGCGACCGTACCATAGAAGAGTCCGTGTAAAACACTGGTGATGATTAATAGTTCCTACAAACCCACAATATTGTTTACATTCAATGTTGTGTGGCTTCAGTACGTTTAAACTCATATTATACTATAAACTAATCAATACATGCAAACAATTAGTTAACATAAATGTGGCGTCATTTATCATAGTTTTTATTTAATTATTAAAGTAGGCACTTGGGTGAAAAGGTTTGAATTCATAAACATTTATATACAATAAATGTATAAATAAATGTTCGCTCAATATATATACACGGTCTATATATTTTTTCGGGGTGGGTAGTAATCTGGCTTGGGTGGGGTGAAGGCCGTTGGTGGGGAGAGTTTGAACGTCACACCGTTTCATCCTGTTTGCTAAGAGGAGAAACTCTGTCCGTTTGTTAATGTGCACAAAGAGCACCATGCAAAGTAACTTGACTTTAGGCATGAAGGAGTCGGTTTTTCAGTGATGTGTGATTATTTTGGCTGCTAAACGGAACAAGAAATCGTTTTGAATTTACATCTACTGCTCAGTGAGGACAAATAATTAACACTAACGTGTGCTGGAACTCGCGCAGTCTCACTGACGACGAAATACAGTTACGCACGTTTGAACCACAAAAGCTCTTTCGGTGTTTGTTGGGGTACCCCATGAACATGAGGTAAGTTTATCATTTATTATAAATGTTGTGTACGCTTTGCAGCGATACATGTTTGCTGGCCAACGTACTTGTTTGTTTTCAAGATGGCGACGCTGAAAGGTGAAACATTCAGCAAACGTCAATGGTTGGTTATCTCAAACTTAATACTCACAAAGTGTATAAAATCTGCAATGAACTAATAAGCGAATCGGATGTATTATAGAGCTCTCTTAATTATTTAGGTTTCGCGAGAGTTTTGTACAACTAACTAATGGTAGCTTCCAAGCTAACGCAACGATAAAGCATCAATGTGGATTTAGCATTAACTTTATTTTATAGATTACAGTTTCTAATGTCTCAAGTTTATTACTAAAACTCATCGTATTGTTAGTTTGGCCGTCAGAACTTGTTTATAGATCAAAATCGATTTAGCAAGTAAAAGCTGTAGTAGCTCTTGAAAGCATGCTTGAAAAATATACGCAACTGGATATGTTCAGGGGACACGAGGATATAATAAGTTAAAAGTTGTTATATTGTACAAACTATACAAGCTATTGTTTGTACAAGAACAATTGCGTTTTACAACTTTCTTTTTCTTTTCTATCACTTTACCTAATCAGAAACTTCAATATAGCGGATGAGTTACCTAAATTGCAAATTTTGTAACATTTAACATATTGAAATATAAAGGGAGAAAGGTGTTCATTACATTCTTGTATTTGTCTGACTAAATGATAAGACACCCCTTTCAATACAGTTTCAGCTAAATCTTTTAAATTCAATTATGGATTGGTGAAGTTTATTGGTCAAGTGAGGGGAGGAGCCAGTTTATGTCTGAGTCAAGGTAAAGCTTTTATCCCCAATTCATGCTTATGCATCAAGCATATGCACAACCTACAATGTAGTCTCTGTGTAGACCCCTAAGACATAAGATGGGTTTATACTCTCAGTGAAACATTTTTCATACCTACTTGTCCTATCCGACCTGTAATAGCAAGTCATAAATGATAGTGTAGTTTCTATGTTATGCTCAGCTTCTTCTTCGATAAACAACAACAGTGATTGAAACTGAGTGTACTGTGTTGGAGCTTAAGTACATTAATGTGGGGTAAAAATGGCACTTAAACTGTAATTGGGATGGAGAGAAGATGTTTGTTGTGTTTGTTCTTTTTCGCTGAGAAGACGATCAGATATGACTTCTCTCATGCCGCAGTCCACCAATGCTCAACTACTAAACTGACCATTCACAGAGCCTACAGTCTCCTTCTACTTGCAAAAAGTAAAAATATTTTTGGGAGGTGCATGTCAAGCTATAGCGGAGGGATCTATGGCTTTCACACGTGTCTGCCAAAGGATGTGCAAAGACTTGACGGGTAAGCATAATCGCACCTCTGGTCCGATCTGATGCACGCCACCCACAAATGGCAACCACATGAAGATGCAGACCAAAAGAATGGCATCAGGGCAACCTGATCCCTTGCATTTTCAATGGAGACTGGAAATGAGAGCACGAGTGACCACGGACGACAGCTTGTGGGCGTGGCCAGCAATGAGCGACGAAAGTTACAAAATGTTTAACTTTACACTACTGAAAAGCAACCATCAAAAGCACAGAAAGACTTCGAAGAAACACAAGCCATTATGCGGCTCAGAGATTTGTTGGAAATTCTGTTGCACTGCTGAGCTCATCAGGAACCAGATCGGGCAGAACTGGTGCTTTATGATCATTGTCCAGGATCCGATGTTTCTTGACCCATGAATGAGCTGAAATAACACCAAAGACTAAAATGACACATTATTTGTGATATTATTATTATTATTATTATTATTATTATTATTATTAGAGTTCATTATTGTTATAGATAAGAAAAATATATTTTTGATTAAAAGTTAAGTCATAAAAGACTTAAATGATAATTCTTTGTAAATATTTTGCTGTCCATTGATTATTTCATACATTTATTGATTTATTTACTTAAACATTTATACAATTTAGGTTTGCATAATATGAATTGACACACTGGAACTTTTCCAGATTTGCTATTCCATGTTTTTCAAGATAGATGTGGCTTTCTGTCTACTTCTGAGAATCAGAAAGCTTTTTCTCTGTGTTTAAATTTTTAGAGATATTTTAGTGTTGCTTTTTTTTCATACCACAAAAAAGTATGTATGTAATGATAGACATTGTCCAGAGATTGAAATGAGGACAAAAACGTCAAAACACTAAAGCTAATATTGAACCCATCAAACTAAAGATCTACCGTTTCTTCTCCTAATTAGGCTGTGTTCTTACTTAGCCTCTACCGGATAAGCATTAGGAAGTGTGTTTGGAAAATCCTATCCACTCACACTTTGGGTCAGAGTAGTGCTTGATTAACTAACTTTGGTCATGGGCATTTCTGTTCAGTTATTTAAGTAAACAGACTCTTGTGTTGGTAGCTGGTACAGAGGTTTTAATCATTTACCAATCTGTCACCAATGATCTCTAAAGGTAGATAATGGTCTTTGTATATATCATTGACGTGTATATATTTAAATAAAGTCACTGTTTTGACTTTTTTTTTTTCCCCTTAGGTGGTTTGGAAGTACAGTCATGTCAACGTTTAGCCCATGATTGAGTAACTGTTCTAGGCCTCGTCTGAGCCTCGACACCATACCAGACAGCCACAGCATGTCCAGCCCTGGCTTTCCCACAGGCCAGGGGTCCTTCAGCAGCGAGCAAAGTCGTTACCCACCCCATTCAGTGCAGTACACCTTCAACTCCACGCGCCACCCTCCGGTCAGTACCATAGACCCAAATTGTTTGCTTTGCTTTTAGCTTAGCTTTAATATAGATCTGTGTTGTACTCTTTTTAAATGACTTGCATTCTACAGCACACTACTATAAAAAAGACTACAAGCCAGTAACTAGTCTGGGGACATTGTACAATCAACGCAAAAACACTTTTTGCTAAAACTGTCTCAGATAAAAAGAAGCAAGGAAATCTGGGCCTCAACATTATAAATCAATTTGGTTAACATTCCTCAGAGCTAGACTTCCAGAAATAAACTCCCCAGCTGTTCTCATTTCTAAAATGTTTTCATCTTTAATCCACATTATCCAGTTGTTAAAACAATTCCTGTTTGCTGACACGGACCTTGTTTGCTAGTAGTTTAGAAGCACTTCGAACATGTATGGTTGTACAGTATGACTGAAAGTCCTCTGGATGAAATGTAAATGATGTCAGTCTATTTCAGCGAGGTGACCTCATGCCAACAGAGCCTGCAGTAATCCTGCTGTACATTGCCAATGCTGACAACTGTGATTGCCATCATTTAACCACGGCCAACTCTGCCCTAGATAAGAAGGCGTTGTTTAACAGTAAACAATGGTTTTGGGTTTTAATGTATGCTGACAACAAATCAAATGACATCTCTGCCCTATGATCTTTTGTCATGAATTTGACAAGTTTAAACACATCAGTATTACAAAGTTTACCTTGAGAGCATCTGGTTATTAGTTCATGAAATTGTTTTGGGGTCATGTGCCATTTGTGCACTATTGGACAATTTTAAGACTATGTTTTATGTTTATGTGTCCATGTTTAAGCTACACTAACCTGTATTTTATGGAGAGAATCATGTCATGAGCCAAAAAGAAAAGAGAGCACTGGGCCTTGGGTGAATCTGTCAAATTGCTTACAGAATGTTGAAGAGTGTTTTCTCTCTCCAACAAAAGTGGAAAAGCCTTTTCTGTAAATTAATGCAAGTGTGAATGACAATAATTCAAGCTTTTACCTTTGTGTAGATGGGGGGCTGGCAAGGCTCTTTCACGGCTTCCATTTAAGATGAGCCCTGGTTGTGGATATTTGATATTTCTCCTATTTATTCAAAAAACATGTATCCGAATGTTAAGTCATGGTGTCGCGCAGCGCTTCTGGGTCCTAGCTGACTTTGATCATTATTACACCAAAAACTCTTTTAAATCAAGCAAAAAATAATGTGTTTATTACCACCAATGTGTTGTAATAAAGGTTAGTCAAGGCATCCTGTTTATAAAGTGAAAACTGCTGCTTGGAAGGAAAAGTTAAAGGTACCTCTAACTTTTGCTACAGAACAGCACAATCTACTATATAAACAAATTTCTTTTTAGAACTCTTTATTTAGATAATTATTTTAAAGATCAAAGAATCAAAGGTAACATACATTCACATTTTCTAATGAACTCTAACCATGTTAAATAAATTTTTTTTAAATAGACAATTTAAATGTTTTTTTCCGTTCTTCTCGATCTGTTTGTTTATTTATGTAGTTAAAAATATACAGTTTATCTATTGAATTATATTGAAAAAAATCTTCTTTTAGGATTTGCGCATTCTTTTGCCTAATTATTCCTATTTTAAACGCTGTTTTTTTAGGAATTCACAGTTCCAGATTACCGCAGCCCACCACAGGACCACCAGCGCCGCAGACCTTCACTACTATCTGAATTTCACCCTGGGACAGAGAGGTACTGGATCTTAAAACTAGGGATGTGCAAATTGATTGATTAATCAAAAGAAAGGAATTATGACTGACTGACATCATTTAAAGAGAGTTTGATCTGTTTTTTTGTGTGTTTGTTGCTCTTTTGGATTTGTCTATTTGTGCAAAAGCTACATATTCATATTGTCTTGAAGTTTTAACTATGGTTGCGCGTCTCGTATGCACATGCAGTCTTAGATCCTGTCCCCCCACACGTGCCATCTGCCGTGCGTACACGCATTTCTTACAGGGAAGCAGAGGGAAGTGTCTGACAAGAAGTATGTGTGCGATCATTTAGACAGAAAAGGAGAAAAAGTGTTATTTTTGTACATTTGCCTTCAGAGTGCCGTAAATAAAAGTTGCTAAAATAAACGTTTTAAAATTTATTTATTAATTTAAAATGTAAATCTTATAATTAATCGATTAACAAGCTGCGGTTGGTTGTGAGAATTAAGCGACTTGCCCTTCTTGAAAAATGACACCATTTACCTTGTGATGAAGAGGTACTGAGTATATAATGCATGTTGTTCGTAAAATGACATTCTGGTACATATGTGAAATATATGTTTTTTGGATCCTTTTGGTTTAATAGGATTCTCATAAAGATGTTGTTTAGTTTATTAAATACATTTTTGGTTCATAGTTGCGTTTAACTACCTTCAGGCCTCCAGAGCGCAGACATGGATATGAGCAACAGTTTCATGCTGTTCATGCTCACCAAGAGCAGGAGAATCTCGAGACCAAGCGTTCGAGGGTTGAGAACATTTCTGAAACGCACTTTCCCAGAGCCCACTCCACCAGCATTGTGCTGCCGTCTCAACACAACATACAGGATAGCATCAGGTCCACTTCAGAGGTCAAAAAGGTGAGATAGTACTTTAGGAATACAATATGTACCAACATTTCATAGGTCCATAAACAAAAATCTTTTTAATTTAGAACCTATGTTGTACGCTGCTGTGTAGATTAATGCTTGTTCTTGAATTATCATGTCTTTTTCTTCCTTGTTTTCTGGGATAGGATACCCATTTTAGTGTGAAAGCAGAGGCTTCATCACCAGGTGGAGTTCCACAGGTTGGTGAGGATCCAGATACATCACCTTCCAAACTTTCCAAAGAGGAGTTAATTCAAAGCATGGACCGTGTCGACCGGGAGATTGCCAAGGTTGAGCAGCAGATCTTCAAACTGAAAAAGAAACAGGTTTGTCTCAATAAAATAATCCAAGCAGGGTTAAGTGCTTTTAAGGTTTTTTATTTAACTGTTTGTAACTGTTTATTATAGGTTTAGGTTGTACATCTCAAGATGATGGTTTCAAAATGGAAACAAAAATATTGAATTTGATTTAATTTATTTGAATTTGATTGCAATTCAACCTTTTGAAAGATCACACGGACCTTATGTCCAAAATTTACAATGACTAACTTGACAAGTTCTAATAACTTAACCACTAATAGTGTACCACATCCAGTAGTTCTGTACATTTTAGCTTCAACCCTCCTGAAACACATTTATTAAGTTCTGCTTGGCTTTTTGAAGCTGTATGTATATTCAGTCATAGTAGATCATACCTGCAGTGACACGGCACTTTAATAATGAAGTTATTCGTTATCCTTTCATACATATGGGTTCTCACTGCTCAAAGCAGATTTGTTCCTTCTGTTTAGATATCTGCAAACCTTGTGGGAAATATTGCTTTTTGGAAAGGCTTGTACTTGCAACTCGCTTGTATTTTCTAAACTACTCATGTTCTTTGGTGATGCCAAGTCCTTCAGCATTGCATCCAGATAATCCTGGAATCAACCGTTCATTCATTCGCCACTGAATCTAAAAGCACATTTTCCACTAGTTGGGAGAGAAGATTGGATTTTTTTTATCCTCTTCTGTGTGAAGTTGTCTCTTGGAATAAAACGTTTTCATTTTTAAAGCTGGGATAAGGCTTTTGTTTGGCTTTAAGAATTGTATTCTTTGGTTATCTATGTAGTAAGAATGACATAGTAGTAACATGTAGTAACAATTAAGAAATGCACATTTATTTACAATTGTAAATAAATTTAAGAATAAATGTCACCCATTTATTTGCTCAACTTTTTCCCAGATATATTTATTTCTGTATCCAAATGCTGATCATATATGCTGTTTAAAATGGATTTGTTGAGAAACCAGGCAAAAGCAGTCGGTCACTGGGGAAATTTACAGGCAACCAATCACAAGAAGTCAGTCATATTTGAGACAATTAAACAATATTTAATATTTAAATGTTTTGAGCATGAAATTGATGCTTTGATGCAGCTAGCAAAAGAAGAGGAAGGAGCTCAATAGGTGTTCAATAGGTGACCGGACCTGTGTTCGAAATCATGCATTAGTCAAGTAGGTGCTTCTTTTGATAGTAAATTCAAGACCTCAGCTCCTACCATATTTTTGTTGCTTTTCCACCCCATTCTGTACACTTTATTTGTACTTTTTTCATTCTTATTTAGAAGAGGTACTAAAAGCAGGCTGGTTGATTCTTTTCTATGATTGGTTAAAAAAAGCAACATCCCGTTGAGCTCACTAATTGGCAAAAAAGTCTACACTGCGCATGTCGTAACGTTTCAGTGTTATAAACCACCACATATACAGCATAAAAAAAACCCCACACTCCTTGGACAGTGTCCATTGTCACGTGTTTAGCGCGCTCAGCATTGTGTGTCTTTTCTTCTTGATCTCTTGGTTTTTTATGGCAAAGTTGAGCAATTCTTTTGCATTTGTAATAAGTTAACCAAGCAGAGGAAGAGTGGCATACCAGAATATAGCATTGAGTGACATGTCAAAACTAAGCCTTCTCAGAAGAGATGCTGGAAGTACAGCGAGGAACTACAGCGAGTAGAGCTGTCATGTCATTACTAAAATTATCTCGAATGCATTTCATCTACCATCTTCTATCTTTTTGAATATCCTTCTGTGTTTTACCTACTTATCAGTATGCAAGTGCTCCTTCAAAACTACCTCAGCACTCATTGTAATTTGCTGCAGACGACTTGATCTGAACCAATCAACAGAAAAAAAAAACCAAAAACAGTGACAAAAAACAGTTGCACAGTCTGTGAGCTTGTTTAAATTTTTTATTTTTAAATTTCAAAAAAAGTTTTAAAGGCCCTAGGTCTGTTTTAAAGCCAAGCACTACAACGACCTTTCTCATTGTTTTTGACATTCAAGAAAACTTGCATAAAGTGCACAAGACCTCTACCATCAATCTACCAGACAGAACCAGCAGAGTAGGTACTCTGAAATTAACCAGAAGGAAAATTAAAAATAAAAAAAGTACATGCAATTATTTAGTTTCATATGAATCCACTGTTTTACATATTTGTTTATGGATACTTTAATCTGTAATAATATACATAATCGTTTTAACTATAGGCCCAATGGAAGGTAATGATTCACTTATTTATGACTATTTTCTGTTATTGCTCATGCAGTAATGCACACCCTTTTTTATCCTTTCTTGCTAAATAATTACTATTGTGGTTATGTCTTAGAAATTGGTAACACCTAACTGTAGATTATAGAAAATTTGTCTGTTAAACGGTAAAATATGTAAAGAAGCTCTTTTGTCTCTTCTTTTTTACGTTTTGTTAAGAATTTTTTAAAAAGAGATCTGTTGTTCAGTAGAGTTACTACCTTAATTTATTTGCTTATTTTAATGTTTCATACTTAAGTCAATTGTCATGTGTGCTGTCTCTTAGCAACAACTGGAAGAGGAAGCAGCGAAGCCGGTAGAGCCAGAAAAGCCAGTGACTCCTCCTCCTGTGGAACACAAACATCGCAGCATAGTACAGATAATTTATGATGAGAACCGGGTATGGTCATTTATCATGTATCATTGATTAAGTATCCCCTCCACATCTACAGAGAAATCCAGATCAGTGTCCTCTTCTGGCTTTTTTTGGGTGCTGAGCCAATAATAAATTAAAGTCAAATAAGAGGCTACGTTAAGATGTTTTTGCAATGAATGGTGATCGGTGGTGATTTGATGTACAACAATAATAACCAATAAATGAAATGTTTGGTGGAGATGGTGTTACTTCAAAAAGTTAGAGCTACAGTAGAGTAGAGCTACAGCTCCCTTTGGTTGGGTAACGTCAGCTTTCCCTAAGCAGTAGTAGTTCAAATGAACATTATGTATGTTTACCAGAAGTAGCCTATAGTGCTGTTTGTTAGAAGTTCTGAATTGATTCCATTATATACTGCCCCAACAGAACAGGAAATGTTCAGAATTTTCAAAACTAGTAATGGATGGTTTTTCAGACTGCCATATTTTTTCTCCCATCAATACTCCCAGTCAGTAAATGACAGGACAATTTATTCTTTTGGTGTGGTGGGTTTGATGGCTGACTTACATACAACTTTCTTTCTCACCAAGATTCCTTTGTCTGTCGTTTCACAGAAAAAGGCAGAAGAAGCGCATAAAATTCTGGAGGGTTTGGGTCCTAAAGTGGAACTGGTAAGAATGTGAACTTGGCTTCTGAAGGAGTATACTGAGTGAAATTCTTGTCAATCTGCAGCTCTTGGCTTTTCTTCTATAGCCTCTGTACAACCAGCCTTCTGATACAAAAGTCTACCATGACAACATTAAGACGTGAGTATCTGCACCAAAATTGGGGCTTCTAGCTGGACAGAGTTGTAGAGATTGTGCAGGCTTCAAGTGAAAATTGTTGGATCTTATATAAAGATCTTGTTCAAAACTATTTGAGTATTATCCATATTTGTGGATAGATTTGTTGAGGTCAATACCACATTATCGTCATCTTAGTTTTGTCACTTTGTTAGCTATCTTTAAGCTGTCCTGTCGGGAAGGGTGGTCGAAGTCTAAAGCACCAATAGTGGTTTTTGTGTAGTTGATTTTAAACTTGCTTACATTCCAGAATTATTCTGCAAATGTGTTGCAGTACCTGACGTCTTTTCATATTTGTCCCTTGCTGTTGTTTAATCTTTTATAACTACAAAAGAAGTTGTAGTCGGTTTATTCAAGTCATCCATGTTCTTTTTATACCTTGACTATACCAATGTCTCATTTAGCTGAAAGCCTTTTTTCCCCCCAAAATGTCTTGGGATGTATGAAACTGACAAACAGACTTGCAATATCAAGCATGCAGAACATATAGGTGTATGTGAAAGTCTGTCTCTCATGTTGCTTTGAGGTGTAATTACTGTGTATAGTTCAATGGGTCAAGGTTAGTCGGAGGGTTGTCTGGTTTGTTGACTATCAGATGCAACAGATGTTTATAGCTGTGAAGTTATCCTCTACACAGAGAAGCAATACCCCATCAGTCAAATGTTCATACCATTTAATCACACAAATTATTATTCTCTAAGGTAACACAACTTAAATTGTTCTAAAAGAGAAAACTTTTTCACTTAACATCTCATGAGAAATAGTTAGTTTTGAATATAATGACGTCAATTTACTGTTTATTGAGGCCTCTACTGGTGTCTCCCCATGGGACATACATTGGAGATGGAATAACTGTTTACATTGTCTGTAGTGTCAAAGTGCAGTTAGAGGACCATTATAAAAATCCTCAATAAGTTTGTGATTGCTGACTGAAACTTTTTAATTGCTACAGAAATCAGATGATGAGGAAGAAACTGATTCTTTTTTTCAAGAGGAGGAACCATGCACGCAAACAGAGGGTAGGCGTCTCTTTCCATGTCTGTGGTTTGCTTTATCTTTGATCTGACTGGCATTATTAGAGAATCTTATGCTGCTTTTCTTCTCTTATACTACAGTAACTACTAGGGGTGTAACGGTTCACGGTATGTATTGAACCGTTTCGGTACGGCCTGTTCGGTTCGGGACACTTGCGTACCGTTTCGGTATTCAGTATTTTTATTAAATGATATAAATCTATTATTAGCGCGATATTAAGCGCAGCGCAACAATGTTCCTAGGCGAGTTTCCGCACGGACGCTATTGACTGACGAGCATGAGCGCGAGAATCATATCAAAAGCGAAGGAGAAGCCAGAGCTTGAAGACCCTCTCACCTCACTGCGGTCTCGTGTTTGAGAACACTTTCGCTTCTCTGTTAAAAGACATAACGGGGATAGACGAGTGTTTAAATTTAAAGTTGTATGCCGACATTGTTCCACGGAGATAGTTTCCGCACGGACGCTATAGAGTGACGACGAGCACGAGCGCGAGAGGGAAAATTACATAGCAAAAGCGAAAGGGAAGCCAGAGCTTGAAGACCCTCTCACCTCACTACGGTCTCGTGTTTGGAAACACTTTGGCTTCTCTGTTAAAATACATAACGGGGATAGACGAGTGGATAAATTTAAAATTGTATGGCGACATTGTTCCACGGAGATCGGGCAGGCAACACATCTAACATTTTCTACTGCTGGAGATATTATAACCAAATCTATGCTCTCTTCAGAAAATGTGGATAGGTAATCTATCCTAACTAGTTGCAGTATTTCATTTTTTATTTAAAAAAATTTGTTTTTCTTAATAAAGAGTGCAATTTATTTAAAATATCAGCCAAATGTGTCACTTTTATTTATTTTATGCAAGAATTCTACTGTGTATTGGCAGCTTTTCAAAATAAATAATATGTAAGTTCTTATTGTTTTGTACCGAATGAACGAACCGAACCGAACTCTCCAAGACACTGTACCGAACCGAATACGATTTTAGCGTACCGTTACACCCCTAGTAACTACATATGCTGCTTTTCCATCAACTGTTTTGTAATGCTTTTTACTTTTTTCACGTACCCATTTGCATGTGGTTTTAAAAGCAGGCCAAGGTGGGCCAATGTAAAAAGCATAACACGTCATATCGATCTCTGACTGGTCAGTTGTCGAGCTCACCAATTGTTTAGAAAAATGAAGACAAATTGTTTTTTAGAGATTGCACAACATTCGCATTTGCTTTATCACCAAGCGTAATGTAGCAGAGTGACCTGTCTAAACCAAGCCCATTTAATTCAAGGCCTCACATATCTGAAGTTTCGATCTGAAGTTTTGTGCCAGAACGCATCTCGATTGAAAACCGTGGGAGCTCACACATCTGACAAAAAAAAAAGGGTTGCCAAGAATTTGCCAAGAACTTCTAATGAAAGCTGGCTCTTTTGATGACGTAAAAGTTCCACTCGGTGGCACTTATACCACATTTTCATAGTGACTTCACACAAAAAAACAGGAAATCAGAAGAAGAGTAGGAAGAAGACAGTGAAGAAATCAAAGAACACATAGAAAAAAATGGATGTTGAGCAGTTTATATTATTTGTGGATGATCACAGGGAGCTTTTTGACAAACACCATAAATTTTACAAAAAAATGTGGAGAAGAGACAGGATTTGTGGCATGCTATTGCCTTGGATTTGGGAGTCTATGGTAAACGCCATCTTCAGGCAGGGAGTGCCATCGCATCAATGTTTTCTCAACCCAGTGAAGAGAATGCTGCTTAGAAGTTATCTGAAGATTTGTGCATTTCACCTAATTTAAAACTATTAGCAATCATTTATTGCTTGATAATGGTTATGAACCTGTAAGTGGTTTTATAAAGTTAACAACATTGGTGTGGAGCAACTGTGCCATAGTCTAAATAATTGACAGGTTTGGTTTCGAACATCAGTGATTATCTTTTATTCATGTTGCAATAGAAGTGTCCCTTAGTACATGCATATTCTATTTTAGTGGTAAACATCTGATAAAAGAGAAATAATGTATTTGGACTATCATTTCAGATTATTTGTTGGAATATAAGGTTTGATATGAGGAACTCTGTTTCTCAGGTGAAACAAATCATAGATATCTTTTAAAAAGTTATGTGAACGTCTTTTTTTCTGCTTTCTCTAAAGGGAATTTGCATTTGATGTTCCACTCCCAAAATAAGTTTGGTTTAGCTGCTTGGAAGCATTTTGATTGCTGTTTTTAAATAGCTTTGTTCTCAGGAAGGTAATGTTCAGAGAAATTGCTTGTTAGAAGACTGGGTCGTTTGGAGCTGCTGGATCGAGAACAGTCAGAGGTGACATGGACCGAAGCCAACAGGAACTGTTAACTGTCCAGAAAGGAAGAAAACAAACCATTTCTATTCTGTGTGTGCTGTAGTGTTTACTCAAGAACACTTGAGTAATTCTGTTCAATTCTTGATTTTAACTGATTTCAGGTTTGTCACATTGTAGCACTTAAATGTGATGGGCCATCACAAGATTCAACTTAAAAGAAAGACATTTAAAGGCCAGGATATATTTGGCTTTTACAGGATTTTCACTTGCAGCAAAGTGTTTTTCTGGAGGACAAAACTGATCAAACAACAAAAAGTTGAATGTAGGCATTGTACACAACCCTGCAGTTAATTCTTTAGTTTGTGCAGTGTCGTACATACTATTTGATATAAATGCTGAGGTTGAAATGAGCTCATTTAAACAGACTGTGATTAATTGGAATGAATTTGTGTTTAACAAATCATTTAGTAATCAGCTGATTATTACAATTGTCCTTGGTTGTGGAGAAGTGACAAGTCTAAATAGATTATTGGGGGGTATTTATTTAATATAGTTTTCTAAATCCTTGAGTTGATGGTAAATTTCCAAATTATGTCTCTTCACAAATGTGATCATCATTTCCTCAGGAACAGAAGATTTGCCAGCGCTATGATGAGCTCATGACCGAGTGGGAGAAAAAAGTTGAGAGGATGGAGAACAACCCACGCCGTAAAGCCAAAGAGAGTCGCACCCGAGAATACTACGAGAGGCAGTTTCCTGAGATCCGCAAACAGCGCGAGCAACAAGAACGTTTCCAGAGGTCAGCCAGGCCCCATATGTGTATACAAACACACTTTCTGAAGTACTGCATATCCCTGGCACAACTGTGATGTAAGGTTTTGTGCAAACATGCAAAAGGCTTGGCTGTCTGCTCTTACTCTACAGTTGTCCAATCAGAAGTGAGGATTGCATGGGTGCAAGGGTCAGAGATTAGGCTTTGATAGTTCCTGGTACGGAGGTCACAGGACTTCCCTGAATTATTAAGAACAGCACTCTTCTGGAACATGTTATCGCAAATACATTGTCCTTTTAATATTGAAGACTCGAGAGGTAGGATTGTAATGAACAGAAAGGAAACTGGTTTATTTATGAATTGATAGGATGGTACAGAAAAGCATGTATTCACCTCAAGCCCTGAGGGGTGCCTGAAAGCTCCCTCTCTCTCTGTTCCGTCATGCTTTTGTAGTGTGGGTTCAAAAGAGACAGAAACTTACCTGTACAAACTTAAATGCCCAGTCTTCACACAGGAAGATCTTCATCCCATGAGTCACAGTGACATGCTAGCACATCATATTTTTATCACATTCATAACATTAATTAGGATCATTGTTGATCTAAAAATGTAAGCATTGCAAATAATATTAATATCACAAACAGCTGACAAATAGTTTGCTCAACATTGATTTCAAAGAATTCTATGCATTTTATTGCTTTTGTTCCAGATGTCAACTGATTGCTAAAAGAAAGCTTTGTTTAGTAATTGAAAAATTGTCTTGTTTTTATGTGTAACAGCTATTTCCTACACATTATGAAATGCATTATTTATGCCACTGCTCTGATGTTTCTGATCATTAGCCACATTTTCATCCAAACCACTTTGATGACAGGAACTTTAGACTGAAATGAAACATCATTTCACATGTTGTGCGATGAAACCTGTTGTCCACATGTTGTCCAATGGTTGGTTGGTTCTTTCTTTAATGAGCACTATATACTATTTATGTTGCTATATAGCTATGTAGCACTATTTAATGAGCACTGTATGAGGCTGGGGCTAAGAACTATTGTACTGTTTTTATGCATCAAATGTAATCTGGACTATGAACAAATGAACCGCTTTATAATACCCATATAAAACCCATAATTGCCATCTAAAATTACAGTGGTACCCTGAGATACGAAATTAATCCGTTCCAGGGTGGCGTTCTTATCTTGAACATTTCGTATCTTGAAGCAAGTTTTACATGTAAAATGCCTAATCCGTGCAACGGCTCTCAGAAACAACAGTTTTAAGTTGATAAAAAAAGGAAAACTGCAGAAAAATCAAGAAATTTTGTTCAATCCTTAAATCTACATATTGTTAATGTAGTAAATGATAATAAAACACATGCAAAATACGTAATATGTACACAGTTTTAAAACCTTAACGTGAGAATGAAGCGATGTGGTGGCGGAGCGGGTTGCAGAAAACATTATGGCACTATGTATGAAAGTTAACTTTCTCAAGATATTTCACACTTTACGAACACCAACATGGTTTCAAGTACAAGCAGAGACAGTAGTGAGCGCACTGGAGAGAGGCTTCTGAAAACGCGTCAATCAGTTTCTCTAACTTGCGCTACAGAACAGCACTTTCCACGTTATAAATGTTATTTCTTTTACGACACCTTAACTCTTAACTCTTGTTATAGTGCATTATTGGTAATCTATTCATAATTTTTTGCTTGATTTATAACTGATTTAAAGTATTTTAAGGCATATTAGCCCCTTAAAGCGCACATTCTGCAATGGGGGGATGGAGCGCCAGGACCCGGAAGCGCAGCACAACATCAGACTTAAGCGGATAATAGAGCAGAACTGTTGGTGTTTCTTCATATATATAATTTTTTTTCGCATCTTTAAAGCAAAAAAATGCCCGCGAGACCTTTCGTATCTCGAACATTTTGTAACTTGAAGCATTCGTATCTCCTGTACCACTGTATATTTGTTGAGCTTAAACTTGCTAGAAGCAATCTAAGCACGTTTCCCAGTAATTTCTATGAATAAATAAGTGTTAATGAATGAGTCAAAAAATTTTAACAAGTCAGTTTAGTTGGGTACTTTTTGTGAAAACCTTTTGTTTAGTACTTTCGTTTGAAAACTTAAAACATAATGCAACAGTTTTTGTCATGTGCTGGATGTTGAGTTCACCTGATTTTGGCTCATGAATAACAAATTGGATGTAAATCTTTTTTCTGATAAATGTGTAAATCACTGCAAAACAAACTTCAGAAATCTGCCAAAACTTGTGCTTTATTTTGCTATTGTGGCTTCTGTAAAAAGTTGACCACTGCAATGACTGACAAATTTACTTATGCTGTATGGAAAATGCACATCTAAACAAAGCAAGAAACTTTACTTTATCGTGGTTGGTCTTGTTTTCACTGGGGCGTCCACACTGATGAGAAAGTGGCAGTTCTCACAATAATGTTCTCGCCATAGCTGATGGACTAGATTGAACTCTTTCTTGAGTCTCAAGTCTGCAAGACTTCGTCAGGCATTTTGTTGGCCCTTACAATTTTGTTCTTTTCCCCACATCAGCTTCCCATTTTGATAGAGCTGAAACATTCAGTACAGTTGTTCCGCTCATTCAAATCAAACCTTCCAACTTTTGTGAGCTCTGGCTTCTCTAAACAAGCAAAACAGGCACAATAGAGTATGTATCTATTGTTGCTGGAACAGTCTCTAAACCAAAGAACTTCAGAGCTTATGAATAAACAGAGAGGAAACTTGCCAATAGCTGTAACCTCTGCTTCAAAGGCTTTTTGTGGGAGAAGAAGCAGGGTGGGTCGCTGGGCCGCTAGCTTGCATGGGAAGGCGTTCTTACATGGTACTGGGACAACAAAGCCAGGAACAGAGCACGTCTTCTTACCATGCTTTGTCTTTCCTGTTTTTAGGGTAGGCCAGAGGGGGACAGGCATGTCTGCCACCATCGCCAGAAGTGAACATGAAATATCTGAGATCATTGATGGCCTCTCAGAACAGGAGGTAATTAGCTGGTGTTACCTGATTTATGTGACAAGTGCAGCGCATGAGTCGGTTTTGCTTTTCCACCAGAAAAATCAGTTTCACATGTACTTTTTGTTGAGCCATTTAATTGAGGCAGGTAGTATGGGTAAAATGGGGTTTACTGAGCCAGTGATTTCAAAAACAGAAATGAAAGTATATTTAAAGAAAGTGTGACAAAACTGCTTAAGGGCATTAGGTGATGTAACAAAATAGTTAAAAGTGCCAATACGTGGACTGCTACAACTGAAACAAATCTGTTTTCAAACTTGATTTAATGTGGTTTTACTTATGCATCTATATATATTCTTTTAGTTGTTTACAACATTTGAATATGTCAGTGTGTGTATGTTTTTATTTCATAATGTTAGTAAAATAAAAGTACAACAATGCTTTTGCCTATTTATTTATTTATTTGTAGTTTACTGTTCAAAAACACACTTTGTCTTGTTTAAAATGTTAAATTTAAAGATCATTAAATTTATCATATGTGGGTTTTGTATTTTTTTAAGTTTACTTTTATGCATAAATAATACCCTGATTTATGGTTTTTTGTAGTTATAAGTAAAATTCAAACTCATTGAAGCTTTTAGTTTGTAGCCGATTAATTCAATTTATTAGTGAAAATATTATGATTTATGCAGATGTCAATGTTATAAGTCTTAGTTTTAAATTTACGTGAAGGTTTTTCATCATTGTATTTGTGTGTTCTGTAAGAGTCATATTTATTTTTACATTTGTTGAAATTGGGTCAGCTGAGTGATTGTTGGCTATTCTCTTCAGACAGTCAGTGAATGGACTGGCGGCCAGTGGGTGTGCCATCAGAGACATCAGACTTGACCATTGCTGAACCTAACCGTGTTTGTTTCTTTCTCAGAACAACGAGAAGCAGATGAGGCAATTGTCTGTTATTCCTCCCATGATGTATGATTCTGAACAGAGGAGAGTAAAGTTTATTAATATGAACGGTTTGATGGATGATCCGATGAAGGTCTACAAATCCCGGCAGTTCATGAATGTCTGGACTGAGCATGAGAAGGAGATCTTCAAGGAAAAGTAAGTATTTTTGGATTGTGTCCACTTGGGTATTTAAATTTGTTCTACCTTTTCTCACCTTTATGCTCTCTGTGATGCAGGTTTGTGCAGCACCCAAAAAACTTTGGGCTGATTGCGTCATTTCTGGAGAGGAAGGTGAGTTTTAGTTATCCACAATTTATATTTTATTACTTATATTATGTTATATTTTTTTTCTTAATTGTTTGGTTTTTAAAATTCAAGCATCAGTGATTTAAGGTCTGTCGATTTATATGCGGTCCAGATGTACACTTATATCTTTATTTCTCTACCTCACAGTGTGTCTCTGATTGTGTGCTTTTCTACTACTTGACGAAGAAGAGTCAAAACTATAAAACTCTTGTCAGACGTAACTTTGGAAATCGTAGACGAAGGAATCAGGTACTTTCTCTCTTTCTTTCTTTCATCCATCCATTCCTTTTGCATTGACCATAAGGTGTGCACCATTGAATTTTTCAATCTTTTCACCTGTTGCCTTCTTTGGTAAACCTGCATGGTTCTTTGAGGGTTTCTTTATGAAATATAGCTTTTAATTTTAAGCTTTGCAGGAATCTTAGTAGGTTAAAAATGGCTAATTGTGTCTGAGAGGTTACTCAAAGACTGAAGCTCAGTTATGTTATTTTGTTTGAAATCTCAGCTTGCCTTATTTAATTGTTGCCTGTATAGTTGGGTTTTACTTTTGTACCCCACAAGCCAGATGTGTATGTTTTGATTGACTGCTATTTAAATGCCAAACCTCTTTACAACCAGTCATTATTCTAATCTGCGCATTAGGTGCTTGATAGGATGTATGCAGAGTTGTGTAGGAGGTTGCCATATTAAGTATTAGGGCTGTTCTGAATATCAAATGTACTGTATCATTGGAATAAAATAAATGTCAGCGATAGACTTGGTTATTTAGAAGCTATATGGCCAAGAAAACAAACTGGCCTGTAACTTGCAGGAAGAGGAGTGTATGTATATAAACCTTCTAGTCGGGTCACGTGAACAGGTTCTCAAGAAGAACGAGTATCTGGGAGATCCCAAAAATAAACCTGGAAGATGTGAGCGAAACTGACCCCTTTAGTGAAATTTCTTATCCTGCTAAATACTAGCAACAATGTTAGTAACTTGGGAAAGACAACCTCAACGGTCTGCAAACATTTTAGTTTTATCTAGAAATACGCAACATGATTTTCAATCGCCTGCATTTGGGAATTTAGGATTGTTTACCCTAAAAAACAACATACATCAATGCGCTCCTTGCAGAATTTTGAAAGGATACCAGCTTCATGTGGACTACCCTTCCCATTCTAAACACACCAGTCAGGCTAATGCTGCTCCACACTCCTTTGGGCTTGCTAAATGGCTAGAAGCTACCACGACTGCAGACTTTGAGCTCAAAAAGAGCATCTTCCATGGACTTGTGTTTGGTTATAAGTGGTGTGTAAAGTAGTCAATAAAAATAAAACTGTACATCGCTTCTGCTAATTAAATATGTAAGCAACAAAACATAAAATAGGTTCACGCAATTGGGCCGTCAACCTAGTGCTTCAATTACTGGAACTTGGCAAACTTTAGAAAGGAAACAGTACAACTGATTGCAGTGGCATTTCCACAGCCAATCCAGCAAATTCAAGCCGGGCAAAAGATCGGTTCATCTGTTCCTGGTGAGAGGGTATTTTCCACTGCAGGTTTCCACATCAAGCACATCAAGCAGTTCTGTACTGTCTGAAGAAAATCTGAACACCCATCTTTCTGATTAAAAGAAATCTTGAAAATTGAGTGAACCACTCAACAGTTTGAAATAAACAATTCTTTCTATAAGTTTTAGTATTAACTTTCTTAAAAGGTCTGAGGTTTAATCTAAATATTAACACCTGAAGATAAACTACCTTTGTTAATTGTAGAAGGAAAAGGTAAAGACCATAGTTTTTATAAATAACATGTATATATATAAGCACATTAGTACATTTTTTTTAAATGGTCAAATTGTGTTTCCAAACTGTTCCAAAAGATTCAGAGTGGTCTTTCAATTGTCTATGCCCCAATTGTTGCCAACTTGTGTGTGAATGTGGAGATTGCATTTTAAAGGTGATTATTAGAAATTATGCTTTTGAGTGTGCCTCCTGGTGTTCGGTTTGTGGTGTTGCTACATCCCCGTCTGTTGATCTGTGTTTTCTTCACAATATTGCCAATGCAAGTATATGAACCAAGCTTAACATAATTATCTGTTTCTCATTTAGAAAAACAGTTATGAGTGGCGTTGATGCTTAATTGAAAGGCCCAATCTGTTAGTGTGTGGCTTATAAGGGAAAGTCATCCGCACTTTGAGAGTCTTTCTCCAGCTTTCTGATTTATGGAGGGCTCCACAGCTTTCCAGGAATCTGCTTTATCTGTTTGGCAGAGCCAAGAGGCTCCATGCTGCTGTCAGGCACCAGAGAGGGAAAATGGGAAGAACATGGCTTTCAGCTTAGTAACTGCTGCTTCTCTTTTCCACGTATATGTGCATACTTTTAACCAAATATTTAGAAATCATTTTAATCTACTTTAAGCGAACCACAATCTGTTAAAAACATTTTTTTGATTGAAATCATGAAAAAAGATGTAATTGTTCAGATGGCTCTCAGACTCCATGCTCAATGCATTGTGGAAAAAAGTGAGTTGTGTCTTTAAAGTAATGCTCCACCGTTTGAGTTTTACCAGTGTCGTAATATTGGAACAGGAAACTTTTTTTAGGTTGAAATTTAAAGAACTATGTTCCATTCCGCTGGAATAATCATGCTACAAGACATTATGCTGCTTTTATTCCCAGTTTGGTACATTTCTGTGACTGCCACTGATTTGTTTTACGATTTGCTTACCTGTGAGATTTTACCACATCAAATTTTGTTTCTTTTCATGATCTTACAACACAATGTAATTTTTTCTCTCAAATACTTCTGGCCTAAATAACTTTTTTATAAGTTCTAAAAACTATCATTTGTACCCATTTTCTTAGAGGAGATGGAGAATGAGCAGGTCAACAAAAGGGGTATGTTCATTTAATATTGAAGATGATTGTAATAAAAAAATGGAAAGGCAGGCAGTATAGAACATATTTCGTTGAGTAACAAGAGGGTTCTAGGGACTCCTTTTTTATTTAAAATGATTGGTCCTTTATAAACTATTTTATTTTCTGTGCAGGGCTTTTACTAAGACTGGTGCAGGTTATAATAGACATGCACACTTTTGGATAAACAGCAGAAATGTATTTTGTTGATGTGCAGATTTTTATTTTTCATTTTATTTAATAACAAAAATACAGTCCTTAATAGTTAAAATAGGTATTATTTTAAGTGCTTCATTGATTATTAAAATGTTTGACTGATATTTAAGATTTTTTTTTTGTCTCAAAGTCATGCAGTTTTCCATTTGAATCCAGAATACTTTGATTAATTGTGTACAACTTTGAATAACTACTCTCCTGTTCTTTCTTTTCAAAGTTAGTTAATTGTCCTGGGAATATTTCTATATTTAATCAGGTGTTGTAGATATCACAGATACTACTGGAGCAAATACTCTATTGACGCTGTGAAAGCCTGGTGTTCTGGACATTCACTGCTATACAGATTATATTATTAACAAATGTTTGTGTTTGTTTGACTTGGCTGAATGTTTGGCTGATTGCAAACTACAATAGAGTAAGGGTGAAACAATGTCATAAAACACAAAAATGTCATCATATGTATTGTATGTCTGAATGAAATGGGAAGCATCAGTGAACATTTTTTATAAGCATGCAGAGCAATATAAAATGATAAATAAAACAAGCTCTCTCTCTCTCTCTCTCTCTCACTTGGAGAACAAGAGACCACTTCCTTTTAAGGCTGTAACAATAGCTTTGTATTACGATATATTGTGCCAGAATATGTCACAATACATATCGTGGAACTACTGGGAAATATCGTCTAGAAGCTGAAGTGTATTTCCTTCTTGGAGTGATTGTGATTCTAGTCACTTCTGCAACTTCTTTGCCTCCTCTTCTTGTTTCATGTAATATTTATTAGGAGACAAATATCCTTTACTCATTTTTAAATTAGAAAGATTCAAAAATGATCTCTCTTTATCAATTATACTAAAAAACATAACTTAATGTAAACATTAACACTGCCCTCTATTGGATGGATGGTATCAAATGCTCTCACTAGATCCTAGCATTCTTAGCTTTGTGGTCCCAAAGCAGTTTAATTTCCAGGGTTTCAATAGTTGATCAAAATAATTTTGAAAATATTGTGACACATATTGTATCGTAGACATAATATTGAGGTATGTATCGTATCGTGAGCAGAGTGTACCGTTACACCCCTACTTCCTTTATATTGTTGGATGTTCTGTGTGCACAAACATCAACACTGCCCTCTGGGGGTATGGTGATATCACATGTTCAAATCAAACTGGACTCTACCTTTTCAAGCTTGGCGATGTTAAAACTTTGAGATTCTGTTTTATCTTCTGTTGACTGAATAAGCATTTCAGTGCTTTTAATCGATCAATACAGTTTTGTAAAACTTATTTTCATTTCAGTTTCTCAAAATAATGTGATTCAAGTTTCACATTTCGAGTTGCATCTTTTTCTGCATTTGTTAATGCAGAGAAATGTTACCCCAACCTCTGCTGGATGTTCATGAGGAATAGCTTAGCGTTTGTGGTTCATGAGATGAACATCTATAAACTCAAGCTTTTTTTTATTGCATGTGCGAGCAGCTGCTGTAGGGAATCAGCATTATTACAGCTATATTTCAGCATAGACAAGTCAGGATAAAAGAGTGCGTAACAGAGAATATCTGTGAGCACTTCTGCCTTGCTGATCACAAGCCAAAGCTGCGGGTCATTGAAAGCATGTGTCTTTGAGTCAGGAGTTGAGCTGAAGTAATGAGGAGATGATCTGATCTGCCACACATACACACTCACACGCATACACACAAATATACCCTGCCTGACCTTTCAAAGAGCAGACACAAATGCTGCGGTTTTATTTTAGCATTTGTGGCTGAAGATTTTCCTAATGTCATTTCTACCATCTGGTTAGTCGTAGCACGGTCACAGTTTCCTCTACCTCTTGTTGTGAATCATATATTTACATAGTGATTAAAAGGAGAGGGCAGCTGGGTTCAGTTTTTATCTTATCTTTTAACCAAGCCTTGTCTGTCTTTGTGTGGGTGGAGTGTATGACCCTGTTCTACATTAGAAACCCATAAAAGTGTTTGTCAGTAGAGTTAAGCTCACATGGAGCTCAAAACGCTGTTCCAAACAAACCACTCCTGAAGCGTTTGTGTTCTCAGAGTCCCCCGAGTATGTTTTAGGAACGGATGCAGAGAGAAAAAGCCAAGAATATGAATAAGCAGGAAGAACAAACTTTAATTTTCTTTTTCTGGCAGTTAGAGTGTTGTGCTATACCTCCAGAGCCTTTTCGGAGAAAGAGACAGAGTTGTGCTGTGTGTTTGTGCGTGTGGGTTGGAGAGAAACACCCCTCCTGAGCTGTGCAGTGGTATGTGCCGTTTGTACTGACAGCAGTGAGAAAGTTGTGGAGCAGCTTGCTGTGCCAATCAAAGCCCTGACGGGGCCGGGTTAAGATCGGTCACTCTCCTCTCCCCCTCCACCCTGTGGGGATTACCTAGGCTGACCCTAGGACCCAGATTAGCTAGCGCTCGCACAATTTTTTTTCTCTCTGTGTGCGCGTGAGTTATAGATGCCATCTCTTCTTTAGCAAGCTCAAACAACTCCATGACATGGTTCCTGGGAATCTACGCCACTGATCTACAGAGCCGTGTCTCGTGGTGAATCTGATACATTGCTGCCTGAAACTCTCTCGCTTGCCCGTGCAGCCTGTTCTTGTCACTAACTCTGGCTTTAGCTGCACAGCATTGTGGGATATACAATGGGATGAAAGGACTTAAAGGAGGGGCAGATAACATAGATGAAGGTAATGTAAGAGTGACTGGATTGATTGTGTGAAGAATAGTCATCGCTTTGACTTTTTATTTTGTTTATTAAATAGATTTCTCCTGCTAATTATGAATGTTATTTTATTTGTTTTTATATTTTGATTAAAATTAAACTAAGCCAGCAGCTGTCAATGTAATTAGCAGTGTAAAAGTATGAGTTTGGTGGGAGTTGTTGACTTGGTGACGTCTCTGTTAGGAAGGCCGCCACTTCTGCGAATGTATTTGTAATCTACCCAACAACAAGGATGTATGTCTCTTCACTGGCCATTGAAGACGTTTTAGTATAATGATGTTTACAAATTAATACATGAATGAAAGCTAAAATCGTTTATCTACATCGTTTCTACCATTTCAACATTTCTACCAAAAATGTTTTTGTGAAGGTTTCAATAATAATTATCTCGAGGGTCCTCATTTTCTTTCCTTTCTTACCATGTATGCTGCTAATATTCAGTTGATATGTCTGAATTGTTGGTGGCATGGTAATTTTTTAATTTAAAACACAAATTTCTCAATTGGATTCAATTCAATGTATGAAACAAATCTAGACTGTAAACAAGCCTTTGGTCGTATAATAAAGGCTCAACTGTCGTAGGTAATTATGCGATGAGGTTGCAGTTAATCTGAGTCACCCCTACTTCAAAGAGACAAGTGCAGCGATATGTGTAATATCAAAAGCCCTTCCCAGCTACCATATCGCAAAAATAAGTGTCTTTAATGTAATTGTCTTTATTCAGTCCAATTGATTGACTTTGTTGTACCCTCTTATCAAGGACTGAGTGAAAGGGATTCCCATAAGTTTGATGGTGTGGTAACAAGCATCTATGTTCTGTCAGAAGAGCCCAACTCCAATGCACTGATCATTGATGAGGGTTGCAGGAGTCTTTTAATGAAAGCAAAACAGAGGGCCACAGATGTATTCAAAGCTTTGTCTGTGTTCTGGCAAACCTACAACAGTCCCCCCCCCCCATGTTAGCTTGTCATTGAGCGACTTGTGCATTTAGTAGCTCTAACTCTACATAGTGCTATATGGGTGGAATCTTTAAAATTTGCCTTTTTGGGGCCCTTAAGTGTCTTAAATCTAAAAAAAATGTTTTAAGGGTCAGTGGTGCAAGTCGGGAAGTTAAAAATGGAAGAATGGGGAAATCCCAATGCTGGGTCAGGAATCAAATCTGTGTTGCCCTGCACAATCCCTGCTATATGTCCAGCACACTGTCCAACTGCAAAGGACTTGGGACCAGCCATATATCTTGGTTGCACCAGGCATCGCACTAAAGCCCTTAAAAAGTGTAAACCTCAGTATCTCCAAACACAAAGTATGTTGTTGTTGTTGTTGTTGTTGTTGTTATCATATGCTTAATTTGATAACGGTCTTCAGATTCACTACATTTTCCACTTTTGTCTCAGTAGCTAATATGGGCTTTTTCTGGTTAATCTGTTAATGTCCTGTTAGTGGAACAGAGCTCTAAAACAAACACATCTGGCTCCTGCCCTCTAGCTTATAGAATCAACAATCGATTCTGCGTCTGTTTGATTTTTACAATGTCTTTCATGTGTTGCACCTCTTCTCCGTTTTTTTTATTTTCGCTGTGACCTGAATTATCTCAATTTCCATTCCTTTCCCTTATTTGTTCTTATGTCTCTGTGGCAGAGGTTCTGACTTTTTTTTGTCACATCTGGCAGCTGCTCAGCTTGTTTGTGTTGGCTGAGCTCTGCTTGTTCCAGTGCTTTGCTTCTCTTTCTTGGAAGACTGGGGAGAGGAGGGGTCTGCTCTCCATGAACCATGATAAAGAACTTGAGTCCACAGGCTCCTTCGCTAAACCAAAGAGAAAACTGACTCTGATCCTGCACTTACTCTAATGAAAGCCATGTCTCTTTATTTACATATAGAATTATAGTATAGTTACCTATATTTGTGACTGATTAAACAGATCTAGCTAACTTTTTATTTATGAACACATGACCTACATTGCACATGCTGAAGGTAAAGCACGATCCCAATGTTTGGGAGACTGCCAAGTAATCCCAATTGCAGACTCCGTTATCTTGTATTACCATGTATGGATGTTGAAATGTCTTGTTTTTTTTCAGTACTAGTTTCATTTACCAAGTGAGCGTTACAGGTAATACGATTCTGAGTTTTCTGATAAACACTACAAGGACAAGATATGCACTCTTTGTTTGACTCATGCTGACTTGAGCAGATAATAGAAGCAAGTGTGGACAAGCTTATAGTAAAAAGTCATCCTTCTTTTCTGGATGTTGCTTTGGGAACTAGAGTGACTGATTATTTTAGTTTGGTTTATGAATCTGGGCTCAGATGTGATCTCTTGTAAAGGTCATTTTTTTTTATTAATCTTTTTTTTTGTTGCTGTTTTCTTGTAAAGCAGATAACCCGACCTTCACAGGAAGACAAGACAGAAGACAAGAACGAAGAGGACAAATCAGAGAAGAAAGAGGACGAGGAAAAGAAAGAGGAGGAGGAGAAAGATGAAAAAGAGGACTCCAAGTAAGATTTCCCCTTGTATTGATCAGACCTCAATTAACTCTTTCCCCCACTCAACTCTGAGATCGCTCACATTCATTCTGGGTGTCTGAAATTGATAAAAGTATAATTGCTGCTTTGTGAAACACATTGTGGGATAAAAAAAAATTTGAAAATTGAAGTGCAAAAGATCACTAGTCAATTACATAATCTGTTTTCTCTGGGAACAGTATCTTAAGTTTAACATATTTGGTTGAGAAGAGACTTTACTCTCTTGTCTCTGTTAGGAATTAGTCTTAAATGCTGGAGGTTTTAGCGTTATAATAAGGTTTTTTTTTTTTTGCTTTAAATGAAATGTTTGGCAAGGAATAAGTGATCAATTAATCGTCAATATTTCCCTTTGCAGGGACATTGGTAAAGATAAAGAGAAGTGTGAGGGAGAAGAGGAAGAGGGTAAGGAGCAGAGTACACCACGTGGCCGAAAGACGGCAAACAGCCAGGGCCGAAGGAAAGGCCGTATCACCACTCGATCCATGGCAAATAATGAGGCTTCATCAGTGTTGCCTGAGGAGCCCCCTGCACCACCACCTGAACCAGGTAAAACCTGGCTCATACACTATTCTTACCTCTTGAGTCTTTTAAAGTGTGTCTGGCTGTGAAACTGGGAGGGACGTTATGTTAATTTTTCAGTTTAATAAAATCCCACAAACGATGAATAGATCAAAAGGTTTAAATTTCCAATGTTTAAAAAAAATTTACTGCTACTACTTTGTACCTCAAGAGCACCTGAGTAACTCATAAGTAACTACAGGAAACTGTCTATAGATAGGGACGGACAGTGGTACCCCGAGATATGAATGCTTTGAGTTACGAAATGTTCGAGATACGAAACATCTCTCTGGAAAATTTTTGCTTCGAGATACGAACAATAACAAACATTTCTTCTCTATTTTCCACTTGTTTGTCTCACGTTGCTCTGTGCTTCCGTATCCTTGCGCTCCTTTCTCCCTTTGAAGAAAGTGTGCTTTATGGGTCTGATGCCTTAAAACACTTTAAATCGAGCGACACATTATGAATAGATTACCAATAATGTACTATAACTAATGTTAGTCAAGGTGTCGTAAAAAAATAACGTGGAAAGTGCTGTTCTGTAGCGCAAGTTAGATAAATTCCCTCTCAGAAGCATCTCTCTATCCCTTCTTACTCGCTCTGTATTCTTTATGCTTGTGCTTACAATCGTGTTAGTGTTAGTAATTCGTGAATTATCTCGAGAAAGATAATTTTCATACGTAGTGCTGTAATGTCTTCCGCCACCTGTTTCACCTCCTCCGACACATAGCCTCACTCTCAAGATAAGGTTTCACATTTGTGTACATATTAAATATTTTGCATGCGTTTTATTGTCATTTATTACATTAACAATGTGTAGATTTAAGGATTAAAGAAACGTTACTTGATTTTTTTTTTTCTGGTTTTCCTTTTTATACTTATACTGTTGTTTCTGAGAGCCGTTGCACGGATTAGGCATTTTACATGTTAAACGTGCTTCGAGATACGAATTGTTCGAGATACAAACATCACCCTGGAATGGATTAGTTTCGTATCTCGGGGTACCACCCACTGTAGTTCTAATGTAAGTCACAGTAATTGTTTTGCAGTGCTCCATGTTTGGTGAGAAAATACATTACTGATGTTTTGTAACCAAGTACAAAGGCCTCCATTGTGAGAAGTCTTGATTTTGTTTTGATCATCACATGATGGGAAGGAAATTGTGAATGAAAAATTGTTTCACAATGGACCAAAACAACTCTAAGGTTAATTTTTGTTATACATCTTTTATTTGTTACTGTTTTGACCTGTTCATGTTTTAAACGTTTTTGCTTAGGTTTATTCATTGTAAATAACACAAGTGAAAACAACAGGAACGGTTTGAAGTTTTTAAGTAGCATGGAATGTCATTATTTTTCCAGATATTTTAAAATGAACCTTCTGTCAAAGTAACTGCATGAAAATGATTGATATCTAGAGATACGTGAAAGTAAATCTGGTTTACATCTAAAATTCAAGTCTTATACACTTGCAGATGACCTTGAGGTCTATATATGGCTTTGTGATTTGTATTTGATGTTAGGAATGCTGACTGAAAACTTCTAAATCTTTATGTTTGTTAAAGAAGTCAGAAAAGTCAAGGTGCTTTACTCTGGCTCTCTAATGTCCCTACAATGATTTTAAAATGGTGAACGAAGTTCCATGATTTTTTTATCTTGATCGGAAATTAATAATGATTACACCTTATTAAGCAGATATGCAACCAATCATTTTTCAAAGTTAATTTTCTATAAGGTACTCGGTCAAATCACTCACAAGAACTGAGTTGAACAGAATGGAAACATGTATTGATATGCACTCAGATGAGAGCAAGACTTAATTAGTTGATTTTGTGTGTTTCTAAGCTGTGCCAGAGCCAACACCAGCCTTTAAACCTGAACCAGCTCAGAAAGCAACTCGAGAGCCTGCAAAGCCTTCACCTGCAGCCAGTGCAGACCCACGAGGTAAGTCGCTACTGCTTTCCATCTCTCAGTCTTTATCTCTGTTTTGGATACATACCACTTGGGGAAAGCCACATCAGAACAGAAATTGAATGTGTGGTGTAGGGTCAAGTTGGGCATCTTTAGTACTAAGATTGGACCAACTGGAGCACACAAGGCACCCTAGCATTTGGGGAAATGCACATTAGATTAGCAATTGAAGATGTATTATAGCGTCAATTTGTAAATCTTTAACATTGATTGGGAGGTCCAGTGAAACACACAAGGCATCTTACCTCTTTGGGAAATGCACATTAGAATAGCAATTGGAGGATCAAGATGGGTATCTTCAGCATTGTGATAACACACAAAATGGCACACACACCATACAAAATTAACAAAGCCTTTCTTCTGACAGGCAAGACTGTACTTCATGTGGACATTGCACTCTCTGCTTGAATCCTCTGTATACAGAAGTATTAGGAGACAGATTGATTGGATTGTGTGCGTAAGGATCCAGAAAACCATTGTCCGAATACACTTTAACCCTTAAAATTCTCAACTGTAAACAATAACTGATTTAGCTGAAGTAACAGTGAGTTTAATAAATTGTATATGTATGGTGTTTGAAAGTGTACTTGATATATAAAACAAAATTCTTACACTAAAATTCTCCATGCGCCAATAGCGATGAGTCTAATTGATGTTCTGTGTGTGATTCAAGATCGAGTTTCACTGCAGTGCAAGTGAAGAGCTTAAAAAACAACAGGGCTGGAAATGCATCCAAAATGCTGTCTTTGCGATCTGTGAATATATTTAGGAGGACTTTTATGACTACAGAAAATGATTGCAGTGTGGCAGAGTTTTAACAAGGACAGTGACTCACGAAAGTGAAAACATGGAAATGATAACTTGGATGATTTAACTCGCAGACTCTCACAGAGGAACATCAGACTTGCACAAGCGTCATAGATAAAGCATGAGAACGCTCAATTGGTAGAATTTAAGAAAATCCTTGAAAACGTGCCGTAAAAGATTAATTTTGAGCTGTGTGCAATGTTAATAGTCCTACTTGCATCTAAGGACCGAGCATTATAGCTGCTGGAGCTAATAAATTAATCCTTGCTCTTTACTTCATAAAGGTAGCTCTAATAAAAAGTCATCTATAATTCATTTGCAACATTTTTTACAATAGCCCATGCAAAATTCAAAGTTGTTCCTGAAGTGGTGCTGTGTAGCACTGGGTAGATTTACTATCTCAACTTCGGTAAATGGTAAAGTTGTGGGAGTTGGTTTATAATGGGAGTTATTAAAGATATGGGAGTCAACTTATAATGACAGTCTTGTCTGACTGTCATTTGATTGTTTACCATAGCAAACCTCTTTGGCATATCACTATCTCAGCTAAGGAAAATGGGGTTGGTGTATGTTACTCATATTTGCATGGGGAACTTGATTTCAGTAAATCTTCCATTGAAATAACAAATATTGTCCATGGCAACCATGCCATTTTGCTTATATGAAATACTTTTCAATGCCACTTTTCACAAGCCAACATCGAAGTTAGTGCTTAAACTTAAGCCATCTAGTTAGGTTCGTTATTGTTTATGTTTGGCTAACATACCATTTTTATCAAAGGCAGGTTAGGAGGTTTTTCTGAGCCAATGTTTTTTTTTTAATTATGTAAAGCAATTCTGCCCATACCCCTAAATAACCTCTCCTGATAGTTTTGATTCATATCGGACACCACAAAGCAGCCCATGCTAATGATGGCATCTGCTGAATCATCAAATATTATAATAATGCAGATAGATTCCTAGAAGCAGAAAAGTTTGAAGCGAGTGCTAACTTCACATTCTGTTAATTAATTTTAGCCAATATTTCCACCCTATTCCTTACTGCTGATTGGCTACAACTGTGTTTTGGTTGCTTTTTTTTTTGACTGTTTTTGAAAATATCCCACCCTGACTTGATCATATTCTAGAATTATGGAATGAATAATCATAGTAGTTGATGTGCACTTTGTTTTTCACTACTCTTGACATTTTGAAAGTGGGAACAGAAGGAAAACCTATTACAAAAATTAATCTGGATCCATTTAATACACATCTTCATTGACCTCAATATCACAATAACAATCATATTTCCCCACATTTATATACCTATGTGCTTTGTTTTGTGAAATCTGAGGAAGTGATTGTCACCTATATGTCTTTTTTCACATATTGGTTCCAACCGTGTGCATTTAATATGCAGGGCTCTAAAACGGCTATTAGCTATTAGCCACTGAGGTTTTTTGTTCTTTTTATGAGATTCTCCAGTTCCCATCTCTTCCCTCTCTTCGTCATGCTACCTAATGGCAGACTCAAGGTCTCTGAGTTTGTGTTACCCTGGTGACAGCAGGTAGAGGGATCACCATAGAGATGATAATGAGAGGCATGGAAGTGTCTCAATTAGTTTGATAAGAGCAAAAAAAAACTGAGTGTTTAAAATCAGCCTGATGTTAAACTCTGTTTGATTTGATCCCATTTTTTAATGTTTTAAATTCCATGTGAATGCAACATACACAGTCTCAGGGTTCACGGGGTAATGTAAACAGACTAGTGAGAAACCAAAGAGATGTTTATTTGAAGATTTCTTTTAGCGCTTTGCCTCACGAGTCATCCAAACACTGTGAGGGACATACTCATGCTCTCGAATAAATGTCAGAGGTTCACACTGTGCTAAATCTGTCTATGTGTTTAGTCAGTTTCAAGGAGACCCTCAGAAAGGGCGGGAGAGAAGAGTACCGGAGAGCACTGCCCGTCTTTCGCTCAGTTCCTGTCTCTCTCTCTTTCTCTTTCTCTTGGTCTCGCTGTACTTTTAGTGGAAATTACTTAGGGAGGGGTTGTGCACTGCTCTCTCCAGCTCTGCTACTGTTATGAGAGAGACTGACTAATGATATGGGTGAGTGAGTGAGTGAGTGAGTGTGTGTGTCTGTTGGTCTCAAAGCCAGAAGGGTGGTGCTTCTGCGCTCCTCAACTGTCTGTTTGAAATCAGCTGACTGGCCTCAGATAGAGAGAGAGAGTGCGAGAGAGAGAGAGGCAAGTCTGCCTGCTTAAGTCCAGCAAGCAGCAGGGAGGAGAAACGATAAACGGGGCAAAGGACAGAAAGAAAGCATATGAGGGCAGGAAGATAGGAAGGGAAGGTCTTGAGTAGAGTGTAAGATCGGCTTTGCTCTGTAGCTCTGCTTGACTGCGTATGTATTGCTGCAGGTGCGGTTGAAGCTGGAGAGTCATCGCGCTGGACGGAGGAGGAGATGGAGATCGCCAAAAAAGGTACGGCTTCACTTATTTTTTTAGCCCCCCCCCTACACACACTCCTTTCTGCTCCCCTGTTGGTTCATTCTGATGTCATCTTCACAGAGGCATAGCCAATTCACCTGACTTTTGCTCTAGCTCTGAGGAATCTCTGTGGTTTTACATGTTTCTAGAGTTAAGGAAGTGGGCAGGGGCTGTATTGGGTGCATCCTCTTTGTAGAGTTTGTTCAGATCAGGAGGGTAACCGTGTGACACAGTGCAGGAATGGCTCGAATAGTGCAGAGGGCAAAGGTCTTGCTTCAGGCTTACAGGTTAAAGTGCTTTGAATGGAACAGTTTTAAAATGGATTTCACTGAAAACCATTAAAGTGTTGAAGCATATTGCAGAACAGTTCCTAATGTTTGATTTGACCCCAAACGTGAATCGCAGTGTTTATTATCAAACAATCTTTTTACAAACATTCCTTTTCCATATTCTTTTCAGTGAATGTACTTTCAATAATGCATTTTAAATGTTAGAATAATATTTTACAATGTTTAATGGTAAAACATCTTTTAACTCAATGTTTAGCAAAGTGTGTTAGAGGGGACATATTATGCAATTTTAAAAGCATTTATAATAATAATTTTGATTCCTCTATATTAGCACTGCACTTTATTAACTTTCTAAATGCAAAATGAATCATAAAAAATGCTAATGAGCTCTCGTGCTGTTTGCATGAGATAAAGTTTGGATTTATTTCATGCAAATATTGTAGGGTTTTTTAAATCGGGAATGTCGTTATTCTTTCAAATGATGTTTTTGTTGACAAAAGCCCAAATTGCTTGACATCTTCCAGCCCTAATGCCGATTACATTATAATCGACAGAAAATACGCTGCATTGTTCTTCAGCACGGGTTTGCTGTTCTTACTTCCGGGTCAGGCAGTGCACCCGATCTGAATAGAGATGAGCTATACTAGCGATTAATCTGATTGGTCAGTGGGCAGAGGTAAGAACTATAGGCGTTGCAAGGAACATCAAGCTCACAAAAAAAGGAATACAGGATTACACAAACATGCTTGAAAGATTCTGAGCAAAACCCGAGGCATGTTTTTGGCGAGGGAACAATACTTAAAAACTACAATGTAAAAACATCCTACAAAAAGAATAGAAAAACAACACTGTGCTAGGGATGTCAGGAAAGTTGATTTTGCATAATACAGCCACTTTAAAGATTATAAGGAGTACCCTCTAGGTATAAGATCAAACTTCTTCAAGGCTGGATTATTTTCCTTTTGTAAATAATTTGTTTAGGGAAAAGAGTAATTCATAAACAGCAAAAATTGTTAAATTGTAATAATTAAAATGTCACTGTTTGTAATATTTAGCAAATTTCTGTGAATAGTGGTTAAAAAAAGTAAATGACAAATAATTTCTAAACTTTAGTTTTTAAATAATGTGAAATTTCCCAGAGGCAAAATAACTATGTAACATGCCTACAATCTGAAGGGATTCATTCCACTTGTTTCACTTTTTCTGCAGTGATAACTATCAATAGTAGTATAGTATCATACATTTTTCCTGATAACTGGAAGCTAAGGCTTCAAATGTTGATGTGTTTCTCTAAAAGAACATCTTGCTTTGTTTATAGGAGTAAAGCTATGATTTAAACATGGTTTTGGCTGCTGCTACATCCCTCTTCAAAAACAGGCCTTGGTTAGGCTTCAGTCTGTACAGTTGTACATAGTTTTCCTCTTGTTAGTACAGAATTAAACAGGTTTTACTGCCTGGTTTTTTCTGTTTATATGAAAATAGTGGTGATTTTCTACAATAATGTTAGCCGTATATTCATCATATGCATTCGATTGCCCACAAATTGTAGTTCAAATATATTTTTTGAATAAAAGTATTGGAAGTGTTTGCCTTTCAAGGAAATCAAAACCCACCCAGTTTTTTTTTTCATGTAAGTATTAGCAGTTTCCGTTTGCTTCGTTGACCATCCCACCCACCATGTGATGGTTGCTATTTGTGCATGATTGTTGGGACTTGGCAGTGAGGTCAAAAGTAGCTAAGGACCATTTAAATGCCATTGACGACTTTTTTATGATGCAGACTTTTCAAAAACACCACTAATAAAAGTATCTAAAGTGAAAAGTATCTTTATTTGAGTTTGGCCACACCAGGTTTTACTGTGTCACACAAGGCCAGTGGAAACAGATAACAGTGTGAGAGTGGTGTGTTGGTTTATCAAGGACAGCATGAGCCTTAACCACTGCAGCAAGTTTTTGACCTTGAAACGTGGTGCTTTAAAGAGACTAATTGAATACTCCTGACATCCTTAAGGACCCATTCAGAACACCATTCCATCATATTCAGATGGTTGTTTCAGTCAATTACTGTAATCATTCAAACACACATAGAGGCTTTTAGTTAGTCATATTGTCTAATCTATTTTTTTTTCAGTCATTTAGCTATGGCTTTAACTGTATGAGAAAATTGCAATTATTAAGTTTGCAGCTCTCAATTTATGGTCATTGGATTTCAAACTGGTTTGGTTTTCTTGTAACCATACGATTGTTATTGGGAGATGGTCACAAGCCTTTTAATCAGTTCTCATTACATTTTCAAAAATGTGACAAAAATCAACTCTAGAGAGGTGAAAAGGAATTTTAAGAACCTTTTGGATATGTTTTGGATCTTTTTTTGAACTAATTTTCCATAAGTCAATGATGGACACTTAACAGACATCTGCAATTGATAAACTGATTGATTCAAGCGTTGAATGCTGTAAACATTTCAGATTTCTTGATGTACTGTAACTATAGTATAAATTTAAATAGAGTAAAAATCTTCTTGTTTGATGCGTAAAGGTGAAGTTCAGGCTTGTAGATCAAGGTGAATTCAGGCCGTTTCAAACTCGTTGCGCCCCCATACATCCTCTCTTAACTAGTTCATCCATTCTAACTAAGCTTGAAGGATTATCCACACCAAAAGCAGAAAGATTGGCGTGGTCATTGCCTGAAACTGACCCAGCTTTTGTGTGTTTAAGTAAATAGATTTCCATCTGAGGCTAAGTCTACTCATATTGCAGTACATTTATCCAACAAATATAAATAATAGTATTACTTTATTTATGAAGGAATGGTTGCAGTTGATTGCTCTATATGTCCTATATTCTTCAGGGTTTTTTTTTTGTTCACAGGACTGGTTGAACATGGAAGGAACTGGCCAGCCATCGCTAAGATGGTAGGCACTAAGAGTGAAGCTCAGTGCAAGAACTTTTACTTCAACAACAAGAGGCGATACAATCTAGACAGTCTCCTTCGGCAACACAAGGTACAGGTACAGATTCAGCATTTCACTACCTTTCTATTCAAATATTTCCATTTAATTTTAAATGCATTATTGTTTGGATGAATCTAAACCAATGTCTTGGTTCAGCCTCCTGAGGAACAGTTAATATTATAACCACAGCAGAGCTCACTGTATCATATAAAATCGTTTTGCCGATTATTTGTCGATATTGTTGATGTCGAGATGATGATGAGAGTACTGTACTTTTTTTAATAGACACGGACATGATGCGCTACCAAATATTTGCCTTTGTTAATCTGCATAACAATACTGTTCATTCAACATTTCTACATATTGTATCGTTAACACTTTCAGGTTGGTTTTTCATTTAAGGTTGCATCTAAAAAGTCCATGAAATGTGGTTTCACATTTTTCTACTTTTTAATTTCATGTTCTAATTATGTGGATTTGTGTAGGGTTCCCGGCGACTCCGTGGAAATCGAGACCAATCTCTGAGCGATCCTGCACCTGAAGACGATGAGGAGAGTGATGGTAGGACCTCTTTCTGTTGTTTAAGCTCTCATACAAACACGTCTCGGTCAGTTTTCTTTTCTTTGACCCTTAAACCTACTGCCTGATCAAGCTGTGAGCAAGAAAAGCAGTGGTTCCCTCCTGTAAAGAGAGCAGAAACAGAGACAGAAAGGTAGAGATGGTGCAGTAGTGCACTGTGCTGACCTGTCTGACTAGAGTGCGTTTGATTCGATCTGACAGCAAAACCCCAGAATGGGCTACAGTGCCACAGAGGTCAACATCCTCCCTCTACTTCTGTACTTCTGTCTGGAAGCCTAATGAGTGAGAATCAGGAGCAAATGAGCCACAAACCCAGCGGGTTGGCGAGAGGTGGATAAATGAGAAAACAAACTAGTGAAAAGACAAAGAAAAGAGAGATGGGCATAAGGGAAAAAGAGTGCTAGAGAGACTCCCCCCACCAAGCTCACTCTTATGTAAGCGTTCTCTGGCTTTAGAGCAATAAAAAAAGTGTGCTGAAGGGAAACAGAGCGCTTCTGCCCAGTGGCTTGGATCTTTGTTGGAGCTTTGGTTTGATGATTAAAGGTTTCATTAGGTTTGGTTGTGAGTGGATTATCTACCATTTTTTGCAACAAGATTACTCTGTCTTCTATGCTAATACATGTCTTATATAACCAAAGTTTCATAGCTCATTAACTCATTAAACCCAAATTTGTAATTGCTGTAATCAGTGTCAGAATTCCTTGCCTTGAGGCAGTTGCTTACTCTTTTCAGATTCTCTGAAAGAGACAGCTGCAAGGCTTCTTTCCTGCTCTGCTTCCTGATGTGTGTTAGAGGTTGCTTTCTTCTGTTCCTCCGCCCCTTTTCTCTCACTCATCTGCTTTTGGGAGTTTTGCCTGGTTGCTGACATACTTGGAGCAAAGCAAACTCAGCTGTGGGATAGTCTGAAAGGAATTAGTCATAAGTTGGTTGATGGTGGAGTTCATTTTCAGAATTGAGATGAGAATGATTCCTTGATGCGCATTATCTCTTAAAATTGTTTTTTTTTTTTTAAAACATAGTCAATTGTAAATCACAATATTGGGTTCGGTTTATGTGTATGCATGCTGTTTGCAAAACTGTTTAGGGACTTTAATCATGAAGCTCTTTGAGAGAAGGCCAAATGTTGGCAAATGAGCAAATAGTGGGTGCTGAGGAATCTAAAATATGTTTTTGTTTGCTACATAATTCCATTTTTGTCCAAACTGGAGGCCTCATAAATTAGCTGTGTCTGTAATGAAAATGGAGATAATAAAACATTAAATGTAAGAAATGTTTCCAGTAGTGTATGTCTCTGTACTCATTTCTTTACACAATCTCCTGGGTTTTGTCAAAATACAATGGTAGTCCTTAGCCAAAGATGATTTCCTAATCATAAGTGCATTAGCTTGATTGACGAGCAGTGTTGACCTCAGATGCCACCTCTGTTCTGATGCATCAGGGAATTTGGGAGCTTGTGTTCGTCTGTCGTTTTCCCCATAGAATTTTAAGTGTCTTTTTTTTTTAACTGGGTAATACTGAATGTATAGATTATTCTGCAATCCAATCGCCCATTACCTGATCCTTCATCTGTTTTTCTCAGGTCCTGACAACAGTTCAGACACAGAGAGCGCTCCATCTCCAACTCAAACTGATCCCACCAAAACATCAGACTCCACTGCAGATGATGTTCTGGATCAGAATGCTACAACAAGCAAAGACCTTTCTGTAGGTGACAAAGGTCAGGAGCCACCGCACAGTGACTTGGAGGTTAAAGTGGAGAAGAGTCCAGAAGGAGGAACAGGAGATGGTGTTCTTCACGATGATCGAACGCGTTCAGCACATGAAATACAGATCAATCCCAAGTGTGAGCCGCAGGATGTGGAGATGACTGGTCCAAGTACTGAAAGAGCTCAGGTGCAGGTGAAGACTGAACCTGAAGTCAAAGACAAGGAGGAGAGGCAAAGGGAGCACCAGAACTCCGATAATGACTCCAGTGCCACCTGCAGTGCGGATGAGGATGTGGAAGCTGAACCTGAGCGACAAAGGTCAGAAGCTTCTACTGTTTAGGACTGTCATGTTCAAATTCATCCAAACTTATTTTTCACAAATCTGAAGCTTAGAGAACGTTTATTTTTTGTTATGTGGTGGTTTCATGAAGATTGTTCTTAAAATAATCAGACCCGCGGCCCTCCAGTGATCACTTTGATCACGACTGGTTTAATGTGTTTTGATGGCTTTATTGGACAGGGCAAGATAGGATCGTATAGAATACATACACTTAGGAAATTATGGAATTATGGGCAAGGGAGAAGTTTGGCAAAATACCTTCACACAGAATCAAACCTAAATATTTTACATCCATGTGCCGTAAAGAAAACAAAATGATGCTTGTAAGATTGAGGCCCTGTCTAAACATACCCAGTTATTTTGATATGGGTACATTGTCTGTCCATACCTAAACACAGCATAGTTTTCATGTAACTGCGTATTTTTCAAAGCAACTGCCAATGTGTGCTTTTACAAATGGTTTTATTAAATTGATGTGGACACTGGCTTCATGTGGACAGCGAAAACAATGTTTTCGAGTGTTTGAGGTGGGGTCTGTCATTGTCGGCACTGTTCAGCATCGGCTTAGGTGCACAGAACAATGACTGCATTGCTATTTACTCCACTATCACGGCTTACAGCATGTTTAAGAATACGTTCTAGTGGTGTAATAATACTGCTCACAATACCATACGCATTTTAACAAAACCATTACAATGTGTCATTATGAAAAAATAGCCTTTAAAGCAAAGAATGCCTAGTTTTTGTATCAGCATGTGTAATATCATTCAGCCTCAAGGGGGAAGTGATGAAGTTTGTGTCTCATACATACAAACCTATTTACATTTTTGCGCCACGAAGTATTGTGCCTCTAGAACCACCTGTATTTTTGCAAACTCAATCCTGAATGCCCATTTTAAAAATGGCACAAATCAACTGCCACCTGTTGCTTTGGAATAGTCTTTACTAAGTTTTATTGGGTTTCTGAGTTTTTGTGTGACTATGACTATGTCTTTGTACACAATGTGAGAAAAACAGCTTCAAACAAGAACAATGTGGAGATGGCCTGAGCTGAAGATTGGAAACAGAAATAATTTGAATAAAAACAGTTTTAACTAGATGAAGAGTGTTGAGTTCAACAACAGAAAGGGCTGTTATTTTTATCTAACTTTTTTTTTTTTTTTTTACCTCGGGTTACAGGTTGGTGTTCTAAGTTCAGATTTTGTCCCTCTGAGGGTTAACTATGGCCAAAAAAAGTGTTTTGTAATTAGCATGTATGTGTATGTTTGTATACACATTGTATTTCTTATTTCAACACATGCAGTAGCTAAAAAAATGTATTCTTTTGTTCTATCCCGTGACAGACTTTTTTCCATTGAGAAGCCATCTTTGCTGGGTACTTCAAGCTCAGTGGTTGTGTCCTCAGCCAAAATCCTCAACATGCAGCAGATACAGCAACGGGCCGCAACCATCCCCCCTATGGTCAGTTCCTGTAGCATCTACCCCCACTTAGCATTCAGATATGCCCCTCTGGAAAGAGACAGGGTCCAGCAATCTCGTCATGTGAGTTCCATCCCTTCAGTTCGAGCAATCTGATTCGCCTCTGCTGCAATCATCAAACGAATCAGTAAACGCAAATTGATTCTCCCCACTGAGAAATCATGACGAATCTGTTTGGGCCTGATAAGGAGGTCTGTCTGTTTTGGCAATTTGGTATGACTGAAAGTGAACTATTCTCATCGAAGCCCTGATTGGCTCCTCACAATGCTTCATTAACAAGTAGCTTATGATGTCTCTGTCAAAATGTATTTATATCAGTTTTTTTCCCAGATGCTTGTTGCAGGTAACTTTATTAATGGATGTTTTTGGTTTAGGTTTCAACACCGTTTGGTCACAGTGGTAGTCCAATGAGTGGATTTGCTATGTTCCAACACCAAATCAAAGCCGTGCATGAGTCTGCACAAGAGGAAAAACAAAGGCTGGACCAGAACGAGGCTGAACGCAGAACACGAGTTACAACACACAGTCCTTCTGTGCTCGACAGAGAGGGTGAGGCTCAAAGAGATCAGAAACTGTGCACAACATTGAAATCTATTCATATTGACCATAAACATGTCTGATATGTTTTAAAACTAAAAAAAAAAGTAATAGCTAGCAAGTATTAAGAAAATGTGTTAAAGGCATTGAAATGAATTAATTATTATAAATATTACTGGCATTTATGGCAACCCTGTGTAAAGAGTGAATGGAAGAGGATATAGACATTAAAAGCTAGAATAGAGGGGCTTTGTTTTGGTTTGTTCTCCTCGTCAGTTTTATAACAGGTCTTTTAAAGGGTGTCAAGAGTCCGTGGACTTTGCTCTTTTCTGCAAAGAAGCACAGTGCTGTTTTTGAGGGAGCCAGACAGAGGCAGCCAACCAAAAGGAACATTAGGTCGCACTCATATAGGGATGTCCATTATACAAAAAGTTTTTCTTGAACTCTTTCTCCCAGACTGGCTGACTGTTGCTCTTAAAAAAACCTTTTAGCTACCTATGCATTTTCAGTGACTCCATTTATTAATCTATAAATATTTTAACCTAAGCTCTATGTAAATTTTGGTTTGACTATAATATTTTAGACAGTACTGTTGCATTTTTAAGATTTTGCATCTCTTCCTGATGCAGGATGATTATAACATTGAGTCTTTCAACTTTCTGTGCCTTTTCCTCAGGTAAGCCATTTGCTTATATGCCATATGACCTGAAGCTGATGGAGCAGGATGCTCAGGCTGCAGCAGGGAGACCAAGTTCCCCCTACAGACTGTCTCCTCGAGAGCCCAGCAAAGCTTCTCCCCAAATGGATTCTAGTAACACTGTTCGCTACAGTGTACCTCCAGGTCAGACTCTCATCACACCTTCAGTTCACAACATTTCAACAGAACGCGAGTCATTCCTTTCAAAAGCAATAGGAATGTCTACAGGCAGCGAAGATGATTTCTGTTAGCTAATGCTTGCACACGTAGAGGAGCTACCAATCTAAGGCATTTTTAAGAAAAGTTGTGGTTTTCAAGTGTACACACATATATGTATAAATGACTGATGCTATTAACTAACAAATTCAGGCCATGTCCACACTTTCCCCATTTTTTGTCACACTGTTTAAAAAAAATGGACACTTAAACACATGAGAAATGCTGTAATGGCTTGAAGCATGCCATTTTTAAATTGATTATTTTGCACTGCTTGTGCAAAAACACAATTGTGGACAAGGCCTCAGTGATGATGGGAGAGTCTGATCTGGCAAAATGATCATTATTACACCAAGCTAAGTAAGTCTATGCAAGTCTGTATTACCATCCAACCATAATCTAATGAAGATAAATAAATGCTTATTTAATCAGCACTTGTTGCCGCAGCCTTTATTGGTTTTTCATTTTTAACAGAGAGGACAGTAGAGAGTCCTGTGCGCCATCCACTACACCACGGGCCAGGACTGCTTCCCCTTATTTAAGAAGAACTCACATTTGTAATTTTGTGGCTTTGTGAGCCGGGTCAATGAGTTTCTTCATGAAGCTCTCACAAGGCTCTGAACATGTGACTGATCCTTTTATCTTTATATCCTGGGAACTGTTCTCATGGAGACAGACGTCTACAGAAAGCACTCAATGCGTCGGTCGGGGAGATCAAATAATACAATGTACATTATGTAAACTGATCCTCCTTTTAGGATGTGACACCTGCAGGGTTGTTTGGTTGAGAGTACTGATTGAGTTTCTAGATTAGATTTGGCTTGAGGTTTGTGTTTGGTGACCCCTGGAGTTTGGACCCAATGGAATGATTGATATTTGTATAAGTAAGCTTTCACTGTGTCCCATCGTAAATGTTATGTCAATAAAAGTACGAGTACTGATTGATTTACGTAACTTGTTATTGAGAGCAAACGGCAGATACCACACATGCCGTACTTTGGTAGTATATAAATAGTAGATCTGGAATGTGTGTTTGGACTATGCAATGACCAGGCTGGAAGTCTGTGCTGTTGGTCTCAGCTTGTTTTTGTTTCATGTGCATTAAACACCACAGTACACAAAGTTGCGACATAGAGCGGTTCCAGGATGACTTCACACCCAACTTTAGAGAAGCAGTGAGAAGAACTGATGTCATTTCTGCTGACTCAACACCAGAGGAGCTTTGTTGTTCATGCCTCAATATTTCAAAAGAGACTACTAAGAGGTTGGATTGTGGGAAGTTAAAAAGTACCGAAGTGCTTTTATGTTCCTCCAAGCCTATCAATGAGCTTTATATACGAATAATGTCTGTGTCTTCGTTCTGGTTCTCTGCTTTCTATTCACCTGTGCTCATCTTGTGTTTTTAATCAATTGAATAAACTTTTGGGTTCACTTAGTCTGTTTAAGGAAAGATGTCCTGCTGGTACAACACTTCCTACTGAAGGTTTTTTGTGGTGTTTAGCCTGGAGTCTGACTTGTTAAGCCATAAGTTTTAAGTTTTCCAATATTCGGATTACAGATCCAGCAATACCCTTTTTGATATTCGTTTGACTTTTGTTGAGTGCAATGATTGCAAGGAGTAAACAGACTACTTCAAAGCCAATTCCCCCTGGAGATCAGATGGCACCAGATGCATCACCAGCGAGTTGTGAACAAGTAACATTGTGAGCAAGGCTCCTTGTTGGATGGTTTCTCCAAATATTGCTTCTGTTACAAATAGAGAACGATGCAACTTAATGATACGAAATAGGCAAATAATTCATATGCGAATGAAATGCACCATTATATACACATTAAACGAGAGTTGATTCTGCGAAACACTTTTGACAAATTAAGCAGAAGAATGGGTTCCTCGTCTAGCAAAGTTTTTTTTCAAGTCTCTTTAATATCATAAACCAATACAGTTGAATCATGATGAAGTAATGATCTGCTAATCATTGCCTCTTTCCTTCACTGGCCCACAGTTCTTCAGCCAGCACTAAACCAGGTGCTCCAGAATGCCTCAGATGTGCGAATGACATTCTCCCGTCACAGGCTGTCCAACATTCCTTCTCCTCCACCTCTCATTCACACCTCCAAACCGACAGACAAGCCTTCATTCATTCAAGGCGGCTCCATTTCACAGGTACATTGGTGAAAAATTCTGTTTTTAGGTACAAAACATTTTCTTTCATTTATTTTGGCTTATTTGTTGTTTGACCTATGGTGGTTCTGCTACATGTAACACTGGTTAATGGGATCAAGGCTGGGGAACAGGGGTGAAACTGTTGATTACTGTATTACCTCGTCATTCCTGCAGGGAACGCCAGGAACATACCTTCCTTCTCAAACGCACGCAGTGTACGTACCAGAGGTGGTCAAGACCACAGGGGGGTCAATCTCACTTGGCTTGCCAAGACACCAAGACCCGGCTAAACCTGGTGAGCACTTGAAATGATAAATACACTGTGGAATTTGATCAAGACTCTGTACGTAAACAGATTGTTTTAGTTAAATTTTGTTAAATTTACTTGATGAAAACCCCAGTGTAATATGAACATCTAATGCTGTTTATTTTGTGTGTTAAGTGTCTTACATTAAGCAGGAAGAGTGTTCTCCACGTGGACAGAGTGCTCAGGTAGAGGGTCTTTTGTCCAGGGCCCAGTATGACGGAGTGGTGAGAGGTGAGGGCTATCCAATGACGCACAAATAACATTTTTCTCATTGACTCTATTAGGAATCCTCAATTGGATTAGAACATTAAGTCTTGTACTTATAAAACTGTAATAATACAATGTATTATGGGGTGTTCATTGTGGTAGGTTTTCTGGAATTATAAAATTTGAAGCTTAAAAATACAAAATACTAAATACAATTAAAATAGTGCTGTCAATTGATTAAAAAATTTTAACGAATATTAAAATACTGAAACAGTTTGAAAATGTAAATGTATTAATTAATGTAAATTCAAGACAAAGAAACTATTTCAATTTAAAAAATCTTGAAAGCCATATTTAATATAGTTTATTGATCACAAAAAGAAGTAATATAAACACAAAAGTAAACATATAAAAGACACCTGTATGGAAAGCCTGAATAACAAAAGACTTCTCCAAAGGAGGAGGAAGAAACTAAACAAATGAACGAATGGCCAGGCTTTGTTCACAAACTCACTATAGTAACACAGAAGGCTTGTGTTACACTGAAACAGAATGAGAGTGACAAAACTCTAGTCTCATGACCAAGCTTTTCTTAAAATTTCTGTTTCATATGGCATAAATGATCAAAATTAGGCAATATCCATGCATTTGTTTTTCCCCAACTGTACTACTTCAAGGGCATTCCCCCATATGACCCAATGCCAGCCAAATCTATCAATGAATATAGTCTGCCTTCTGAAATAGCTATATATGTTTGGTTTCCTGTCCTCTAAAGGAGGCCCTGTACAGATTCCAAAAGGTCCAGAGGGCTTAACCTACAGAGGAGGATCCATTACACAGGTACATCTGCACAGGTCTTTGTATAGTACATGTGTTTTCATTGCATTTCTTACGCATGCTTTTTTTTCCCGTTCAAGGGCACACCTGCCTCATCTCAGTCCAATGTAGCAGCAGAACTTTTCAAAGGTACCATTTCTAAGCTGGCCACAGAGGACCCGACTGGCCCAGACAAGAGACAGACTGAAGCTCACTCAAAAGCTCATGTTATTTATGAAGGCCAAAGTGGACACATCCTTTCTTTTGATGGTAAGAACCAGAATATTTTCTCTTGGATTAGATCTGTTCTGAAGTTGCATTTAAAATTAATTTCTGTTTTTATCTGGAAAATACAGTATGTATTGTTGTGGTGCTTGTGAGTCAATTTTGTTTCTATGTTCATAGCCATTAAGAACCCTAGAGAGGGCACTAGAAGCCCACGCATGGGACATGATCTTAAGCGTACATATGACATCATGGAAGGATCACGCGGGCATGCTGCCCCTTATGAAGGTTTGTCTTTTTTTGATGTCTTGGACATAAGATGTCCAAGAGAAAACATACAAATGAAAGAATTGTCCCTCTTTCAGGTTTGATCTGCAGAACATTGAGAGACAGTCCACATGACTCCAAAGATCGACCTGTACTTGCAGGATCCATCATGCAAGGTTGAATATGCCTCTTGCTTTCTTGCATTTTTAAAATGTATTAGTGGAATTTCTTGGTATGCAGGAACCCCATGCCACCTTCATTCAGACTGTGTGGAATAACAACTGGTAAAATGGCTGCATCTAATATAGAAAAGAGCAGAACCACAAGTTATTCTAATGGTTATACATGTAGAGTAAAAAGATTTGGGATCTACTCTCTCCATTACCAGTTGACCAGCTTTTTGTGGATATGAGATTTGGCCAGATATTGTATGTCAAGATGTGTCCATTTTTCAAGACGTATTCTCCATTTAGGTTTTTGTTTGTGCAAATTATTTTAATTAGACAAGTTGCTGGCAGGGCTCTCTTTTGTTAATGCAACATTATGACCTTTTATCATTAGCACCCAAAAATATTGCCAACAGCGACAATATTTATCTCTTCTTTTTTTTTTTAGCAAAAACAAAATTTTAATTTTTAAATTAATTAAAGGAATTTATTTTTGAGTAAATTGCACATGACAAAGATGAGAAGCATTTCATTTATGATTATAGAATGCAATGATTTATTTACTTATTTCTTCCTCAAACATTTTAAGATTTGCCCGACACAAAATGGTGACCACAAATCCAGTTTTCAGCCTCTGGAGTCCAGTAATTTCTTCAAATTGCAGGAATCAATTTGCTTTTTCTTTTTTTGTATTTCTGTGGTCTTTATAATCCCTGAAGTCTTTGAAAATATATTTGAGCAGTCATTTGCACAACAGCTTTACCACATTTTCAGAATTTTCAGAATACCACATTTGCACATTCCAAGATATTAAAAAGGAAAGACTTATTATAATTGATGGTTTGCAGATGACAAGTCATTTCAGTTGATAAACTCGTGTTTCTAAAAGCAATGACTGTCATGCTCACTCTTTTCTTACTTTCTTTCTCAGGAACACCTAGGTCCTCCGCCGAAGTCTATGATGATACCTCCAAGTATGGGAAACAAATCAAGAGGGAGAGTCCACCCATTCGCTCTTTTGAAGGAGGTATCTCGAAAGGTAAACCATATGAAGGGGTAAACACAATAAAGGAGATGGGACGCTCAATTCATGAGATCCCCCGTAAGGAAAGCCATGATAGTCGCAAAACTCCTGTTCTGGAAGGATCCATCAATCAGGTACAATAATTAAAGCTTTCATCTTCTTAATCATGTAAGTTTCCTCAACCTTTAATTTTCTTTTTTGTTCACCACAGGGTCTTCCTCTGAAGTATGAGGGCAGTAACCCATCAGCAATCAAGCACAATGTTAAGTCTCTCATCACTAGTCCTATGAAGATCTCACATTCTGCCATTGAGGCGGCAGAGCGTGAACGGGCCAAATATGAAGATGCAAAGGCGTCTGAACGTGTACGTCACACATCTGTAGTGAACCCCACATCTGTCTTGCGCTCCACTCACTCGGAAACTGTGAAATCTCAGCTCAGTCCTGGCATGTATGAGGATAATAATGCACGCAGAACTCCTACATACTCCGGTGTCTCAATGTCCAGAGGATCTCCCCTTCTGAGGGGACAAGAGGGTATGAGCGACTCATCTGTTTTACTCTAATGGTTACTTAAGAAGTGAACTCATTAATCTGTATTCCTAAACAGGAAGTATAACCTCAGGAAAACCTGTTTCTCACGAGAGGAAAAGTACTTTGACTCCTACCCAGAGGGACAGCGTTCCTGCTAAATCACCTGTGACTGTGGGTGACCCTCTTGCTTCTCACAGTCCATTTGACCCCCACCACAGACCTGTGGTACCAGGTGAGGTGTACCGAACTCACCTGCCACCACACCTGGACCCCAGCATTGCCTTTCATCACAGAGTCCTGGATCCAGGTAATTGTGTGATTGTAGAAACTGGATCAGAAAGAATTTCCTCAAGTGGTTGGTTTGTACTTGGCAGGTGTCTTTATCTTGTTTTTTTTTTTGTCCATGTTTTAGCAGCCTACATGTTCCCACGTCAACCGTCTCCAACTGGTTACCCCAACACTTACCAGCTGTACACCATGGAGAACACTCGGCAAACCATTCTCAATGATTACATCACTTCACAGCAGATGCAGGTCATACCACGCCCCGATGTCGCCAGGGGACTGTCACCACGTGAACCGTCCATTGCCATCCCATACCCACCACCTCGAGGTCAGGAACATGATTGTCTGTTTGCATGTGTGTTTGTGAAAATGTCTCGAGTGAAGAATGTAGATGATGTATTTGTGTGAACTAGTGGCAACCTTTTGCAGACCATCAGAAGCAAATGACCCTAAAGCAAATTTTTTAAAACTAGTTAATAATTAGTTAAATTTGTGCTGAAGCTGTTCCTTGCATTTCACCTATTGGTGCTTTCCCACTGCTTGTAACAGAACATTTCACTTTATTTTTCATCTTAGTTTGATTGAGTCTTGAGTCTATTCATAGGGGATCAGCAACACAAGATACCCTCTGTACCTCCACATTTGGCCTAGGTGGTAATTTCTTTCAATAAACTATAACGTTGCTGTTTGTGATGAACACTGTTGTGTTGTGCTGTTAAATTAGGTTGACTGATGACCCGGGCCCACTGGCAATTCAACATGGAAATATCACCTCAAATATACACGTAGTATATATAGTCTCGGATCTTTCATTTTCAAATAGTTAAATGCGTTGCCGTTTAAGTATGTTGATTTCATTCACCACAGTGTGGCTGCAGTTTGAGGCTTGTGATTTGCAGGCTCAATGATCTGTATTTCTTTATAATTGTTGCTTTCTAGCCCATGTGGAAAAAATTCACGGGTCAGTTTAAATCTTCTTGGTTGTGTGACGTAATGACTCAACCCAGATCCACTCTGCATGTTTAGTTGGGCCAAGGTGATGCATTTCTCTGATTGGAAAGAAAGCATGACACAAAGTGCTGTTGATCACTGACTGATCAGTCGTTGATTGAGTTCAGTTATTGGCCAGAATCGTCACTGTATTTATCATTACAATGTGGAACACTAGAAAGCGGCATAACCACATAACAAACAATTGTACTGAATTGCCGCGTAAAAATATCACTTCTTCGCCTGGTCACTCAGCTACAACAAAGCCCAGATGCTTGAAATAGGTGGAAACACCTGTTGGGAGTAGAGCTAAGCCATACCAAGTTGAGTCATGTCATTACTGAAATACAGTGGGAAAGCGGCAAATGTCCAAATGGATTTCAGAAAATTGACAAAGTGGACCCAAAACATGGTGAACCTCGTACAGTTCCATGATGTAAAAAAGCCTCATTACTCAAATTTGTTTCTGCACCTACAATTTTATTTTATAACTTATACGGTTACCCTTCAACCATTGTAAATCTCATAAAGAGACTTGAATAGAATAGATTTAATTAATTATGGATGGGTTAACAGCAAAAAATAAATAAATAAATAAATTATTTTTTATGGAAATGCTTGTGGAAACAGCTTTCAGCCCTTATTGTTTTCAACAAATAAATGTCTTTAAATTCTTATCTGTTTACCCATTAGATGTTTCTAGATGATCAGTAGAGGGTGTTGGCTTTTAGAGTTGAAGCTGATTGGTTGTGGATGCTCACCCTCTGGCCCTTTGCTTCTGTCTGTAAAAGGAATAATTGATCTAGCCCAGATGCCACCTACCATCCTGTTACCTCACCCTGGGGGCACTGTTTCCCCTTCCCTGGACCGAATCACCTACATCCCTGGACCTCAGACCCCTTTCCCTCCCAGGGCATTCAACCCTGCCTCCATATCTCCAGGTGAGGATCCCACCCCTCCTTTCCCACACCTGAATGTCCTGTTCATGCCCTGGTGGTGGTGCTTGAGAATCATGCCCTTCGCTGCTGCTCTAAGATCTTTTTTGCCTGTTTTTATTGATGCACTTCTCTTTGCCTCAAACTTCTCAAAATGCTGGCAAGCAAACTGCAATTGGTTAATCTCCAGTGTTGGAAGTGGAGGTCTAGTCTGAGCTCAGCTGAGCGATTGTGTTTATAAAATTGTGTCCTATCATTTGCTGACTCAAGCTTACTGCTGTCTTTTACAATCAAAATTGTTTAAAAAATGTTAAACTCTGAAAGTAAGACTGAATACAGTTAGAATGATCAGCAATTTACCAAGGTCTCCATCTGTGATGAGGTTCTAAGCATGAGCGTTGATGGTAATTTGGTTTGGTGTGACATGGTACAAGTGAGTAGGGGTGTAACGGTACGCTAAAATCGTATTCGGTTCGGTACAGTGTCTTGGAGAGTTCGGTTCGGTTCATTCGGTTCGGTACAAAACAATAAGAACTTACATATTCTTTATTTTGAAAAGCTGCCAATACACAGTAGAATTCTTGCATAAAATAAATAAAAGTGACACATTTGGGTGATATTTTATATAAATTGCACTCTTTATTAAGAAAAACACATTTTTTAAAATAAAAAATGAAATACTTCAACTAGTTAGGATAGATTACCCATCCACATTTTCTGAAGAGAGCACAGATCTGGTTGCAGTGACTGCCTCCAGCAGTAGAAAATGTTAGCTGTGTTGCCTGCCCGATCTCCGTGGAACAATGTCGGCATACAACTTTAAATTTATCCACTCGTCTATCCCCGTTATGTATTTTAACAGAGAAGCGAAAGTGTTCTCAAACACGAGACCGTAGTGAGGTGAGAAGGTCTTCAAGCTCTGGCTTCTCTTTCGCTTTTGATATGATTCTCGCGCTCGTGCTCGTCAGTCAATAGCGTCCGTGCGGAAACTCGCCTAGGAACATTGTTGCGCGGCGCTTAATATCGCGCTGATAATACATTTATATCATTTAATAAAAATACCGAATACCGAAACGGTACGCAAGTGTCCCGAACCGAACAGGCGTACCGAAACGGTTCAATACATACCGTGAACCGTTACACCCCTTATATATATATATATATAATGAAAATAATCCTATAACACACCAGCAGCCAGATGTTAAAACTAGTCATATGTGGTTTGTCATGTTTGTTCCTCAAATCCAAATGAAATTATTTACACAAAAGGCTGGAACTGCTTTTTAAAAGTAATGTTCTGGCTGAAATTCAAACATTAATTATGAGTTTTAAGGGGCTTTCACACCTGACTTTGATTCAATTGACCTAGAGTTCGCTTTCCCTTTTAGTTCGGTTCCTTTGTGCAGGTGAGAAAGCCACAACCGAACTATAAATTTCAACCAAAAAAATGGGACTAAAAAGTGGTGCAAGACCCACTCAAAGAGGGAGTCTCAGTTCGGTTCAAACGAACTCTAGAATGAATCTAATAACCAATTGGAACTAAAAACAAAGGAAGATGACAAAAACATGCTTTTTTAATTACGGTAGTCCATTTGCGTTAACACAAATTATATAGTAAAAGATTCAAAATCTTCAGACCTTCCGTACTTCGTTGTTTCCTTTTGTTTACACATTCATTCTAACCAATCGAAAAGCAGTCAAGGAAACCTGTATGATGACGGATCTGTGTCCACATGGCTGTATTTTCAACTAGTTTGGACCAGAGCGATCACTGTGGTGTGTATGGAGTTTAACGGCTGACGATTGCAACACTACATCAATTGTTTCTCTTAGTCTCGACCAAATTAAACGAACTAGAGGTGTGCAAACACCCTTTACAAGGGCCTCGGAGTCACCCATTGTAATCATAGTCATTTTATTTTAAAGAATTTATTGGGGTAGACATCCCTAAAGCTCTTTATCACTTTATAAAATTACTTCCACATAGACTTCTACTAGTTAAATATTCTCTCTTTGATGTAACGTATTACCTTTTCTAGGGTGCCATGGTTCTGATGAACTCCATGTGCAACAATGTCCTGAAGCCCATCGATGGCTCTTGCTGCCGAAGCACTCCTTCCCTAAGCAACCTTCAAAAGCTAGCTGCGGGTCTCTTTCTGTTGTCCATCATCTGCTTCCTGCTGCTGGGATACAGCAGGCGTCATAAGAGTCGGCCCACTCCTGATGTGGAGAGTGGAGAGGAGAAGAAACCCCCTGCTGTTACGGGTCAGCTCAACCCTAAGGGACCTTTACTGGCCGTCTGCAAAATGAGCCTCATCATGCTTTACTTCTACCTGTGTGACCGGGCGGACATCTTTATGAAGGAGCAGAAGTTCTACACTCATTCGACATTTTTCATACCACTCATCTACATCTTCGTTCTGGGCATCTTCTACAACGAGAACAGCAAAGAGGTAGGGGAACTCTTTTTGTTGCTTTAGATAATCCTGAATCAAGTCATAGTTACTATTTCCTTCTGTGTTTCAGACGAAACTCTTAAACAGGGAGCAAACGGACGAGTGGAAAGGGTGGATGCAGCTGGTTATCCTCATTTACCACATTTCTGGAGCTAGCGCTGTATGTCTTTTTTTCTTAGTTTTCAAATAGCCACGAATCCACTCTGAAACTCTTGTGTTTGCTCAGTTCATTCCTGTGTACATGCACGTTCGCGTCCTGGTCGCTGCGTACCTCTTCCAGACAGGATACGGACACTTCTCCTATTTTTGGCTCAAGGGAGACTTTGGGCTTTACAGAGTGTGTCAGGTAATGATGCTGGATTCTGGAGGTTTAGTTTTTTTTGGTCAAATATATCCCACAATATAACTTGCAAACCAAATGTTTGGATTGATGTATCTATTGGCAAATATCACCAGTAATAACCGCTCTCTGTTCTTGCTCCAGGTTCTCTTCAGGTTGAACTTTCTTGTGGTGGTGCTGTGTGTGGTTATGGACAGGCCTTATCAGTTTTATTACTTTGTGCCTCTCGTCACATTCTGGTTTGGCATTATTTATGGCACAATGGCACTTTGGCCACAGATTCTTCAAAAACAAGCAAACGGTAACTGTTATATTATCTATTTGTGTTTATTATGCAGAAGTCATGTTTGAAAGCTGATTTATCTGAGCTGGTTTTGGCGTTATTTTCTGCAGGCAGTGCATTCTGGAATCTGGCTCTCTTGCTGAAGCTTCTGGGTTTGCTTCTGTTCATCTGCTTCTTTGCATTTTCACAGGTGTGATCGTTTTTCTTTATTGAGGTGACATCTAAATATATAGTACTGTGCATGTGTGGAAAAAGTGCTGTAAAAATGCATTACAAAATGCAGTGATTGAACAAAAGAAAAGTCTCTATCAATATTTTATTATGTGCACTTGTACAGTTTTTCAAGGAAAAACGAACCACAAATCTTCTGTGGATTTCTCTGTATAGTCACAGTCACATTTGTTGATGTTGAGATCAGGGCTCGGTTGGTATTCCGCTGTTTCCTGTTCTCCTTTACGATGAAAATTGCTGTCCTGCTGCAGAATACAACAGGCCAACAGGCACTCATTGTTGTACTGCTCTAAAGACATTCGATGAAGAAATTGCCTTCTACTATAGCTAAATATTTCAACTCATCAGTCCAGAGAACCAGATTCTGCCACCAGTTCCCATATTTTGTGACATTTCTCTTCCATGGGGATCCATTGCTGACAGCATAAAATGGGAAGGGCTTTTCTTCCCATTCCTCTAAAAATCAATCTACAGCCTGCTTTGTCTGGGAGAGACCTCTTTGATACAGCATAACCACCTTGTGCCTGACTTTTTCAGGCTCAACTTGGTGACAGTGTTTGACTGTTTTGTACACATAATCCTCCTACACTGCTGTTTCAGTTTCAGTTCAAGACCGGGATTCAACCTACATGTGATCATATACTTGACTCATTTCTTATGCATAATTTCTTGTGTATGAATTGATGCAGGTTTGAGGGGCAAATGAAATAACAGCAAATATATTTGTTTTCTTTTGTTTGCTTAGAATTTCATTATTTATATTTCTGACAGAAAGAGGGCGAGGTCACTTGTGTGCAGGACCTTAAAATACATTTTATTTCATTATGTTACATGGCATATTTTATTTTGGGGGAAAAGCAACTTCTGATTCCAGAAATTTTGAATCATCTTTGAATGATTTTGTCTTTTTTGATCTCTTGCAGCATCTCTTTGAGGGCGTTTTCTCAGTTTGGCCTGTTTCGAAACTCTTTGAGCTGAAGGGAAACATCCACGAGTGGTGGTTCAGGTGGAAACTAGATCGATTTGTATGTTAGATGTTCCAAAATTAAGAATTGGAAATGTTTAGTTGCGCTTCAGTACTAAAGGTCTGATATTCCTTTGTTTTGAATGCTAGGCGGTGATCAATGGAATGCTGTTTGCCTTTATTTACCTGCTGCTGCAGAAATACCAGCTGCTGTCTGAAGGCAAAGGAGAGCCGCTCTTCTCTAACAAGATTTCCAACTGTCTGCTATTTGGTTCAGTGGTTTCTTTTATAGTAAGTTCAACCCGAAGCACATTTTATCTTACAGCTATGTTGTTACATGCACGTCATTTATCCTTCACCATCGAAATTTTCAGTGTGTTTACAGGTATCTCTATAAACATTATTAATTTTATCCCCTTAGTTATTTTACTACTTTGGAACCCATAACTGAATCATTATTTAACTTTTCTCTTAACGATTGCTTGTTCTCAGACATACTCTATTTGGGCTAGTGGCTGCAAAAACAAGTCGGAGTGTAATGAGATGCATCCATACATTTCTGTTGTCCAGGCAAGTACCTGTTTATTAAATGGTTCTTATATCTAAATTATCAAAAAATAGAAGCAAAAAGTTATTCCTAAATTGTCAGGCGGCTCATGTGGGAACAGAAAATACATTTTTGAGAAGGAATAAAGGGTGGTAAAGTGACACTGCGTTTCTTCCCACAGATTCTGGCTTTCATTTTGATACGGAATATTCCTGGTTACGCTCGCTCTCTGTACAGCTCTTTCTTTGCCTGGTTTGGAAAGATCTCGCTCGAGGTGAGAGAAAGATTTGCTGTTCATAAATGTTCTCTTGGCTATTCAGGGTTCTGGTTGAGGACTTATGTACACACACACACAAAAAGTAAAGCAGAAATTTCAGACACTTCTGGCTTTTTTCTGAAAGATTAGATCAGCAACACATTAAATGTCTGATACAAACTGATATATTTTATATATATAGTTGTGCTCATAAGTTTACAAATAAATCTTATTTCTTCATATTTGGGTGAAGCCATTTATTGTCAAAAACAACTCTTTTTAAATCACAACAGAAACTTTCCTAATGACTGTTATTAAAGGTTTACAGATGATAAAGATCATTGCTATAGGGTGAATTTTTCTGTATTAAGTTATATTAAGTAACTTACATGACAGCTGCTGAGCAGGATGGCGTCACATTTCGTTTTCCACATCTCAGCTCCAGCTATTTCCTACCATTTTCCAAATATGTGGGTGTGATCTACAGCCAAAAGGGCAATTTTTATGCCACGCCCATGTTTAGCTTCAGATTTGTCTTTTAGAAACCTACTGATATAACCTACTAATGGTCACTAACCATTTAATCTTTCAAACCAGAGTAAAACTGGTTTTTAAAGTTGTATAATTAATACCAAATTCCATGCAGAACATATGCAAAAGGTAACTTAACGCTTCTCTTGATCTCCACCAGCTCTTTATATGCCAATACCACATCTGGCTGGCTGCAGACACTAAGGGCATCCTGGTCCTCATTCCAGGAAACCCCACGTTAAACATCATCATCAGCACCTTCATCTTTGTCTGCGTGGCTCATGAAATCTCCCTGATCACAAATGACTTGGCCCAGGTGGCCATTCCTAAAGAGAGCGGGCCACTGCTGAAGAGACTGCTGGGAGCTGGAGGATTTCTACTGCTGGTGCTCATTCTGTCTCAAAAAGACTAATCCAGAGGCCGAAGATGAGTCAAGATGAACGGACCCGACCAGGTTTGAACATTTCTTTTCAAGGAGCCAATCCAGAGAGTTGAAACGCCACCACTTTGAATAGGAACTACACTCCACCGTTCACAGAGATTCCTGAAGACGATTTTCGCATTTGACAAATCCCTCTCCTTTAAAGCTCTGAGATATGTTTTAATGGATTGTATTTAATAATAATTTATGTATTTTATAAAGAGGGTCTGTATTTGTGTCTTAAATGTTTTCCCATTTTTGAATGCCCATGATTGTTAAATGTGAAGGAGTGACTCATTCTTCCATCTCATCTGAATTTGACTCTGAACATTTTAAAAGTCCTGTTTCATCCTAAACCAGCAGCTCTGTCCTTTAGGAACAAGAGATTTAATTGTTTCTGCTGTAAAAACCCATCCGTGTAAAGGAAAACTGGAGATGTGATTGTACCACCCCTCACCTTTAATGATTGTGAACGTGATGAAAATGTTAATAAAACACAGACCAGAAAGCCCTCTTTAGCATCTGATTGCACTGAGCATGGCATCTGCCCTGCCAACTTTGAGACATTTAAGCTGTTTGGTTCCGAAACATTCATGTTCATGTTGTTCCGTGGACACAAGACTTTGAAATATAACCGAATTACTATATTTAGATTTAGATATCTGGCATTTTTTGGTGAAAAGTCGTGTGTGGAACAACATGAGGTTGAAAAAATAATGGCATTTTATTAATGGCCAATGTATCGCTTCAAGCCCATTTACCTGCCCTCATTTACCAGTGACCTCTTAATTTATTGTTGTCTTCATTTCTTCTCAAACTGCTTGAAATGCAACAAGCTAATGTATTGTTTTAAATATGTTAAAAAGAGATTCAAAGATCAGTTTACTGTAAATACATTATATGCCACTAAAAAAAACAAATGCCTAGTTTCAAACTGCTCAACTCAACAGTGGCACTTCATGGTTTTGCAAGAAAAAAAACTGCATTTATTATGAAAAAAAAACCTTTTTGACTATAGCAACGTATATTCATAAATGTATACTTTTTTTTCTAAATTTGTACAGTTATGAAACTTTCTAAATGTGTTTTTAACATTTCACCTTGTTACTGTTCATAAATGAAATATGTGTATAGTTTGCTATAAGTTTTATTTAAAGAAAGCCAAAAGGCCTCAAATGAAGTATGTGTGAGTGAGTGCAAACTGAATGTTTTGTGATAAATGTGAAAATGTTCATTGAAATGCCTTCATCTTCTTGTACAGTTAAGGTTGATGATAAAGCTCTTGTTAAAAATTCTGCCATTTAATGTGTTTTCTTTTCTGTTAGACCATAGGACACCAGGCAGGCAGCGTATAGTCCAGGAAATGTCTAATTCAAAACTAAATGAAAAAAAAAAAAAAACCTTAATTAGTTATTGTTGATGGTTGACTAAACTGTAAATGACTATTGTTCTCTGGGACTGTTTTAAAAAATAGTAACTCTCCAGAACTTCAGCCTATTAGCAACTGTATAAAGAAATATAAGAGAAAACTTATTTAACCTTATATTAGAAATCATCCTGAACCCAGAATACCCAAACAACTTCAAAGCAACAGAGTAGCGGAAACCCAAGCAACAATTCTCTCAACACCTGAAAAACTGTGTAACAAAGTACGTATCAGGAAAAATTCTAGCAACTCTCTTGAAACACTGCCAAACCCCAAATACTCTAGAAACAGCCAAAATTTTGAGAAATCCCTAACAACTGCATAGCAACCTTCAGAAATCTATTAACGCCCCAGCAACTGCGTAGTGAAAAATCTGAGAAAACCCTCACAACTCCATATCAACTCTTTGAAAACTAGTCAGAATTATCTCAACACCTCCAAAATACCCATGCAACAGGGTGGTGAAAAATCTGAGGAAACCATAACAACTGGTTAGCAATCTTCAGAAATCTAATAACACCCTAGCAACTGTGTAGTGAAAACCCTAACAACTCCATATCAACTCTTTGAAAACTAGTCAGAATTATCTCAACACCTCCAAAATACCCATGCAACAGGGTGGTGAAAAATCTGAGGAAACCAATACAGTTGCAAAGCAACCTTTAGAAATCTATTACCGCTCTAGTAACCACACAATGAAAGAAATTGGTGAATCTATTGCTTGGTGAAACAGAGAAAACTGCATAGCAACTCTGTAGAACCAATTCAGAACCACCCGAACAACTTTATAATTAAATGCTTTGTAAGCTTTTTATCTCAGGTTTCATTTAACCCCCACAATGCCAGAACAAAAACACTTCATTGTTCTTAGTGGCAAGTTTAATCATTTATTTATCAAAACAAACAAAGTTCAGATATTTTTCAATGTGCCTAAATTAGTGGTTCAACAAAGACTCTTCATACCAACAACAAGGAACAACTGACAAAAAGTTACATTTTGAACCATAAAAGTCATTTGTGGTGCGTTCATCTCATTGTTGCGTATATGTTATGAGCATAAGGATTCAGCTACTACACATACCAAATGTTCATTTGGCAAACCCATCCATGTGTCGTCACAGGTTTAGAGCCTCAGCCACCTTGCGTTCCTCAGGAATACCATTTACCTATAATCAGACCAGTATAATCACTATTTTTTTTCTCCAACGCATTATCGCAGATGAAAAGAGAGATACTTGCCTCCAGCCGCCGGAAAGTGGACATACAATAATTATCTCCTTTGTTAGCATGAATGAATGAATGAAGAGTGTGTTAGGCAGCGAGAGACAGCTGATGGCAGTTCAGTATGTGAACACTGGGCTTCACCAGAGAGCAATGAAAGAAACTAAACTCTGGCTAATCCTAACCACCCAGAACTAAAACTATTCTAGACTTCTGGTATCAGAAAGCACTATACACTTACCAGAAGTCTGCTGCTGTGGTATCTGGACTTGATTTTGTAAGTTGCTGTCAAAAAACAAAAACAAAAACAGAAACTTATCCTACAATGATGTCAACGGGATAATGTGCTGTTGTGTCTGCAATTTCTCATGACTCCCCAACAAAAAAAGTTACTTTAATGTGTGGTTTTTGACAAGTTATAATTTACATGTTAAATGTTCCTTTTTTGATTAAACAGAACCATGTTGTAGATAAGGCAGTACTCAAACATAGACTTTGCTTTTTCTTTTTTTTAAATATCTCAACCAGAAAAGAGATAATTCACACAAAAACTGGTCATCAATTTCCCGTCATATTACTTTGCAAAATTCTTCTAAATACCTTTGTGATTTACAAAAAAAGCATAAAAAAGATTACAAATCTGTCTCTGCTTTGGTAATTAATAAAGGCATGGGGGTTGGTTTATTTAACTTACATTGCTCTGTGGAGCGATAGGAACCAGCGGATCTCAACAATGATTCTGAATGCCATGTAAGATTCCTTCAGATCTGTGATGCTGGTGTGAGACTCACGTTTCCATTGTGTGTTAGACTCACGTTTGCGTCTGCATGAGGGGCATGCTGGTGGCCTCATAACTGTCAGGATGGATAGGTGCCACCACCTCGCCACTGACGGGGTGGAAAACCGGCAAAGTAGAGAGTGGCCAAGAAATCTCCCGGTTCTTGGACATGCTGCGGATCTCCTTTGAGGACTTCTGAATGGAGCTGTGATGAACCAGCTGAATACTACCAACGGATAGACAAAAAAATTGGATTTTAAGTCTTTGTGGCAACAACACAAACCTTCAGAATATCTGGCAAACAGAATAGAGATGATGCACCCATAAAATTACATTTGCCATCAATTAGCTTTTAAAAAGTGTTTTAGTTGAAAAGAAAAGAAGATACTTTGAAAAATGTTAGAAACAGAATATTTTTTGCCTCAACAAACTCACAAAAAGTGAAAAACAACAACACTTTTTTGTGATTAAATTGAATTACTATTAAAGCATTCAAGTTAACTTGGGTTTTGTTTGCGATTAATAGAAAAAAGAAACTTTAGACCATCCCTTTAAAGTTCCTTTTTAAGCTTCTAATGCTAATAACGCTAATGCTTAATACTTAAGGCTAATACTAATACTCCTTTTTGCTTGAAAGGTTTAATGTATGATTAAACTAAGTTTATATTATTGTCTGTAGCAGCTGCTCTTTGATGACATCATGGAGACACAAGGCGATTGAATGGAAATGATGGAGGATTGGAAAGATAACAAACAGCAGGGAAAAAAGTAAAAGTAATAAAGACCTATCCATATCAAGAACAGAAAGAAAAACAATTGTGAGTCAAGACTGCAGAGAGGGAACACTTACTCTGGTGTTTGCATGTTTCTTTTTTCCCTAGAAACAAAACAAAATGACTGAATTAAATTCTAATATTAAAAGTTAAAGACAACCACACAAATGTGATTGGAAGACAGGATGGGGGAAGAAGTGTGTGGATGGATTGGACACAGAGTTCTCCGTCAGGCTCTGAAGGGGAGTGACATCATCTGGAAACACACTGATTAACTGATGGAGAAGGAACTGTGGGAATGAATACAAGGGGGGTGGGGCTTGACAATGCTTGATGAGGATGGTAAGCTGCTTTTTGCTATCTTTGAGGTAGTATCAAGAGTTACACACATATTTAATCTTAATTGAGCCATTCTGCTTTAGAAATATGTCCGAAGTTTATAAATGTTCATCCAATAAAGCTCTTTATAAGAATGTTTTTGCATTTAGATGCAAATAAAATACTCAGATACCCCACCCCCTTTCCAGATGAGGGCAGGGCTTTTACAGCATGAGTCGACTTAGCTTTTAAAACAATAACAATAAAATAACAAAACACATCCATACAAGCAGCAGGGCTGCAGGCTTCAGACATTTGCAGATTTTCCAAACTCATTATTGTTCACAGTGTCAATAAACTCTTGGAGTCAATCAAAGATCGGGATTCTGAAAACCTGGGAGGTGGGAGGGTTCTGAAAGCAGTAGAGCATTAGCTTTTAAGCTGATTGAGTGCTGACATTTGCTGACATCCATAAAAATTGTGAGTGTTCTGCATAGATCACCTTATTTGCTCATGGTTGTCTGTCTACTAAACCCAGCCTCACTTATGGCCCTTACCTCTGAACTGAAATTGATGTGTATGCAGTACAAGTACATACCAATCTCAATTAATTTTATTTCAATATCAAGCAGATGAGATTTAAAAAATGAGATTTCATGGCACTTTAAACGCAAAACGAACAGAGTTGTATCAATAATCCAATGTTACAATTCTAAAATCTAGCACTGCAAGAGAAATATTCATTTCTTTAGACCACATCCAAAATGTCCAGCTTGTTGTTAGATGGTCAGCTGTATGTGTGCTTTGTAGCCGCAATTAAAATATTACTGTGGTGATATTCTCGTGATATTTTGAGAACTTTCCTTTTAAAGTTATATTTTAATACATTTTAAATCAAATGTTAAACTTTAAAACAAGATTTGATAACTTGAATGAAAACAGTAATTCCTATGAAATTGATGCTAAAATACAGATGTAGCCGGTTGCATCTGAGAAAGGCAAGACCTGATGAAAACTGGGTACCAGTGTTTTTGCTACCCCGTTAGATTTAGTGCTCCATTGGTCTTTTTTTTTTTTTCAAAATTTACATGAAAAGTGTTAAAAATATACATTTCTTCATAATTGTTGTCTCATGCTCTTCATTAGTCAAAGATTTTGGATGTTTAGAGATGTTTAAAACCAACTCTCTTTAAAAATGTCCATTAACTAAATTCTGTTACGTTAGAATTAAGGTTTAGACATACAAAGAATAACAAAAAATCTAGCTAAATCTAAGGGGGTTAACATTTCTGAATAAAAGATTATCCCAAAGAGCACTACAATATCTTTCATAGTGTATTTTTCATGCAATGGCCCTTAATGCCAATATGCTTTCTTTTAAACGTTTCCCCTCTTCAGAAATAAAAAATAGTTTACCCTTAAAAAAAAAAAAGCTTTCTGCAGAAGAGGTTGAACGTGTATATAAAAGTATAATAGGACCCATTTAAGTCCCAAAAAGGAAAATTAACATGTAAAAAAAATTGTGGAAATTTTAATTAGTGGAAAAAGGAAAATTAGTGTGTTGACCAGTGGTTAAGGACTTACACCCCCTCCCGTCGGCAGCACATGGAGTATCCAAGGATGACAAAAAGCACCATGGCGACAGCTGAGGGCACTGCCAGGGTGATCAGGAAGTCAGCAAAATAATCTCTGCTCCTTAGGGACTCAGAAGGAGGGTTGTACTCGCCGATTTCCGGCAGCACACCGGTGCCTGGGTCAGGACGGATACTGTGCACAGGAACCACCTTTGTTATATCCACCTTTAGAAACACAGAGGAGCGAAGCTTGACATAGTAAAACATTACATGAACACAGAATGTGTTTAAATGGATGATTAAATACTACCTTAATACCTTTTGTGAAAAACAAAATGAATTATATACATATGTGATAAAACAAATAAGACAAAAAATACATTTTAAATGACTTTACTGTATTTCTTTATGCACCATAGACTACATGGACATCCGGAGAAAGCTTTTTAAAAAGTACAAAAAAAAAAAATAATGTAACAAGATTCGATGCGAGTTTTAAATAATGATATCTTTTTACCACATGTTAAAATAAAATACATAATAAATCTTTTTATAAATAATAAAAAATACAAAATGCATATTTACTATATTATGATTTATTATCCATGTGATAAGAATTTTTCATACTATGTTTAATTTGAATATAAACAATGTGTAGTTTGATCCTATTGGACATCGCTTCCAGCTTAAACATGCCAGAGCTGGAGCCGGGGTGCTCACCAGTGATATCTTGCACCAGTCGATGTTGAACTGAGCTCTGAACTTCTTGTCGCAGCTGATGACTGGCTCCATCTCCTGACTGCAGCGCAGCTGGTTCTGAGGACTCTCCACTTCCCGCAGACATGAGGAGAACTGCACATCTGCGCCCACCATTACATACACACTGCCAACAGAACCACGGAAGCTTCAATTTGGAACTTTCTCAAGGTGTTTAAGAGCTTCATCACAGTAGTTTGGCAAATTTCAAAGTGTCATTTACTTCAAATGGGATCCACATTGTCTGAGGATCACATTGTATTTTTGCGCTTTCCATCACTTTATTTTGTCCCTCATGTGGGTCAAACTTAAGTTATTAATGGTAAATGTAAAAAAAAAATTTTTATAGGCCTATTGAAGCAACCTGCTTATCCTACACTTGAGTTTAACATATAAACCTTTTAATTCCTGGATCCTTTGTGTCAGATCGTGACAACTAATTAGTCTAAATCAGACTGGTTAAAGTGAGTAGATACATGAACAACTATAAAATACTTTTTTCAACACAGACAATACCCAAAATACGCAATAAAACATTTTTTTAAAACCCTCTGTTCTTGTTGGTGAAGTCAGAAACAACCACCTCAAGTGTCCCACACTTGAGCACTCTCTGATTGGTTTTTTTTTCTATGCTTAAGAATTCAGAGAACACAAACTCAAAGAGGAGCTTCTGTAATTTGATAAAACCTACATAAATAAAGCTTAATTCCCATCACGTATTGAACAGTAGAAGTCCTATCAAATGGTTAGAGTTGTGGCATTCCTAAGACAAATATTTTGGACTCTATAGGTACAATAGACCTCACCCCTCTTTTAGGTCATTGATGGGTAAGGGCACTCGTCCACCTCTATCCAGCGCCGACGTGATATTAATAGCATTGAGTCTCTCTGGTTGCCATACATTCTTCACAGCACCCAGGAAATCTCCCAGTACCTCACTAGCCAACATCTCCTCCACGTTCATGTTCTTAATGTAGAACTCAGCCTGGTACGGCAAGGGAAACTCTGCAAAAAAAAACCCCAAAACAATACTTTAACAAATGTTCCTGTATGCACTTGGAGGTGACCTGAACAGAACTACAGGGCACTTGAACACTCATTCTGAACAGTGTCTTTATGGACGAGATGGCAGATGGTGGAGGGTATCACACAGAGGTCACATCTGCACTGCTTAAAGCTCGACACACATAATACACATAATGAGAAACATTTAAACATAAAAAGATTGTCCACATGTATTTATTTATTTATTATTGGTAAACACACTTTATATTATACAATACAATTTATATTAAAATAGGATTGTTAATTTTGAATATTTAAAATATACATATTTTACTCATTAACGTACATGGCACAAATTTTTTGTCAACTCTTTTACTTTTTCTAAGTTCTAGCAAATACTATTTCTTAAGGTGTTGATTTTTTTCATTAAAACCCAATGCATTCATATTTATATTAAATTATAATTAATTACTTTTTTTACTCTAAATTCTTTTAAAAATTAATTCAAATCACCACTGAATGCAATTATGAGTTCAAGTTTATTTTAAATGAAATACCAGTTTGCTATAAAATGTGATCATTATGATTCAGTCATACATTTTCCCACCTGCTTATTCCCTTTTGGGGTCAAGGGGGTCTGCTGGTGATCTCGGGGGTACACCCTGGACAGGTCGCCAGTCCAATAATTATTATTGTACTATTATGAATATTGTTTTTCATTGCATTACTTTAAATTAGTTTTTAAGAAAAGTTTATTATTTATAATACAGTTACCATTCAGTTACCAAATCCTCTGCAAAGTGTTGTACATCAATGCAAAAACAACAACAAAAAATGCTCATTAAATATTTTTGAAAACCTGACTTGTACATAAATGTATGTCACATATTCTCAATATCTGGCTTCACTGTCGGATTAAAATGTTAAGTCAAACAACAGACCCTTTCTTTGAGCATATAGCTGCATGTTATAATAAGCTTTGTTAAGCCCAACCTGGCCTCTCACCTTCTGTAGACATGATGTTTATGACCAAGTTGTGCCTGGCGGTTTCAAAAGTGCGTTTATTATACGCGGTAATCTGCAAGACGCAAGAGGGAAAGTTTAAGCCCGGCTCAGGGCAGCTTTACATTCATAACATGAAGAGAATATCTGAAACACATGCAAACACATACAGTTCTTCAGGGTAAAGAAGAATAACAAAGCCTAATCTTGGAATGAAGGTAAAGGCCGAACAATACACAAAGAGGAAAGAAGCATTCCAACGCGTAGAAATCCATCTTTGTCTTGTGTAACTTATACAAAATAAAAAAATGCAAAAGTAAGTTGAGGTTTGTAAGATTGTGGTAAATGTAAAAAAATAGCAAAATACAATTGTCTTCTATGCCACCACATTTGAATCATGTCTACTCCGAAACTAAGTGAAACAAAGAGAAATATGAAATCATAAAAAAAAAATCATCTTACACGCTTGACAAATGAGAGCATACTGACTCTGAGTACAATGGAAATTCAAATGTGTATTGATCAGGAAATGAGGGCTAAAATCCCAATATAAAGAGAAAATATGTTGTTTAAAATGATTTAAAACAGTTGATGCAATGAGCCAGCTCTAAAATCCGATCACAAATCTATTCCCCAATTAACATGAACATTAGATGCAAACCTGGTGCTGCTTTTCCAAAAAACTGTTTTGGAATGGCACGACTCAACTCATGCTTTTTTGTCCTTTTCCACCATGTTCTGTACCCTTTAGTGGTACTTTTTATATCATTTAGATCACATTCTAAAAGCAGGCACCACGGTTTCCAGAGAAACAATTTTCTTTGCACTGCTGGACCAGAGGGGGTGGGATCAGCAGGAGCTCATGATTAAATGCCACACACCAAAACGGGTGACTGCAAGCTGACCAAGTGGGCATTACTAATGCAGCTTTGCTGAAGTACAGAAATAAGCTCCGCCTTTCAAATAGAAGCCAATGAAAAATGGCTCGGTTGTAGACTGCTTATTGGTTGAAGTGGATCTTTCCACCCACATTCCCCTCTGAGCATGTGCAGACACCTTCTCACAGTCATGCCAGCACCCAAAACAAATTCAGCTTGGCCTCAAACTCAAAATGAATTACTTTCCATATCATTTAAAGCCTAAAAAACTGAGCATATCAATGTTTTGTTTAAACACACTGTTGACAAATTTAACTTTTCACAAACACCCCAAAAAATAGCACCAACAGTCCTAAAATATGAGGTTTGACCTGTTGCTTAACCCCAAACTCAAAAATGTGTGTGCTGTTAGTTTAGATGCAACATAAAAGAGTGTCACACCTCGATGATGGTGGGTTTGCCGATATGCTCCAAGGTGGGTGAGCCATAGAGGACTCCATCACTGTGTGGAGTTCTCTGAATATATCTTAGCCAGCCAGGTCTGTCTGGAAAACCTCGCAGGTTGGTGTTAAATGTGATTGGGTCATTGCTTGCATCTCCTGAAATAAAAATAAAATATCTTTCATTTTAAGATTTTTTTAGTATATGGATATTCACTCTCTGTCTCCAATGCTGAGATGGTCAGTTTCAGTAGCACGTTCATTGAACACAGTTTTGAAAATTAATGATCTGTACAAGTGGAGATCATCTGATAAGAGATGAAACTGTAGCCAACATACACATTTCAGCAATGAGACTAAGAATCTAAGAAAAATAGCATTTTAAGTCAATAGTGGACAAACACATGTAGTGATGAGATATGTTTTGATTTAACAGGATTGTCCCAGTCATGTTGCCTCCAAGGTTGATTCAGTTTGTATCCTTTTAGATAAAGAAGATCTTGAAAAATCGGTGTGAAGTTGATGATTATTGTGTGCTAAATAAAAACAAGCTTTTACATCGAGTTTTTTTTTTACATTTTTACACTCCTCCAATAAAAGCCATTTTAAAAATAAATGCAAATATTTTGAGACACTTTCTGTTGGTTTTTTTATTATTATGTCATGACCCATTTACAACACACATCCCTTCAGACTCTTATATGTACTCTGATGTGTGGACAAAAAAAAAATTTAAATTTGCAATGAATGAATAAAATATTAATCATTATACAGTACCTGCTTTTAGATATGGTGGGAATTCTCCTTTAAAGTAATCTCTTTCCAGTACATGAACGAAAAGAACCCCGGCAGAAGGATAAACGTTGCGATCCGCATGCGACTTAGAAAGGATGGTGACCACTGGAGCGGATATAAAAAAGAAAAAGAAGTTATTGCATGAAATGAAATGTCTCAGGCTGTTAAATAATTCATAAAGGTTTATAAAGCGGGTCTTTTCAAATCATATTTGAAAATATATGTTAATTTAAACTCCACAAAATCCACCATTGCTGTGAGAAATCAAAACACATCTGAACTTATGCAAATGAACTAAACATCTTAAAGCCAATCACGACCATACAACAAATTGTTTTTCTTATTTTGTTTTCATTTTTTTTAATTGTCATACAACTATTTCATTACAATATCTTTGTATTGTTTCAACTTACTCAATCTATGTACTCTAAACTGTGTATCTTCACTTCATTTTTTATGCATTTACATAAAGTGGCTGTTTCTCTCTTCAAGAATTCCTTTGTGTGGGAGTATGTGAGAATGTATTATGTGAGCAAGTGGGCAAATGTGTCTCAGCATCGGGCCATTGAGCCCCATTGGTTGGTGGAGGGTAGTACTGAAGTCACAGTCCTGAAAGAAACGTTCTGCACGCTTAACACACACTCCTTCATTCTGCACATCAAACCACTTTCTCTGGTGTTACACACTTACAACATTCAACCATTATTTATGAGAGAAGAGGGTTTTTTTACAATCTTAGAATAGATACAGGAAGAATCCTTCACACACTTGGCACGCAGAAAAAAGGAAACTGGGTTTGCACCTATATATGAGAGTACAATCTAACACTGGGTTGTTTCACACTTTCAGACGTGAAATGCACAGTTTGTATGCAGAAATGTCTCAAATACACATTAGGGTTCCTCAGGAAACAAAACTGAAGAGCACTAGATTCTGTTCCACAATATAAAAAATACGTGATAATGTATGTTTTTATGTGTGGTCTAGCTACTGGTGCCATAAACAGAGAACATAATTAACACAGAAATTGTTGTGTTAATTATTGTAGAAAATATACCGGTAGGTTGAGTTCCATTTTTCTCACTTACCCCTACCCCTTAAAACCAAGCGCTATGAATTGGGACACCCCTACAAACCCATATTTGCCATTAAAATGATTCTGAGCGAATCCATCCTTCTCATAAAATACTGGAGATTTTCCATGTCAGCAGAAAGTTGCATTACTTGGATCTTTAGAAGGCCACGGTAAGAGCAAAGTAATGTTTTCCCAATTTCTAACTTACATATTTGATGATTTTGTGGTGATATTTTGGAGTGTCATTTAAAAATTCTATCATGCTACTCAAATTATTTCAGAGATTGAATTAGTTTAATGTAAAAATGAGCACATTTAACATAAAATTATGGTTTCCATTTTAAATGTTGTATAACAGTATAGTATTTTGTTTTGATGTCTGGGAATTGAAGGCTACACAGCCCTTCTCCTTCATTCAAAGAGAATTGGGACACCCCTTCACCTCATGTGAATGAGCTAAGGGGCAGTGAAATGCTAAGGGCTAGAAATGGAACTCAACTCATTAACTCATTAAAGATGTTTTATGTTAATATACTAATGTAAAAATGAAATACCAATGTATCCTGAATTGTCCCCAAAGCAACAACAAACAGTTGCTGGTCCTATAGATTGAAAATAACTCACTTTATAAACATATAAAGAATGTACATACATTGACATATTATTAAAATGTTTAAATACATGAGACTATGAAATGAGCTGTTGTAATAATGCCCATTTTTTATAACGCTATAGTCAATATTTTTTGTTCACTGGTGCCTTTTAAAAAACAAATGACAGAAATGTGCTGAGTGCATTTGTGCCATTACTAACAGCATCATCCATGGTTCAGTATTGATCTGTTTCTGTGGTGTAAACAGCTGTGGTTTAATTGGTATGGAACAACAGATCTATGCCATGATGAGCATTGGGAGTGCCAGATGGTTCTATTCTGGTTGTACTACAAGCTTTGTTGCTTGTTGTCCTACTCAAAAGTCACTTTGGTAAAAAGGCAGCTAAATTAACATAAATGCAGTGAACACCAGACAGGATCAGTTCTATTCTAATAGATCAACCATTGATGGTTAATAGAAAACTGTGCAACACTAAGTAATGGGAAAGTGTTGTCATTTGCACAGGGACTGCAGTAGAAATGACTAATCCTGGTTTATCATTTAATAAGCTAACCTTGGCTGGGCAAAATCAAGAAATTCATCATGCTGCACTGCCAGCCAGGCCTTTCTCTTTCACTTCCTCCCTCCCTTTCTCTGACAGTCTATGATGACCCACTGAACTGGCGAATCAGCTCTTTGTTGACTTCTCTTTTCCAGTTCAGGGGAATTCATTGAGGAAAAAAAAACATTGCAGCCTAATAGGAGGATTGTAAAGACATCGAACTGTTCAAAGTACTACGGCTGGAAATCAGAGTTGTGTATTAAACTGGGTCAGGCTGTCATGACTAAGCCGTAGCTAGGAACACAGTCAAAGGAAGGAGTGGGGGAATACTATTCTCAAGCCGCCACTTCACAAGGTAATAAAGCTTTTCCTTTGCATTTATTATTTCACTTTAAGAAGAGAACACACTCATTTTAAGAATGCAATAATTCATTCAAAACATAATGTATTTTCACATTATCCACATTAAAAATCTGAAGCCAAGCTGAAAAAATGCATGTTATATACTGTATTAATGGCTGAGTCATTGGGCTAGTACTTAATAAAATCCACACAGCGGTTTTGTTAATAAAGTAAGGCTTCCGGAATCCACAAAGGATTGGAGAGGAAGGTGAATTATACAAGGTGGTGATTTGGGTGTTAAGTGCAAAAAGCTTTGCACAGGAAAATGCTCTGCGTGTGTAGATTCACTTCAAACACATTGGTTTCATCTAAAAACGAAGTGAGCTGCCAACCCTGCTAGCACTGCAGGTACATGATGACCATATGTAGGATATTTGGGAGACCATTGGCCGGCATTGATTTGAATGAAAAGTAAATTCTGAATGAATTATTGTCCGAGGTCAATCTTTTAAGAGGATCTGTTCATTAAGAAACTAAAAATTGCTGTTAATTTCCCCTGTGTTCATCCACAAGCAATATGTGCATGCAGCTTGTATTGTACAGTGGCTGAAAAGCGCGTTTTACCACTTGCTGATTTTAAACGTTTTGTCACAGACAAGGAAATTATCAGTTCATGAATATAATGGCAGTTTTAATTTCATAGTTGGACAATATGCCAAATATTTTAAACAAGTTGTGATAAAATTTGCATTTAAATGTATGAAATAAACATTACTAAGTACTCCACATCATTCATAAATATTTCACGCTTCCAGGTATGCTTTCTAGATGTTACTTAGAGCTTAAAAGACTTGAGAGAAAAAAAGTACAATCATACTGTATAAAAAACCTATCCAAACAACACAGCTCAATGAGAATAGCATTAACACCTTTGGGGGTAAATGTTTGAGTTACCATGTGTCAAAATCAAAATTATTTGTGGTTCAAAATCTTATAAGAGTTAGACAAAAGCACTCCTAAGATGTGTGAAAATTCGGTGTCAACTACAAAAACATCTAACCCTAAATGCTGTGGTTATTATCAACAACGGTTATGCTTTCATTAAGTCATGTTTTGATGGGGTGAAATAATTTTATTACTGATTGAAGTTCAAGTAAGTTGAAGTTACTGTTGAAATAAACATACCAGTGCATGATTAGACAGATAATTTCTAGGTTTGTGGGTAAACGTTCGAAATCAGCAGTGAGTCAATACTTTTTTGCTCCGGACAATGGCTGAAAAAATAAAGTAAATTTACTCAAAATAAAATTAATACCCATGGCTCTTGAGAGTTCCTTTGAGGCCCTCTGACCAATGCTTGAAAATGAACATCAATTATACGTAGTGCTAGTCTTGTGTTGATTTGTAAATACAATATTAACTTTATATCAAGATAATAGGTGTGTACCAAAAGGCTATGAAATCTTTAACTTTCAAAAGTCCATTAATTATTAAATTTTTTTCATTTTGTGCCATTTTAAACATGAGGTAAAATTTACAGCTATAGAAAGTCTAGGAAAGGTTAAAAAAAATTATGTAACATCTTTGCAAAAAGCGTACATTTCACAGTTTGCCACATACCATCAGGCAATCTATACATTAAGCATTCGGTAGAATACTGGGATTTCACATTTTGCCAGTTACATGCATATCAAACAAGTCTCTGGTGTTCTTCGCTTTACGGTCTTAAAACTTATAAAATTAGGGTGTTTTCACATCTCTAGTTCGTTTGATTAGTTCCAGACCAATAGGAACAACTGATACATTGTTGAAATCATCTGCTGTTTTAGTCGACATTTCACACCACACTGATGGCTCTGGTCTGACCTAATACATCCATCTGACATTAGGCCACATCTTGCTTACAAACGTCAGCATACGTTTACCCACTTTTGGTCTGATCTAGAGTTTGTCGTCTGCTTGTCAAAACGAACTGCACTAAGCTAACTTTTGAACAAACTAATTGAATCGAACTAAACAAGTCAAATGTGAAAGCACCCTTGTACCATTTAAATGCTAAAAAACATTCAGTAAAAAGTTTTATAAACATTTTAAAATATTTTAGTTTAGGTTTTTTTTTTATTAGTAAAAGGAAGTTTAAAAAGAGCCATGTCTGTGGGAAGCTTCTTCTTTATCTTGAATGGATGAAAGGTCACAATATAAATAAAAGTAAACAATTTCAAACATCCACATTAATCACATATTATAAATTCCATGGGTTAATTGTACCTGCAGAAACTCTCAGTAAAGTAAATGCAGAAGTCATTTAGAAGATTTAGTGTATCACATCCCTAAGAAGCTTATTTAAATGAAAGCAGCCCACAGGTTTTTGAGACGCAGCCAGTGTCTCCAATCACTCACCGCCGCTGTGAAACACAGACCTCTGTTTGGAGTCGATTAAAGCCCTTGTTTGTCCGTCTGTACCACTGACAGATCGAACAGCAACCGCTTTTATAAAAAGCAAAAGGGGGAAAACAGAAAAATTTGCAATAAAGCAGTTTATTAAGCACAGCTGCGTATTGGCTGCATGAAATTACTGTTGGAATGTAACTGCAAAAACATAACATCGCAAGACGTGTATAAAAATCTACTTAATAAAACCATTTGTATTAGGATTACATCAGATAAAATCAATACGTATAATGTCAAGATTATTTGGTGTAAAATACCGACTGTCTTTCAGTTTATCCGAATCATGTTTTGAGCTAATGCGTTAGCCAACAGGCTAGCTAGCAAGCAACGGAAAAGCGCAAGGATTTCTCCTAGAACCGTCGTCTTAAATCTTTATACATACCCACTATGACCCCCACGAAGACGCCGACCGAGGGCATGGTTCACATTAGTGTCTCTTAACGTCAAGCGGTTATTGGGGTGTCGCTGGTGGTCCTCTGGATGTGACAGCCATGAGCATCACCATCCTCCTCCTCGGATTCCTCCCACTCACTGACGGGCGCTGGTTGGCTGAACAACTGGCGAAGATGATGGAAAATATCACAGGCTGAAAGGCAGTGGAAAACATGCAGCTTCTTCTTCCCACATATCTTTTTTAGGGGTGTATATTTTTGGGATGCGAACACTGGCTTTCTGTTACCAGTGTTTTAATTAATTAATTGTTTTGTTGTTTTCTTTTAGCTTACATAGAACATTTCTCTGGCAGTTTCGCATAGATTTTAAAAACAGGCTTTTGTTTATATTGTTATTTCTGAGTCTGTTAAATGTGGTTGAAATTATTATAAATTAGTGTAATGGTAACTCTGCTACGATACATTTCACGATAATATGTTCATGAAAGACAAAAAATGATAACATAAACTTTACAAAATACATTTTATTACCAACTACTTTCATCATTTCAATGATTAAAGTTGGGTTAAAGCTAAGAACGCCAGGGTCTTGTTTGATTTGTATTTGAGGCGGTATTATCAACTAGCCTCTAGGGGGCAGTGATAAAGTGGACTAGTTTAGTAGTCAGTTGGACAACGCAACACAATCTATAATGTAATGGACAGATATTTTGACAAGACACAATATAGTCTTTCACAAACAAAAGCAAACAATGTGACTATTAGTACTGCCACTGGCACTCGAATCTCTACAAAATGGTTGAAATCTTTTAAAAAAATTCAATTCCCAGGCAAACATCCCCTGATAATGAGCAGTATCCTTTGAGCCAACAGCTTCTGCCCACAGTGTCTTGTGGATATGCGAACAATACTTTTGAATTACCACAATTTCGAAGAGCACCCAATTTGCGTGCCATGTCTCAAAAGAAATGAGCAAACTTTTCAGAAGAAATGGCTACTATCTGAGATGCTGTCAGGTAACTCCAATCTTATGAATAGTCATCTCTTTTGAACACCTTCACAAAACTTATTGGATAGTTTCACGTGTATATGAACAGACCTTGTGACATAACGAAATCTTTTTGAAAGAGGTGCCAAAATTCAATATATTGTTACACTCATGCAAAACATGTATTAACTGTGAAATAGTTGCATTCCAATTGTTAATAGATTTATAAAATGTGATTTAAATACTCATTTTATGACATTGTCAATGGGATCTCCACCCCCACACATCGGAAATAAGGCAGTACAGCTGTCTCCACTCCATCCCACATTTACCCACCAATCACCCTTGATTTGCAGTCACTATTTCATCTTAAATACATGTGTTTTTGGTTTGAGGGAGGACACCAGAATCCCAGAAGGAAACCCACACAAGCACTCAGAGAATAATTTTTCTTCAAATAAAAATCCTGCTATCCATCCATTTATTTTTAGTCTTGTTTTGGAAGAAAAATAGGGTTTACATTATCCAACAGTTCGCCAAATTTATGTTTTTGGACTATGGGTGACATAAAACCTATGCAAGCACACATAGAACATGCATGTTCCCCTTGATTGGCCTCGGACCATGTGAGCAGTATTGCTACCTATTGTGTCTGCCCATTTATAAGTTTATATACAGCGTCAAAAGTGCAGCATCTTGCATTAAAAAAACACAGAAGGTCGTGTTATCAATCGTACCTCTGTCTTTATATTATAATGCACAGGAGCCTCCTCCCTCCCCCATCCATCATGTCCTATAAGCTCTAAGATGAAAATGAGATAAGGTCTATTAAAATGTATTCAACCCCCTGTGGAGAGGCTGAGCACAGATGGCCACGGCCTTTCGCTCTGTGCACAATGACACACAACTGGACAGTCTACTGAGATGCAAACCTTCTGTTGGGTCTGTGGGGTTCTTTGTGCATCATGAACAAAAAGTACTACCCTGCAGGCTGCATCATTTGGCGTCAAGGTTTTGAGTTACCAAGCTTCAGACAGGAATATGAGGCAATAAGTAATATCTTTTGGGAAAAAAGGGGTTGTTAAATTTATATTGCTAATTTTGCAAACAGCTACCAAGTGTGCACTGGTTTCTCGTTGAACAATTTTGGCTTTGTATACAAAACGCAAACTGGTTACAGAGGTTTATAAAAAAAAAGTCGGAAAAATCAAAACAATGCCTCAACAATATCAATCTTTTAATGAAAAAAGCTGGGGAGCTTTGAATGAATTTTAATCCACAAGTGGCTTAAAACAATATAAGAAGATTAATCAATATAAACATGTTTGGTATATAAATTATTGTTATAATGAGGGACTTTTAAGAATATCTGTCCTTTGTACAAACAATACAGCAGGGGAACAAATGTGTAGCATCATTTAGATACTAATTTCCCTCAGTTGTTACAAACCCTATTCAATTTCTCAGTTATGGTTTTGTGATATGACAGAATCCTTGAAATTCGTACAACATATATAGTCTATTTTGAAAGTTGGTGTAATTTTGAAGCCAACTGTGCAAAATTATACAGTATGGCAGCGATCATCTGATCATCACGTTATAGATTATATTCGGTGGTCCTTTTTTGTAACCACGTGGGCTTCGTCTGTCCCTTTAGCACAACCCCTGTGGTTATTATGCAGCGATTTTAATCACTTTCTCCCTTTTCCAGACTGCAGTTTGCTCGGTTCCCCTCAACGCAGATTACTGGACTGAACCATTCGCGAAAAATAAGGGGACACACCTGTCACGCTTTCGAGGCTTCTGTGAAAACAGCAAAACTCGGGTAACACGACCGACCACGATTAAAATAATCTAAGTAATGGAGCTATGTACATATTTAAATCTTATCGATGGGTTTTGTATGGAGACTAATAGCAAGACAATAAAAGTGCCCCCCCTCTCCTGGAATAGTTTCGTCTAGCTGCGCGCTCGTGTGATCGTGTATCTGTGCGAGTAAAACCCGGCTTGTTTGTCATATTATAGGCTACTAATTCTATGTAAAGTGCTTTCTGGCAGGTTTATTTTACCAACGGAGCCGAACTACAGTGTTTTTAGACGTTATCCCTCTTTTATTAATGATTTAAGCGAGGACAAACGTGAATCTGGTATAACTGACATTGCAGTTGAATAAGGCGGAGGTAAGTGACTCTTTTGTTTTGGATCATCAAGAAGGGAGACAAGTTGTTGTGTTACCTCTGCTTTATGTTTGTTTGTTAAGGATAGATGTACTCATTTTGTGTTTTTTTTCTGAGGGTGATGTGGATGCTGGAGTTGCAACATACGAGGCTCACAGATGCGGGTGATGCGAACGTTGAATAACGCAATAGTCGCTCTTTTACATTTGCAACAGTGATGCTTCACATTCATTCGTGCCACACATGTCATGAGGGCTAAAGATGCTCCGATTGCGATCTAAACAACATGACAACTCGCGCGTGCTGTTAAATGTTGTCCTTGTGTTTGGCTCAAATGTGCATCTCCCTCTCTGTGCTGTTATTGCTACTATGAAAAATTAATTACCGAGATGAAGGATTGATTTGGGAACCCATGCAGCTCGCCTGAAATGCAGCTGCTGTCGATAGATGGAAGACAAATCTAATCTGTGTCACATCGAGATCTGCGTCGAAAACATCGGCGCACCAACAGCATCGCAATGAAATTAAGGCTTTATTGGCTCTTTCGGCCCTTGTGCCGAATTGATGATCAAGCAAAATGCTCAAGAGTCAGGGCTGCAATGCAAAGGCATCCTCCTGCATCCGAGCCCTCACTGAAGTGTTGTGTTTACGTAAAGTTGGTTTAGGGCTGCTCTGTATTGCTTCAGTTCGGTAGGATGTTGCAACATCTAAACTGGGCACTATACGTTTGAAGTAATGTTGTTGACACATGGATAAGTCAATGATCTGGGAACACCTGATACAAACTGGTATAAAAAAAAAATAACTTACTTTTTCTGTATAATTTGATCCTATTTGTGCGTTTGTCCTGCCTTGATTGGATGCTAATATGCATCGTTGAGTGGTGAACTTTTTGTCTCTCTGAGGTGAAATACTTACAGAAGCTCTGGATTTTCCTGTTGATAATAGCCTCTCTGGTAAACCTTTAATGAATTCCATGCAATATAATTAAAGCTTGTGTTCTCCTTTAATGTCTAAGCATAATGGTTGTGGAACATATTAATGCAACATTGCCATTTCTCAGTTTGCTACATTTTAATTAGTGTTTGGCTACTACGGGGCTATTCTTGGATAAATGTATGATCACATGTGGCAGTATTGGCTCTCAGCAGTTACTTGCTCAACAATAAGCTTCAAAAATAAGAAACTTCAATTTTCTTAAGAAGTTAGCTAGCTGAGGGGGATAATAGACTTCTGAAACTAATTTTCTCATCAAAACCATTGATACAGATTTTCTCAAAAATCTGCAGATACATCAGTCATTCCAGCTGTAACTGGAATTTAATTTGAGATAAATAAGCACGAAATAAGTTAAGTTGCTCTGATGGGAAGGTCTTTGCTAACTACTAAATATTCCTGTTAAGGCCCTTCACTGCTTCCTGATTGGTAGCTTTGGGGACTGAATTGAAAGATGGAGTTACTGAGCACCTAAAAGCCAACTATGTATTGGACACATTTATTTTGAGCACACTTGCGACCACAAGATCTGTTTTAACAGGCAATTGAAAAATATTGTCAAGCTATTTACATTTTTGTGTTTTTTAGGAAGCCTAAACAAAATGTGACTGCACCCAAGAAATAACCTGAAGCAATGTTATTAAATATCTGAGAAGTCCCTCCATTGTTGAGGCTAAGATGTTGAAAACGGAGGCCTCGGCAGAGAGAAACACCCTGAGGAGTGCTTCCCCACACAGAAATGCCTACAGAGCTGAGTTTCAGGCTCTTAAAAAAGCTTTTGACCAACCAAGACAAGAAAGAGAGGCCAAACTCAAGGACTCGGATGGTGTACGACAGCCTCGAGGCCGGCAATATGGAGCACATGTCAGTCGCATCAAGAACATGTTCATGCAAATGGGTACAGATGGCACCGGGTCCAATACAAGAGTGAAGGATGAGACATCGCCTCAAAAAATCATCAAGCCAACGAACTTTATCAACAGGGCGGATGGAACGGTAGTCAAATTCCAGCACGGCACTGGAGAACGAAGCCCTGGAGGCCATCACAACTCTAAGTTCTCGGAAACAAGAAAACTCTTCGAACAGAGCTCAAGAGATGCCTCGCAGTCGCCAGTGTACTCTTATGGGCGTGATAAAAGAGGTTCTCATGAGCATTTGGATGAATGGAGGGGAGCACGATCAAATAGAGGCAGCACAGACTCTTTGGATAGTCTGTGCTCCAGAACAGAGGCCTCATCTCCTACTGTGAGTCAACTCAGTGCTGTATTTGAAAATATAGACCAGCATGGCTCTGGTGCTACATTCAGAAGAAGCCACAGTAGTGGAAGAGGGCTTTATTCTCCGGATGGCATGCAGAGGCATGGGGAAGCTAGTGAAGATGATACCAGTGCACGACAGTCTCCCTCTCGGGGATTTTATAGAACGAGAGTGGGTAGCAAACACAATCTTCCAGTTTCATCATCTTCAGAAGATCTTCTAAGCCCTAGTCCTCTGTCTGAGTCTGTGGATCAGGTGAAAAGCAATGCGACAAAACCTCAGGAGATGCCCCAGGATGTGGATGGATGCATTGAACCAAAACCTAAAGAGTTGGTAAACTCAATTAAAGCTGTTAATGGCTCTTCAGGTGAACCTGAAGTCAATGATGTTGCAGAAAATTCTTATGAGTCGACCAAAGTTCACAAGGACACTGACAGTCATGTGAAAGAGGAGACTAGCCGGATTATAAAAGAGCCCAATGAGGAATACTGTGGCAATGAGAGAGTTATTTTCAACGCAGATGGAGATGCTTGCTACCAGGGTTGGGGAGAGAGCTGTACAGATCCAGAGGACGATTTGTACGATGATGACCTCTGTTATGACCCTGGATCAGAAATAACCGAGATACCTGGTCTTCCTGAGGAGGAAAAGGAGGATGTTCCAGAAAAGCGGAAAATTCGGTTCAGCTCTGCTCCTATTAAAGTAAGTCTCTCGGTTGTTTTAATCGTATTAACTGGCTTGTGACTGCACTAACTGAATGTATTGTCGCAATTTATTTATTCTCATTCTACACAAACCATAGCTGAAACGATATGAACCTATTTGTTTTTGTTTTTTTTGCATAGTAGCTTACTAACCAACAGTATTGTTGAGTTTCTAATTCTGTCACAATAACTTTAATTAAATACAATTTAACAGGTTCTTAAATGCAATTTTTTTACCTCTGGAAAAAAAAACATTTACGTGTAAAAATAAAAAAAGTTTTTTAATTGATTTTGAAAATGTCTTTTTTTTATGACACTTTCTATATATTAAATGTATGTCATCCTTAAGCCAGGTAATCCAAGAGGCACCTTTGTCCATGAAATATTTTATAATTAAAAATCCAAAATAATACAAACATTTATGTCATTTCCATGCAATAAAATATAATCACTTATAGAATTAATATTCAGATCTGATATTTGGAGAAAACATAATTAAAACATGTGGGAAAAACATTTTTCAAACAAAAAGATCCCAAAATTTCCCTTTCTATGTCATTACCTAACGCATCCTTATAGGACCATTGATGCGTTTTTATCGGTTTTCTTGCATGTTTTGCTTCCATGCATTAGTGCATTTCAGTTCATGAACAGACAGACTCACAAAGTGACATCCAGACACTCATGCCCTGAGGAAGATGAACACATAGCTTTTGTCCTCACTTGCCTCGCAGAAACGTACTCTCATTGCTAAAACTCTGGGACCAACAATCTGTCCTCAAACTCGTCAATCCACGCTCACTATGACAAAGCTGCACTCTCATGAGAACTCTTTAACCCTAGATATAAGGTCTGTGATAGTTGATCGGATCAGAAGTAGATGAGGGAGATAGATTCCTATTTACACCTAGTGATTTAATCCTTCTCCATTTTCAGCTTTTGACAGCTTTCCTAATGCATATGGTCAGATCTGTGAAAATGGGATCTCATGTGCTTTTTTACGGGCTAGCATCAACCGCACAAGGCATTTTTCTCTATCTATGCTAATGCTAAGCTACAAAGTCAGATCTTTGGAACACACCAGGAGTCAGGAACATTTAGTATTTGTAGAATAAGCTTGAAGCTGACAGTTTAGTTTAAAAATGGTGAATTAAGAAATGAAGGCAAATGAATTAACGTTAGCTTTTATCTGATGGCTACATTTACGAATAGAACCATTTGCACTAATGTAGAAAACCACACATGTGCTCTCCTGAATGAGATTATGTTCTGCTATCATATTAGCAGTGGTTCAATCTGTGACTTTTGATGTGTTCATTTGGCAAGATTACAGCCCTAGCAAGTAATCCTCATTTCCTAATGTCTCAAAATCCAGCATTCAGATAAGAAAGTTTAATTAAAGGCACATTTTAGCTCACATCGATGAAAAATATGCGCTGGTACTTTTTCTAGTGATTTAATTTATATAAAGTAACCTTTTTTGTACACTGTATTATGAAAAAAGAATACAGCTAAATTATACTGCAAATTTATTGTCATTACAAGTTACTTTATCCACATACATATTGTTTTAAGGATTATGCCTCTTAAGTTATGGAAGTTAATTATCATACAAATTTTAGAAGACTCTGGAAGCAAGGTTTTTTGTGGTTTTATTTGGTTTTAAGCACCGAAGATACGTAGAGGCAAGGGACTCTTTGAAAGTTCAAAGCAAGAAAGAGAAATAGTGTCTCTCGGCAACTTAATTTAAAGAGCTAGCACATACTTAGCTGTGATGTAACTTTTTGTTTGTGATGTAGCTTCCAGTGTAGGATTCAAAATAGTTTTTAATATTTTTAATTACAGTTATTTAAAATGTACATTTTTTCTATTGTTTGATATTTTGTATTAACAACCTAGTTGAATATTACAAGTTAATTTAGTTTTGCTGTTTTTCCTATGCTACAAACACTTATTGGCATTATTAACAATAACAATTATCGTCTTCACATTATTATTATGCAACCCAAACATTTTACAAGACTTTGAAAACTATTTGCTGCTTCAGTATTTTATGTTTATTTCCCGCCTGTGTGCAGAATGTGGCCAGGATTCAAAATTCCCTGATTCATGAAAAAGTCTTTCTTTGTCAAGCTAACAACCAGGGGAGTTCAGTCACGCTGACATGTAACCCACCAGGCACCAATACCCTGGCATTTCTACTCCTTCCACCCATTGCTGTACACATTTATATCTTCCAGCCAGATCAATAATAGAAAAAGTTTTAATACATACATATGTTTCAAACGTACATTCGTTTTATCAAAATGTCAAATTTAGCTCCTATAAAGACCTACATGTCAAGATTATAATTAGCAGCAAGATCCAAGAATTTAATGGGTTGCAATGGAATCTGATCTGATTAAAGAACTCTCTACTCTAACGTGTAGAAACCAGCCTTTGAATTCTGAAACACCAGTGAGATTAGGGAGCAAACCTCACATTTACCCTCAGAGAGAAGTGGGCCTGCACAGCTTAATGGTTTTAATGGAAAAAAAAAACAAATCCAATGATGCTTTTAAATATCTCCATCCATTTTTCTATTAGTGTTAATAGACAGCATTAAAAACACATTTCCTGCAGTGCAAACATTGAGGAGCAATTCATGATATCAGAACCAATCCATACCAACAGTCTGAGTGATTGTGTTGCTAAATCAAATAAAATTGATTTCAACACCAGCTGAAATTTAATTGAATGTATAAAGTCTTTTGGGAGAGATGCACAAACCTCTCTTTAACATCTTGCTAATATCGATAAACAGATTGTAATTACACTTTTGTTCTGCATTCAAATGGAAGCAAGCAGAGCCGTTTTGATGAGCTGGTCTCAAGAAAACTCCAGGACAATAAATCCACATGTCTATTTTGGATAGCTAAATAAGCGCATTTAGGACCAAATGTGTGGCAGATGCAGAACATGCTCGCTTGTTCACAATGTAGTGTTTGTTTAGCTGTGGCCTTTCTTTCCATCAGTCCCATCATCTTCCTCCTACGTAAACCACATGCTCACAGCTTGAATGAAATATGACAGTGGCCCTGCTAATATCGGCCTCTTGTTAAGGCAGATTTATTCCTTCTTGAGTATATTACTAATGGATTTAAATTCATTTGAAAGACTGGGCCACAGTTGAATGACTGCTGAAATGGTTCAATGATTATTTTCTCCATCCTCTCCTCAGATGCCATCAATACTCCAAACAGATTTGCCATATTAGCTATTATGCAACGGATTTAAAAGATGGATTGCTATCGTTATTTGTCATATTTAAGGTTCCCTAAACATTTTTTTGGGTGAGCAAGCAGAGAAGCTTTAAATAGTTTTAAATATGTGTGAAGTAGGTGGAGAATTCACCCACTTTTTTGTTATTGCATAGAGCAACAGGCCCCGCATTATCATTATATCAGAAATTTGGACCTTTTCAACTCAATAATGCCTTGTGCTATAATGGTTAAATCTATAAATCAAGCTTTTTGAGGATGGTTTTGTCAAATATTTTGAGTGATTGGTAAAGGGACAACAAGGTTTAAATGAATGTGAATTAATTCCTCTTTGATTAACAATATTTCTTGAATATTTTGATGAAATCCATTGCTGATGAAATGTTGATTTTTAGAGGTGCAGCAAAATCATAACGACTTTCTGTCTTGCTCCAAAAATAAGCTTTCTATTGTAATGGCCAGGGGAACCTTAATGGGTTCTAATTGATGGAAAGGTTGTGTTGTGTTTCTTCGTTCTTATGTGTCAACTGTGTTGTTTGTGTTCTGAAATGAACAGCATGTTAATTATGCCACAAATTTCAACCATTTCAACCAATAATGTTGCACATGTCATGAATGTCAGGCATAGTGAACTGTTCAGTGAATAAGCTAGTTATGATGAGTTACGCTGTGGGTGGTATATTTGTATTGCTGTGAAATTCAATATGATAATGCTGTTCAATAGAGCTTCTTTAATTGGATTTCATATTCAAAATCATATTAATTGTCAAACAACACACACTGCACAGTATTTTCAGTTTATATTTAAACAACTAAATCAATGAAACAACAATCATTCCATCCCTGGAAAAAGCCCAGTATAAAGCCAGATAAAGAAAATGGATACACTCATTTTTTTTTACACAATTTAAATGTTTAAACTAATTAAATCAATAGTATCTTGTTTTACCTACAAATTTGTGAAACATAAAAAATAGCCTCAAAGTTAAGTCGACTTTGTGGACCACAACACAACTCCCAAAGCTGATCTTTGAGTCTGTTTTGTATGTGTCTGTTTTAAAATAACCTCCATTGTTAAGCCGTAGAATATCTGCTATTTATCTGAACAGTTGAGCAATGCATTGATTGTAACCTATATATCTTTAAAACATTTATTCTGTTAGCGTGCTGCAAAATGCTCAACTGCAATTGGTTGATCTCTTCTCTTAAGCCCAGTGATATATAATTTACCATTTCTGAATTCTGTGATATTTAACAAGACATACGTTGGGTTGATCTAAGCTGTAGCAATCAAAAAGTTGCTTTTAAAGGACATTATTTTACTTACTGCAGCCTTTGACACGGGTCTGCCATGCAATGCATTATGGATGCTGTGGTATTTTTTGTTTGCTTGTTCCTTGATATTTGATGCCGTTTCGGAGTTGAAATTTTAATGAGTATGGAAACAGAAGACAGGCCCGTGGTTGTGGGGTTGTTTGTGTCAGGCACTAATACTCCAGCCCACCCCCAAACCTCTTCCAAGACCTTCACTGAAATCGATCAGAGACTGTACTGCCTGCCTTTTCCATGATGTAGACAATGAGGCACTCAGTGTTGACACAGTGTCCTGGATTGATGTGACATAATCAGGATAAATGTGAACATTGTGTCTTTGACTAGCTTCGCTGAATAGAATCTCATTGTGTATGTATAGTTTTACGTATTTTATTATTGTTATCTGTATTTTATGGTCAAAAATATGCATTTTTGGGCATTGGTGACTTACCCTGGGATTGATGTGTGGCCATGGCTTTTCCATGGCTGGTAACTACTATGTGTATATAAGATGAAGGAATAAATTAATGAAATTATTAACTGTTGTAAAGAAAAACAAAAGTAGTCTGGATGAAACTGAACATACAAAGCATAATTATAGCACATTTGTACTGTTATTGTATATTAGGGTGACCAAGCCTCCTCCTTTCCCTGGAAATGTCTTTTTAGGTCCAGTCAGGTTTTAAAATTTAACAAAAATTTCCGAAGTTCAGTCTTTTTCATAGAACCATTATCTGTGTATGTAAATTGGCTGGTGTTTTGACACACAATATTACGGTACTACTTTATTATGCAACGTAATTACCGAGAGGTAATTGAAAATGACATCTTTCCTTTTTTTTAAAGTTAATATCTTTGTGATACTCTTCTATTATTTATCTTATCACAGTTATTAAGATATATTGTTGAAGCTGGATTTTCTAACAGAAGAGTTTATATTTAGCACATTATTTCATATTATTTATTGGAAAAGACTGTTAATTGAAGTTGCAGAAGTTAATTTTGCCTGTTCATCAAGCTCCAAGAAGCTTGTCTGAATTTGTGTCACCCCAATTGTCCTTTTTTTTGGAAATCAAATATAATCACCCTACTGAATATGGCATATGTGTGCTCTGTGCGTTTAAGCTTTATGCTAATAACATGCTTGTACAGATCGACTGTAAATAGAACACCTTCATCCTCTCATGTGGTTTGGGATGAATTATGTATTATTCATAAGACCTTGTAACTGATCATATGAGGAGACTCAGCCAACACACGAGAATCAAGCATAAAGTAAGCAATTGTTTGTCTTGCTTATCGCCTTATGCTAGCGGCTGCCCCTCACAGCGCTAGCATGCTATGTGTTGGTGGCTGGTGAGGCCCCAGAGGCATTTCCACAACCAGTGGATTAAAACGGAGAGTAATCACATTCCAGGCCAGATAAACAGAAATAAAAATGGTGAATAAAATCAGAACATAGCATAGCATGTATGTTTTGACGCAGTTTAACTAAGCTAAAGGCTAATAACGCTTGAGCGTTTCATTTCACTGTACTCATCATCTTGTCCATGGCCATGATGCTTTTAAAGTAGATAAAGAAGCTTTTATAATATTGCAGAGACTTGCTTTGTCTTTTTTCATGTACAGATGAATGGATTACAGCTTTTAGTAAAGTTCGGCATCAGCAAATGCACAGATACACAGTTATAAAACTGTTGATACTGTGGGTCTTAATAGCTCCCTGGATTTCTCTGGTCAATTTTTTTTATCAGAACTAATTGCTTACTCTACACATCATATTATTTTCAAATATTAACTAATTGCTGTTTTTGGCAGGGAATACGTTAATGATTTAATGTGACAATTATGGTTTAATGTGACAAATTGCCACTTGTTTCAACTTGGTGGTTATATCTACTGTATATGAGTCACAGCAAGACATTTTTACAACAAGGCAAAAGAAGGCTCATGTTAGACGTCCACCGAACATCGGCTAATGATTTGGTCAGTAGTGAGACTCCTCAATAATGCATTGCTGTTGATCGAGTGCATTATTGATGCTCTAAAGTGCACAAGACATTGCGTGCTTTTGTCCCTGTGCTGAATACACTGTGCTCATACGGGATTGCCTTATTAATTAGTTGATCAGTTGGCAGTCATAAGTACTGAAGTCTGCGGTAACTAGAAATTTTGCAAATCAGACGCAGAACTAAAGTCATGGCCTTGCGTTACCTTGTTACCAATTGTGAAGACTTTTTTAACCTAAACATTGAAAACAAATATGCATTGGTAACAGCATTACATTAATGACAACATAATGAATGAATATGAAATTAAACGATAGATGAATAATAATTTGTTCAGATTATAATCAGTCTTCGAATGATATACAGCAAAGTTTTTAGATTAGTGTTTATGTAAATAGGAACAGATTTAAGAGTAAAGAGGGAACTTGATTGTGTTATCCAATTTAGATTGTAGTAAGAGATTGATCATTCAGTACCCAAAGAAAACCCTTTTTAAAATACTTCAGAAAGCATGATCAGACTGGCAACCAAAGCATGATTGTTGCCAAGGACCATGGAGAAGGGAGAGTTAACAGATACAATGTGTGCACATAGTTCTTTTTCCAAGCGCTAATCTGAACTATTGGTGTAAATGACTTGTATGTTGCTGAGTTTTCAGAATAGTTGGGCTTTTGCTGTAGGGACAAATTTGTTTTGGACAATTTTGATTCCAACATTGTTTCTCAGAAATAGCCTACCCTGCCTGTATTCTCTTTTTTTTAGCAAAGTAACTTAAATATCATTCTGACTACAGTATTAACCTTGTTGCATTCCTGAAGCAGAGTCAGGTTCAGTGAAACCAATACAGTCTCACACATGCATTGTGGACACAGGGTTTTCTGCAGCCCTTCTTAAATAATCTGTAATCGACCTTTACTTCTTGCCACAGTGCACTAACACTAACACTGAGGAGATGGCTGGTTATGTTAACAGTAGCATTATAATGTATACACATATTCTAGTCTCTGCTTCTCCTTACTTGATTCTCATAGCTGTGCTGGCCATGTGACTTCAGTAATGTAATATCAGCCTACCTTTTATTTTGGTTGCCAGGTTTTCAAAACCTACTGCAACGAAGATTACGACCGAAGGAATGAAGAGGTGGATCCGGTGGCATCCTCTGCAGAGTATGAGCTGGAGAAACGTGTGGAGAAGCTGGAACTTCTCCCTGTGGAACTGGAAAAAGGTTAGTTTTGGTATGGTGGGACCACCATTGCCTTCCAAATTTATTGGATAACATAAAAGCAACAAATCCTTTCCTCTTTACAATGATCAAGCTGTTAGTTTTTTTGATCCATACAGTCATGTACAATCAACAATCCTTACGACATATACCCACCCTTCCATAAAAACACATTTACGTTCCTTGAACATTAGGGCATATATTGATGAATCCATTTAATGATTGCACTTTGTGTGTTAGACGATGACGGGCTGGGCATCAGCATCATTGGAATGGGAGTTGGTGCTGATGCAGGGCTGGAAAAGCTGGGCATCTTCGTTAAGACTGTTATAGAGGGTGGAGCTGCAGAGAGAGATGGCAGGTAAACTAACTGCAACTATTGTTGTGACTAATTCGGTCATCTGTATCCATATCTTAAAAGAGCGTTAGATGTTAATATTGTTACGTGCGTAATGCAAACTAATGGCTTAACTATTTTACATTTCCTTGCACTTTATCCATTTTTAGTCAAATTGTATTAGAATAAGATGTTTCTAATGTTTACTACAGACTTAAGCTACACAGGTTCTTATTTTAGGTACAGAAACGATAAATCAAAACAATAAATAGTAATAGAGAGTGAACAGATAGTTCAACTATCAGATAAGCAAGCATCAAAAATAACAAAATTCAACAAGACATCCCAAAAACGGGGATGCTAAAATCTTCATAAAACAGTGATAGTAGATTTGGGTATTAGACAAGCTTTGTAGGAACACAAGGTGGTGTAAAGATGGAGCTGCTGTACAAATGATAATGGGAAATTAAGTCTGCCATCAGGGATAGATAAAAAAGAAGTAGATGCTGGCAAATCCACCTCAAAGCACCCTTGACGGCTAAGACAGGGCTTAATCTGAATGAACTAAACTCAAGTATGTTCATTTAGTTGATCATATCTGTTCATCTAGAATAGAACGGAAACAAAATGGCTACTAAAGATTACCTAAGTTAACAGAAAACTTGTGGTCTGGGTGATATCACCTGATAGAAATCAATGATTCATGTCTCAAAGTTTAAAAGTGTTTTCAGATGAATCACCTGAGCCACTCACTAGCTTTCCTTAAAATCCGAGGCACTCTCGGAAAATCTTCAAGCATCAGGTTTCAAAAGAATGGTTCAGCAGTCAAAAAGCAATTTCTCCCACCATTAACTCTGGTTGTTTCAGTGACAATACTTTCTGAAAAGCTTCTGTAAGCATTGTGCTGGAGACCTTACACTTATAGATGAATGAGGATGTCCTGTTTTTCACGCTTTCCATACTGGTGACATGACTAAGTGCATGTGAAGGTCAGACTATGATTACTCCACACATTTCTGGAGCTCATTAGGGTTTCGATCCTGCATGCATCTCATCTGCTTTCAATCATTCACTTTCTTCAAGTTCCACATCTAGACAGGATTAAAGGGTCAAGATGGTGTTGGTACTCTCACTATCATCTCACTATAACACAGCTGACAGAGGCACTTTTCAAGGCGTGTTATCACCTGTGCATTGAAAAATAAATGTAACTTCATTTAAATGATAAAACCATGAATTATAATAATAAGAAGAATTTGTATTATTTGCACATGATAATACTACTTTCTATAACAAATGCAATTTATCAATGCTTATTTAGTATTCTAATCAATTTGTGTTATAATTCACTCAATTTTACATAAATTTATTTATATTAATCAAGTTAAATCACACCAACTCACTGATGCCTAGGAAGCTGAAATTCCTTATAGTGGTTTCTTCTCAACATTCCAAGAAGTCGTCAGATTTTCTTTTTACATTTTTTTTACCTTTATGCATTTGGCAAATGCTTTTATCAAAAGGTAATTACATTTCAAGTAATTAAAACATTCTGTTAATTCTTGCTTTCCCCCGGGTTTGAACCCACGACATTTGCATTTGCTCTATTGATTGAGCCACCGGAAAGCTTTTATGGTATGACCTTCAATCTCGGCCAGAATATAAAAATACCTGTTTACAAATGCTGTTTTCTCCCTTAATTTACAAAAACACTCAGGCTTTTGTAGAAAAATTAAATCTTATACCTTATGATGATTTTAGAGAAATTCATCAACATTTCCAGATGGCAATTCAATCGCTGTAAAAAAACCTGATTTAAAAAAATAAATAAAATACCTTTTTAAAAATGCCTTTTCCCCCTAATTTAGGCACAATTAATCTGAGAAACGTATTCTTCTTCATTATGAAGCCATAATTCTCTCTGTAAAAAAATTGTAAATAAACGTGAATCATTCTAAATGTAATGTCTTTGAATTTTAATGTGAGATATCAAACTTTATCACAATTACAACTGTAATAAATTAGGCAACCGTATGTTAGAATATTATTTAATATTAACAATATCAAAGTGACCATATTCTGTCTGCACAATGGTGTTTGGAGGGGCTGCGAGATAAAAATCACTGATGAGATGATGCTAATTAAAAACAGAATGCAACTATAAATTGTTTTCCCTGAATTACTGTAGCAAAGCACTTGAACACAGTTAGTATATGCTACTATTTGACACAGTTGTATGATTAGTTTAATTTTGGTATAAATCTTTAGCAGACATTATTTTAATGATAGAGATATTTTGATTTATTGCTGCAGTTTTCTAACAAAAACAATGAACTTGAAATCGACCCAATGCTTTAAAGAGGTTTAAAGAGCCTCCTCTATAAAACAGGACATCCTTCATACTTCAGCATATTTGGTTCAGTTATAAAATGAATCATAGCAGCATGATGTAAAGACCTTGGGCTGGATGTAATAAAGGTTTTATTTAAAATGCCCTCTCAGAATAGCTATTTAGTATTCACAGGATTATTCCATTCTAATAAACCCTTTCCTTGTTACATCATTTGTTTAAACATCTTCATTTTTTTGCCCTAGAATTAAGGTAAATGATCAGATCGTGGAGGTTGATGGAACTAGTTTGGTTGGAGTAACGCAAAGCTTCGCTGCTTCAGTCCTGAGAAACACACAAGGAATTGTAAGGTAAGATGATAAAGACTGTTGATAAATCTACTTGTTATATGTTATCAATAACAGGGTTGGCACGCATCAAATATTGCATACTTGACACAAAACTTCTGGCCAGACCTCTTTATTCCTGGGTCTTTTGGCCATTTTTGAGCTGCAGTTTTTATCAGGTTAATGGATTGATGTGTCTTGCATAGACTGAACAAGTTTTCTTGGTCGACCTCTGCATCTGCGTTCCCTATGTTTCCCGTTTGTGCTTATTGAAATTTCCTTGAGCAGCACATCTTGAAACTCCAGTCTGCTTTGGAGCCTTTGTCTTGTAGCGACCATTTTGGTGCACTATAACTTATGTATACTATACTATAATATTCTTGCTGCTGTACTAAGCTATAGAGCATTTAAATCAGTTGCTAGGGTAAACAATCTGGTTTCTGTGGAAGAACCAATTCTGTTACCCTTCTCACTAGGAGTGATATATTTCAAAACCTATGTTCCTGACATTTTGTGTAGCTGAAATATAGCCCGGCTGATTTGGTTGCTAGGGTAAAAGGTTTAGTTGCTATGGAAGAGTCAGTGACATACTCTATTGTTCCCCGTGTGACTATGAGTAAATTAAACCACCCCCTCTATCATTTACCAAAGCTGAGAAAGAGAACAGAAAATTTGGTTGCTAGGGTAAACAGTTTAACATAAACAAACCCTGGTTGATCTATGTTTAATCTTGAAGATATTTTTGGTGCTGCTTCCCATTTATTTTCAGCTGAATCTTGTTTTTCTCTGTGCTCCACAGTGAAGCATTGTGGCTCAGGTTCTGTGCTAAATTTAACCCACTCTAGGAATTATGACAGCAATAACTGGTCATCAACTCTAGTGACCAACAATAACCATATTACCGCCGGCAGTTTTTACTCATAGCAGTAAAAATTCAGTGTCAGAATCAGATCTGTTTAGCACTCTAGCTGGAGCGCCTCGCACTGGGTGAAGTGAGGCTTATATCCTGAAATGCATCCTGTCACTCCAGATGTATGTGAATCATTGTGATGGCTTTACTCCTATCCTGGAGCAGTAGGGGCTCTCTGTGTGTGGTACAGAGATGGAAGAGAGCACTGTTTCCAGATCAGCTGAAGCTAGAGATGCTTGGAATGGCTGGGGGTTGGCCCAGTTGTTGCTTCCTATTTGGCTTTTATGTCTATGCTTTTCGCAAGTGGAATTGCTCCATGCCGAGTGTTTCCTGCGGCTTCTCTGGAAGAGTCAAACGAATGGATGAATATTATTGGAGAAAATGTTAGATTATTGAATGCGAGCGGACTAGGGATAAACATAATTGTGCATTTATGCGGGTATCTTGAATGGTAACTTATTAAAAATGGGGAGGCACAAAATCCTTGTTGTACAGAGTGATCGACTCTTTGATACGAACAACAAAATGCCATATAAGCACGAGTATTGGAGATATATTAATTTGTTAGTGTAGATTTTAAACGATAACATAGTTCATTTCCCTTGGCACCAAACCACAAACATGCTTGAGACTCGGATTTTAGATTCTTGGTCTTTCTTCAAGTCATTCATGTTAATTCATTTTAAAAAAATCTACCGGTAATACCTTAATTACTTCACACTGTAAAAAAAAACTTCTTATAGTTCCGCAACATCAGAATAGGGTTGTTTGTTCACAAAAGCCCATAATGCGACATACTTAGTTCCAACATCAACTAGAATCAATCTGACTTAACTGTACCAACCCGCATAGTAGACTGCCTTAATTCTTTTCGGCAGGGATAAAGACTCGTCCACTACAGCTCAAAATGGCTAATAGCAAGCTGCCCATTTCACCATTCAGCTTGGATCCTCAACAATCACTCCCTCTGCTTCAGTCCGATTTTTGATGAGTAATTAACATGCAAAGAGCACTTTGCTAAAATAAAACATCTGAATGATCAGACACCTCTTAACAAAACATTTATCTCAACGTCTAGTTTAAGCTCCGATCATTTCTACACAGTAAAATCCTAAGAGTTAAATTAACTCTACTCTGAGTGTATTTGGTCCCACTCTATATAGAGTTAAACCGACTCTGAGAAAGAGTAATTTAATAATCTATTTTCTTCATGTTTTTCCAAATCTGCATGGAAAATGCAAACTAAATATTAACTATTCAGAGAGGGACCAAGTCCACTCCAGAAAGAGTAAAAACAGACAAAAATAGACTGTTTAGTTCAAATAGACTTATGTAAATAACTCTCCTTCAGAGTTGGTTTAACTCTATATAGAGTGGGACCAAATACTCTCTGAGTAGAGTTAATTTAACTCTTAGGATTGTACTGTGTAGACTGGTTTACTCCATTGGCCTTTTTGTATGACTGTTCTGATAAAGTCAGACCTGCTATAAAACTCTACAGCTTGACTTGTGTACCTCAAACCTAGAAAAGCCCACATCCCTTATCTTTTCATACTCATCACACAAGTTTAAAACACTGATGCTTTCAAGTGATCTGTTCAAAATGAACGATTCATTTACAAATATAAATTGATGGACCACTTGTACACTAAATCAGTGAACCAACAGTTTGGTTTACTGAATAAATAATTCAAATGTTTTTCGCATATTGTTTTTGTATAATAGTTTAGTCAGTTGTATCTGATTGGCTGCTGGTGTGCAGGTTTGTGATTGGCCGAGAGCTTCCTGGACAGCAGAGCGAGGTGGCACAGCTCATCAGTCAGACTCTGGAGCAGGAGAGGCGGCAAAGAGAGATGATGGAGCAACAGTACGCTCAGTATGATGCTGATGATGATGAGGTGAGCAAATAAAAATAGATTTGAGCAAGTCAGCATCTGTCTGAGCAAGATAATCGACCATGAGGATTCAGCTGGAGCAGGTTCAAATCCATTATCCACAATTCCTTCACGCTACAAGCCTCAGCGTGTTAAAACAGGATGCCTCAGTGTACAGAAAGATGAGGCCATGCTCTGACCTGACATATCATCACCTGGTTGCTACAGGACCAGATTGTTAGATTCAATACATGTTATTAACAATGTATTAAAAGCAGGGTTGAGTGAATTCACATTTGAATTACCGTGCATCCATAAACTCACATCCATTAATGCTGATTTGCTACATGCATCATGTGAGAGTGGCCTGAAAACCCTCTCTTTACATTCAAGACTTTAGTAGACATGTACGATTTTTATTACACACCGCTGGGTTCTAAACTAAAAAGAACAACTTTTATGTTGATTTTTTGAAATTATGGTCAGTGTAAAAGTTTAAAAATGGATTCCTTTAGCTGTATTTGCTGATTAAAAGTCTTTATGAAAAGTTGAATCTTAATTTGGGCCTAAAACTGCTCCATAAACATGGCCCAGTTACTTTTGAGTGTTACGGGAAAGAATTCCATGCATGTGGATCAACGTGACCAAAAGCATTTTTACCCAGTTCTGTTTGGACATGTGGGGCAGAAAGTAACAATTGCCGTTGTGAAGGAACAGAATGCTTCACTGCAGTCCTCTGTGTAATTAGGGGTCAGATATTGGTGGCAATAAACCAGTTATTGCTTTATAAATTAAACAAAGATTTAGAGGATTGAAGTTTTAAAATGATAATTTATTGAGCGTAAGACCACCCTGAATTGATCATTTTCCTATTTTATATCGCAATATAAAACTACTTCTCTTGGCTTCTTGGAGTGATTGTGATTCTAGTCACTTCTCAAACTTCTTTACCTTGTTTTCTTGTTTTCTGTAATATTTCCTGCTAGACAATTATCCTTTACTCTCATTTTAAACAAGAAAGATGATAAGATGATCTCTCGATCACTTAGAGTAATAAAAAAATGACTTAATTCAAACATTAACACTGCCCCCTAGTGGATGGATGGTATCAAATGCTCTCATACAAACCAAACTAGACCTTAGCCTTCTTAGCTTTGTGCTTTCGAACCTTTTTAAATACTTTTTCTCCAATAATGGGTCGTTAGATTAACAGTTTCAATAGTTGGTGTTGTAGAATATCATATCGTACACATAATTTCCAGGTTTGTTTTGTGTCTATAGGTTATTTCCATGTGGGAGGCATTAGTAGTGTTATTTTGACAGAAAAATTTGTTGTAATATTTAGCTGTTACCTTTATTTGAAACTTACTGCCTAATGGTTTTCTGCAATATATACATTTCACAAAATGAACTTCATGACTGTACAAAGCCCTCTGGCAGGTTGTTTTGACCTCCGGGCTGTATGGTTAGACCATTAAATGAGGTTTTTCTCTTAGAGCATTACATAATTACATTTCTGACTATTTTGATTATTTTTAAACATTTAACACTGAGCAAAGAAGTGTCTTAAAAATCACTGTTTTACCAATCAAAATTACTGTCCATTTTTATTCGCAAATTAGCATCAGGTTTCTGAGACAAAAGGGTCAGTTGTTATGTCTTTGACTCTGCTGTGTTATCCATAATGCATGCAGGGCTGTCACGTTGGTAGGGTTAGACACAAAAGCTCTAACTGGAACATCAATGAATATAGCTACTCTTCAGTGAGAATAACAAGAGAGCAAATTCCACATTAAGATTTAAAAGACATGGATACTTTAGCATTTTAGGGTGCAGAATGATCCAAGACTCACATGTGCATTTTACTTACGTGACAGCTGTTTATACATCTTTCGATTTCTCTAAATGTTTGGCTTATGCATGAGATTATTCAACTCCACGTGGATTCTGGGTATATTGTGTAACCTGACATGAATGCTAACTTGCTGTCTTGAAATGGCTGTGCGATCAGCTCTATTTTATAATTCTGGCTCAGTTGCTTTCCCCAGCAGACCGGCTGCCTGTGATGAATTGTAATGATTGTAGCAGCTCTTGCTAAAGATTAGCATGTTCATGTGGGTACGTGTTAGCGCTTGTTCTTGTGAATCTGCTGTGTGGGCGCTTGAACGTCAGCTTGTGAGAAAATCTGCTTTCACGTGTCATGAACAAGAGGCTTCCTGGAATGTTATTCATCAATTATATGGTTACTTAACAATAATACTACACGTATGAAAAATTAAACTCTTAGCATGCTCAGTGTGCATAAACATGCTACTCACTGTACTTGTAAACCAAAATATGGATTTTTGTGGTTTAATTCAGAAGACAAATACATAGTTTTATTTCAGGAGTATGGATTTATGATTTTTATGGTATAACTCAGCAGAAAAATACATACTGATTCTGCTTATCAAGCTAGCATCTTGTTAGCATTAGCGCTAAGCATTGCAACACTAAAATTGTGCTAAATCTGGACTCTGACATTCGTATTTTTAGAGCAGCCCAGGTACTTTGTATGCCACAAAAATGTGACCTTGTTTCAACAAACGTGTGCACTATGCTAAGCGCAGTGTGCAAAAACTAATTGGATGTGACACTCCAGAATGAGCTAATTTGCCCCATGAGGGTATCTGAGAGTTAATATCGTGCTGATGATCTTGAGTCTGCGAGCTGCTCTCATTAAACGTGATTTGTGAAAAGAAATAAAATTGACAGAGCTTGAGGGAAATAGATAATACCTTCTTGAGTTAACAAAAATATCAAGTTTGTAATCATTTAATTTTTCGTTTAAGAATTGTGACTTATCTTTTTCAAAGTCAAACCGCATGCAGGACTGGGTTTTCAGCAGGGTTCTGTCAGGCAGAATAATGTGATCTGGAGGGAAGGCCACGTAGGAACAGCCCTGCCCTGAAACAAGAGACAAGTTCCAGTCAAGCAGAACTGACCTGTCTGTGTGTGTCTGCACATCCACGCTCCTGAAATAAAACTGCTGCAAACCCATGGGCAAACTGGAGAAACTGATGATGTGTCCATCAGTTTGCTTTATTGTGTAAACAGACAAAAAAGTCCAAAATGTATCCACTGTTCTCCTTGTATCCATTTCAACGGTCACATTTCTTATTATTTTAGAGGTAAAAATCTGAGATTTCTGTTTCAAATTGTTTTTGAAGGCGTGATATAATATCTAGCTGGCCGCTTTGCTGTTGTAGGCGTCAGCTGAAACTGTGTGCTCTGTTTCGGCCAGTTTCTTTCCGAACAAAATGGTGCAAACCAAATATCGATAAAAAACTGGACGATAGTTAGTCAGTTTAAATCAACTTTGGAGGTGTACCATCACTTTCTGCTCATGAAGCGATATACATCATAATATCATGTCCACGGTACAATAAACTGAAGTGAAAACACAAGCTTTGCAAACAGTTTTATTAACAACTGTTCAAAATAAAACTGCATTTTTAAAAGTTTATATCATTCTGCCGTAGTATTAGAAGTATTGTTACACTGCTACTTTCCTTTCAGACAGGGCTCCTCTCTTCAGCTATGTTTAAGGTCTGGCCATAGCATTTACATTCATTGTTCCAAAAATGGTGCTCTGCAAATTATGATGAGTGGCCGATTCAATTTGCAAAGCTGACATTTAGATCTTGCAAAGCAATTTGAACCTTTGGAAATCTACATTGAATGAAGCTTCAAACACTCTCATCTAAAAGAAAACATTTATTGAAGTGTTTCAAATATTCAAGCATTCCTAGGTTCCAAGACCTGAAGGCCTCAAAGCATGGCCTCTGTAATAAACTCTCTGACCCTGTTCTTTCCCACTTCTTTTCTTAGAAAAAATATAATGTTAAGAAAGTTGGCGTGGAAACACACAAATAGTTGCGATTCCAACCAATCATACTCTAGGCAAAAGTTCCAGCGAACCCAAGACGATACCATACATCCCTCAGCAGTCTTCTCTGAGGTTAGTGTTATGTCTTTTGGTGCATTCCATCATTAACCTTATTGTAGTCCGTACATGATACAGGCAACTTAAAACTGGTCTCATTGTTCATTTAAAACAAATATTCATATATTTTTCATCCACATTACTCTGTTTTCTTTCTTTGGTTTGAAAACAGAATTAAATAAAATCCTTCTCAATTTTCTCAGAAAATATGCAGAATTCCTCATCCTCATATTTTTAGAACCAAAATCTGTTTCTAACCTCTCGAGCAGTGGATATTCAAATGTGATTGGCTTATCTTTCTTACAGGGCATGGCAGGGCTTAGTGATGCTCACTTGATCATTTGTTTGCCTGGTTTTTGATGCAATTTTCACATATTTGAATTTTGAGTTTTGAATTTGAATTTTTATTTTGTCTCAACAAAATTTTTTCTCTTTCAGGTTTGTTAGTGTGTGTTTTCATTGTGAAATTATTTAGTAAAATAATGTAAAAGTTAAAGCTGGAGTATCAATATGATATCAAACATTGCCAAAAAAAAGTTTTTAATGTAAATTATTAGAGCAAATTATAACGTAGCAAAAAAGCTCAAAAACACCTGGACTAGATTAACATGAACTATAAATCATCAACACCTCAAATACATTTTAGGTTACTTAAGACAAAATGAAATGTGAACCTCATTTTGAAGTCTTTTAAATCTTGGTGCACTACAAGAACATGTTTGATTCTTATTTTAATAGAAAAACAGTGTTATTAAGATTAAAATATACTGAGGTGATAAACTTGCATCCTGTTGGAAAGCGGCAAAGGTAGTTGACTGATTGGCAGCATTACTGGGTGTTTAGTTGTTTTTAATTTGAGCATTTCTGTGCTCAGACTGGAGAGTACGCCACAGATGAGGAGGATGATACCGGCCAGACAGGAAAAGAGGGGGATGTGGCTATTGAAGTGTTTGATTTACCTGAAAATGAGGACATCATCTCACCTTCAGAACTGGATGCCACCAAACTTTATCAGAAGTTTCGAGAGGTAACAAAGTTACAGTTTTACTAAAGTTAAACTTTCTGTTCTGATTTACCAAACCAGACGCTTCAGACTCTGTTTTCATGCAGTCGGCACGACAATTATCTCAGCTCTCTATAGATCACATTCAATACAATTCAAGCACCGCTTTCTCAGTGGAGCTGGTGATTTTTTTCTGCTCACGCTCCCTCGTTCTTGTAGTTACTTTGGCTTTGATTTGTTCAAAGAGGCAGAGAGTTTGATATGTCTGGCCAGTCCTCTTCGCAAGCTAGGCTGTCCTTGATCATCCACTCCTCTCTCTCATTTTCTGCTTCTACATTTCTTCAGCTGCAGATTAAACACACCGTCACTGAAGCTGAGATCCAGAAACTCAAGAACAAGGTAAGAGCTGTTGGATCTACCATTACATTTAACCTCTGCACACCAGCATGCACAAATTGAGAGGAGTTTGAAGCAAAATTTACTACAGCAAGTTTCCCATACACTTTGACGTAAAGGGAAATGTATGCATTTAATTTATTATTCCCGTTTTCTTTTGTATGTTTGATATATTAGCTCTATTTCTTTATTAGATATTGACAGTAAAACAAAATAACTCATGTTTGCAAGCATTAAGAGCTTAGTGAACTGATGTGAACAAAGGTATTACTGAAATTCCTTTGGCTTAAATGACACCACTGTAATCATTCATTCATTTATAGTTGTGTTTTAATCCATATACATGATTTTGGTTAACACACGTAAGAAGCCATTAAAGCTAGCATTTAAAAACTGTGTATTTTTTATAAAATTCTATATTTTAAAGAGATTTTGCATTTCCAGTACATTGAGTACACAAGATTCTGTCTGAAAGCCTTCAATATCGCACAAACTTTAATATTTCCACAGTATCGAATTGTAAAACCAGTTGACACTCAGCTGAACACTAGCTGTACTAGTTTTAAGAAAAAAAAACATAATATGCCCATTATGATCAAAATTGTGCAATTGAGCAGAATACAGTGAAAACGCAAAATTAAAACTAAAATAACACTCAAACAATTATCAGAGGGACTTACATACAGAAGAACACAAGCAGGGCTTCCAACATGATGAACAGCTGGGGACACTGATGAGGTAACAGGAAGCAGGTGAAGGGGAGTTATGGGAAATGGAGTCTGAATAGTGATAATTTTCAACATTATTTATAAAAATGAAAAAGGTAACATTTAAAAATGTTATTTGTCAAATTAAGTGTTAAAATGCTTTATTATGTTTATATAACTATATTGTATGGAATAGATACAATCACAAGATAGACATTATTTACGAAGATGATAGAATATCAAACATGTCATCTTTTATAATAATTTTAAATTGTTAAAATCTTGTGTGAATCCAAGTTATGGTCAAGAAGTTTTGCTGGTGATTGCCGTAGATTCCGTATTAATACTGTCGCTACCTGATTTATTCGCTTATTTCACACAGGCTCCATTTTAAGAATGAAAGAGAGTCTCCGGTGGGAGACTCTCTTTCAACAATGGCATTGACAACAAACCTGGAAATAATGCCAAGATATTTAATCATTTATGTTGATAATTGGACTGAAAACTGATCACCAGTATAGAAAGTAATGTTAAATATATTACATTATTGATTTAGATAATGACTCTGATCACAACACATTGGTACAGTGTTGAAGTAGGAACTTTTTCTTGATTTTCTTTTCCTATTGGTTCTTCCAATAAGAGCCTCTTTCAATCTTAAAATGAAATAGGCAAATTACAATTATATTCTATACAATTTGTTATATAATTTTGAATTCACAATTCACAATTACACAATTTGAATTTCCTGTTCTTCCGTGTCTGTTTTTAGCTGGCTGCAGTGGAGAAAGAGAAAACCCGCTGGGAGAGAGAGAAGACACAGCTTAAGCAAAGCATTGAGGATAATAAAGAGAGGATGTTGAAGCTGGAGAGTTACTGGATCGAGGCTCAGACTCTGTGTCACACGGTCAACGAGCATCTGAAGGAGGCCCAGAGTCAGTACCAGGCCCTGGAGAAGAAGTACAACAAGGCTAAGAAGCTCATCAAGGACTTCCAGCAGAGGTACTAAAGTTTAGAACAGAAAGCATCATTATAGTGCATCATCTGTCAGGGATGCATAGAGTAAAGTGGGTTGCACGAATGTTTAAGGTAGGGCAGGACGTGTGTACTCGCAAAAATGGATTGTTCTTCATATACACCCACCCATCATTAATTCCCTTCAGGCGGTACAATAAACCCATAGTAAACAGCAGTGACGCTGTCCGTCCAAGCATGTGTAAGTAGCCGGTCATGTGATGAAACATTCTCTCCCAGTATGACAGGAGCTTGAGTGATAATGAGGCTCTTGAAGCTCATTGATACAGACAAATATGAAACAGTTCACCCATGAGTGCATCCATGACTGACCCTGTTTCAGATCAGATCTCACACTTTCTATTTGCTCCCAGAGAGCTGGAGTTTACACAGAGGGAGGATGCTGAGAAGAAGAGGCTGGAGGAGGCGGAAAAGAGCCATTTGGCTGAAATCCAGTGTCTTCAAGTGAGGGTAATTATAGACAAACACACACTAATGCACATCATGATGACTGAAACCATCCAGAGTTTGTTCTAATTTGTTAATTAGTCAAATGACTGAGAATGGTCTATCGGATAGAATTAATTGAACTTTATAGTCTCTTATTTATCTAATCCTGGAGACTCGCTGGTCCAAAGCAGGGTTACGCCACTTTCCTTGACTTACAAAATATGGGCCAGAAACCTTCCTGGTTGAAGGACAGCAGTGGTAACCACTTTGAAACTCTATAGTTTTATTTCTATTTAAGAAAATGTGAAAAAGATGTACAAATGAAAGGCAACCTCTGTCAAAACAAACCTTTTTTTGTTTTTAAATAAAGATGTGCTTGCAAACTTGCAGTTGTTTTTATAAAAAAATTATTGTATATTTTGAAGCCTTTATTTATAACACCCCCCCCCCCTTTTTTTCCTCCTACCTAAATGCAGCATGGTATTTAGCTCCTAGTGTTTAAGTTAAATAAACCCACACTTTCTGTTAAATCTTCTTAAACCTCCAAAGAAAATCATAATTTTCTGGATATTTAAATAAAAATGTTGCTTATGATAAAAATCCTTTCTTAATAATCACATTTATATACAACGTACCAGTCCTCAGATTCCTTTGTTTGTGATCAAAATGGGATCCTGCCCACAACATCAGCTCTCAACGCTCATCTTGTATCAATAAAGTGTAATGAGATGTGTTTAAAAGACAAAATAATCTGAAATAAGCATGGAAATAACAGAGTAATTACATTAGCCGGTTGCCTCTGTAGCCAAACTGACCACTACCATTACTCTCCCATCACTCCTGGGTTGTATCAAGGTGTGCATCATTTAAAACGTATGAATATTTTTATTAATTGAATGAAATGTGATTTTGCTGAATGTGGATGTTAACCATCAATTATATTTTGTGTTTTGTGATTTTTCTGCAGATTGCTTCACTGGAATCGGAGCTCATGCAGCTGATGAAGCAAAATGGCATCCAGGTGAACAATAACAACAACAACAGAGACGAGAGCCGAGCCCAGCTGAGCTCCAGGAGAGGTGAGTGAGAGGACGAGGCCAGATTACAGATCTGAGACAGAGGAGCTCAGTAATTATCAGAATTATCATCAGTCATCTGTATGACTAGTGTCCTCAAACCAGAGCTTAAATAAGCACACATTATTAAATAGTGGAGGTCATTTCACAGCAAGCTATTAATAGAGATTTAGTGGATGATGCAACACCTCATGGAGCTTCCAGATGGACTTCTTTATCTTAATGAACTCCTCATCAGTCTTTGTTAAAACTGTGCTCATCAGAAGGAAAAGTGGTTTAGTTAAGTGTCAGATACGAGCACCCAGCTGATATTCAGTGTATGGAGAAGCTGCTGAGACACTGACGGTTCTGCGACCCTGTGACCCAAAGACACTTTTATGCAAATGGTTTATTCTAGGTAATAATTAAATATATTTAAAACAAAAATATCACACGTCCTATCTGTTTGTGCATGTGTTTTTCGTGATATATGTATTTAAATGCAACATTATTTAAATAATTGCTAGTAGTATGGTGTCCTTTTGTGATAGTTTCAATACAATGCTGTTGTTTTATTGAAGATGATGAAAAAATAAATTCATTTATGGCAGTAAACATCATTAAACATATGGTTCGATTAATAAGCACAGATAATTGTAATATTACTATTTCATTATAAATCTAAAGTGAAAACAATATCCTGGGACACTTACACACCCAATATTTAATAGCTTGCATTTCTGTCCTTCTAAACCTCAATGGCATCATGTTAATGCCAGCCACAAACCTATTTTTGACCTCACTGTTGTCTACATGCAGCTGAGGTTTGTAAATGAAATTATTATACGTACGCTGAGCTCTAGCACAGCGCTGGCCCTTTAAAACTGAGCGGGCTGAACGATCAGGACGGACTGTGCTGGAAAGCTGATCAGATGCACTGTGACTGAATGAGGGAGATTAAAATGGAGCTTCTGCAGTAAACCTCTCAGCCCTGTTCCTATTTTGTGCCAAAAACAATGCATTAATGATTTAATCCTTATTTTGTAGTGGTACTTTTTTTCGAATTCAAACTCTAACTCTATATTAAAATTGTACAAAATCTCTCTTAAAGCAGTTTATATTAAAAGCACAAATATTCGACCCCTTCTATAAACATGAACTACTCAGTGGCGTTATGCTTTGTCAGATGTTCATTGTAGACCTCTTTTGAAAAACCTTTGCTGTCTCAGCTGCATTGTCCTGCTGGAAAACCTATGAACCTATATATTATTTTGATTCCCTGAATGAACACAAAGGATTCAAAGATTCAACAAAGATTGGATTGCAATAAAACCATCAACGACATCTCAATGGTCAAGGGCATTTAATGTCACATTTTCTCTCTCTCCCAACTCCTTCCCACTTCATTTTATTATTAAAAACATTGTAAAAATACACCACATAAACTAGTACAATTTATAAAAGTGGTTTAAAGCAGTTTTTATGGTATTGTGCATGTTTTACCAACAAGTACAAGGTCTTATATACCTGTTCCTTGACAAATAGCTGCATAAATGTTTTCCTGTTGTTCTAGAACTGGCTGAGCTTAGGGGAGGCTGTGCACCTGAGGGAAAAGATAAAGTAAGACTCACTTTCACACAGAGATGCTTTTTTTAGGGACAAGACATTTAAGCCTGATCCGTCAATAATAGGGAAAGTCAATCTCATACTGAAGAATTGATGAGGATCTGTTGAACTTTTAATGCTTACAGAAAGTGTAACTGAATGATTGATCAAACGTGTTGTCTTTAATTTTTGTCAATTTATTAATAACTTTAGAAACTATTGTTTGTTTTGAAATAATCTAAACTAAAATACAAGTTGCTACTATATTTGAATCTAAATATTCTGTACTTAACAACTGTTTGAAAGTTGTTTACTACATTGAGTGAAGACAGACAGAAAAAGGCAGCAACTGCTGAAAAGATGGTACAGCATTGTTGAGTTCTTTTGGACGTGGCTGGTTTAAACAATTAAACCGGTTTCTGCATACTTTTCAAATGATTACAAAGGACACATATACTTTACTTAATTTTATGGAGTATTTTTAATAATGCATACATTAAACCTTAGAATCTGGGGCGTTTTTTTACCAGTTTAAAATTTGTTCTGTTAAATTACCTTTAGAAGTTTGTTTTTTGTGGCAATGTTTGATATAATTTTTTTAGTACAAAATGAGCTTCTTTTTTTATTTTATTTTTTTTACAAATATTTGTTCATTACATTTCACAATAATTCCCCAATAAACCTGAAATTGTACAAAAACTACAATTTCAAGTATTACGTTTTTTCATTTTAACTGCAAAAATCTAAAAATTACGAACAGTTTTTATGTTTTATAACAAAAATCAAAAGTGTTGAGACAAAATAAAAAACAGGCAGACCTTTCCTAAACACTACACTTTTCCAAGCACTTTTTGTTTCATTTTGCTTTATGTGCCAGAATTTTGAAAAACACAAGCCAAATCACAGGTCTTGTGCTTCCAAGGGTTATCCCTTCTTTTCAACACTAGATGGCACCAGATTTGGAATCTGTAAAATTTATCTCTGTCTGTTCAGAAATGTTCTATTCCATCATATTTATATTTATATTATACATGCTATCTTTAAGTGCTGTTCACCATCTATCTGCAAAAACGTCTTTTGTTTGAAAACACAGAGACTGGACTTTTTTCGAACTCCACTTGGTTCTACTTTAATATTTAACTGTGAAAGAATCTCATCTTCTGTTTGTAGATAACACACGTGGTTTCAAATTGTGATATCCAGTTTCAAACCATTGTTACCCAAGGGTGTGTTTCTATCGATTTTGTGGTCTCTATTCTATGTTATAACAAAAACAACAACACAGCTTTAAAATGTCCCAAAATGATACAATGATGGCAAAACCACATAGGAAACTGCTTAGTGTTGCATTTCTTTTTTTTTCTTGGATATTTATACCCCCCTTTCCCATCCTCTTCTCTTCTCTCTCTTTATTTCAGTCTCCTGGATCATCAGATGCCACAGACATCCCAATCAGGCACCCACAACCTCACCAGGGAGCTGCTAATGAGGGTAAATCCACCAAACCATTAACACCCAGTGAGAGTTCAATTACAGTTCTAATGAATTATGCCCAGGGGCTTTTGAGACACAAGGAGGAAATCCTGAAAGTATACAAAACATAACACAGGCTTCTTAATTTCCATATTGAGCATGACAAATGATCATGTTGGCAAGTTTATAAATTTAAAAATTTATATTTTTGCAGGGTCTTTGGAAGTTTATAATTCCTCCAAAGAAGCATTAGTTTTGGGGTAAGTTTTATTCAACTGGATTTTGTAGACATTAATATTATTTAAAACATCTTTATTTTACCATTGGGCAATCTGTTTAACAGAGGAGGCCAGCATCAAAAACAATAAATGGAATTTCCATAATACACAGTAATTTTCAAAGTGTTTTTATTTAAAATATGTTTAGAAGACTGAATAAAACAGTAAAACTGTCAGTTCTCTTATTTAAAGTTTTTACAACACTTTCAGATCTTCACCTAAGAACAGCAAAGGAAAAGGCCCTCAAGGATCTTGTGGGAAAAGGTAAGGTTGCCTACCAGCAGGTGACAGATGACTACAGCCTGTGTGCCATTGTAATCCCAGATTTCTGAGCTCATTCAATTGTTTTTTTTTTAGTATCAGTATTAGTACTTTTAGATCTTATAAATAGAGGATTTTAAGCATTTTAAGATGACAAATCTAAGAAAGCTAGGGTCTAGTTTGATTTGTATTAGAGCGTTTGATACCATCCATCCACTAGGGGGCAGTTTTAATGTTTCCATTAAGTCATCTTTTTTACTCTAAGTGATGGAGAGTGCTCATTTCATAATTTTCTTGTTTAAATTGTGAGTACAAGATAATTGTCTACTAGTAAATATTACATAAAACAAGAAGACGAGGTAAAGAAGTTTCAGAAGTGACTAGAATCACAATCACTCCAAGAAGCTAATACACTACGACTCACTAATGCCCCTCCTGGTGATCTATACAAGCACACCCAAATCTCCAAATTCGCTCCTTAAAAGGAAAAGGCATTTCTATGTGGATAAAAAAATTCAGATACCTGCACTAAAATGTCAAGTTATTCCCAAATCTCCTTGGAGATTAATAAGAATTATTATTTAAATTATAAAATACTAATTTTCCATCCGAATGATTCTTCACTGAATCACTGAAGGGTTAAATTGATGGTTCAAGGTGAAGGTTTATGACATGTGATAATCTACAAGCAATTGGGCACATCAGGTTTTTAACATTGCTTATTAAAAATGAACTTATTATAGCCTGCTTTAAGTCAATAAGATATAATTCTGATTTAAATGCTCCTCTGTGTATTTCGGCTCTGTGCTGTGCACTGTGTCAGGTATCTATCGTGTCTGCTTCAATAACCAGACATTTATTTTTAGCTCCACAGGCCCTTCAGTAGAGAACAGCCCGGAGCGATGCAAGAGCAAGGTGAGAAATGTCACGCACAAGCATGCTCTTACAGAAACAAATAAATAAATCTACAATAAAAAATTATTAAACACATTCAATGAATATGAAAACTAAACACAAATAGATGTCATTAGATGTATTCAATGGTTTCCGAATGACCTTGTGTCTTTGTAGAGTGATGATGCTGACAATTCAGTCTTTTTGGTTCATTCAGTCCTTAAAATAAGAAATATTCCTTTGTTGATATACAGTCTCAAACAGATGTGTGTCTGTCTGAACCTCCTCAGGTTCCTGGGCTGTTAGATGAGCTCAGTCTGAGCAGTTCAAGCTCTACTGGGATCTGTGGTGTCCAGAGAGGCCAAAGCCGCACACTGACACTGTCTTCGGATGAGGTGAACCCACAAAAACAACAAGCTTAAAATATTGTCTCGGGAATATCTATGTAGATATGTGTTCCATTTATTTTGACAGCAAAACTGACATGTTCAATTATAAATAGTGCTATATTAGCTTTAAATACATACTTTAGGAGCAGTAGCATCCAAATATCACAAGCTCTTGCCTGTGTTTTGAATATGATCAGCATCTAGTGCTTCCATCTCAGAGAGGCAGTGGATCTCTCACCAGAACTTTCTCATTTCCTGTTTCCGGCACTTCCAGTCCAACCACAGACTCTCACAACTTAAAAAAACACTGAAATCCTTTTTTACTTACATGCTTAGTTCTGAAAAGTAGCTTGAAGCTCTTCTTGACAGAAACTGCTAGATGTGATTCTCCTATGACATGCAAGTCGCTTGGGATAAAAACATCTTCTAACTGCATAAATGTAAATAATGTAAATCTTAATGTCAAGTTTACAGCATTTTGAACAATAACACAAAAGTTCTAATCTCAAATATTGAACTAAAATTGTCCCATTCTGTTGTATTTTTAGTGTTGACATTTGGTGGGTGCTTCTCAAGTTTTAGATCTTTTTTTTTTTGTTGATGGTACAAAAATATAACATTGAGTGATTGTTTCCTTTGTTCTTTATGCTGCGTTCATCAGAGTCTGGATATGATTGAAGATGAGGTGAGGACCAGCTGTATTTGTATTTGGTTTTGATGTGCGATTTATTTCACTTGATATATATTTGAATCCATTGAAATTCAATATAAAATAGTACAAAAGTAAAAATTTGGATATTTTCTTGATTTTTTGCAAAACCAATGATCAGACAGCTTCATTGATCTCTGCCCTTGTTAAAAGTTGCCATCTCTGACAACCAAAGATCCATTCGTTGTATTCCAATGAGAGTAAAGGCACGCTTGGATGTGCCTAATGCACATGCTCTAAATGTTTGGATTTTAGTGCAGTGAAAACTGATGGAAAAGGTGCAGGAGTTCAAACAAAGAAAAAGGGGGCTCAGTTTAGAATAGAACTAGCATTTTTGTGTGAACGTGTGATATTTATTATTATTATTATTATTATTATGCCGATTTTGTGGCAGATTCTGGACGAGGCCCCTGTGCTGAAGCTGCAGTCGTGTCAGAACCGGAGTGTGAGTGAGTGGACCACACAGCAAGTCTGCTGTTGGCTCACAGGACTGAACCTGGATCAGTACGTCTCTATGTTTACTGCCAAGCAAGTGGATGGAGAAAAGCTCCTGAAGCTGGACTCCACTGCCCTCAAGGTCTGAAGTGAATTCCTGGGGCTCATATTAAATTTTTAAACCTTAATTTATCCTTTTAATGCCTTTTTTGTGCCTCAAGCTAAAAACACATTTGTAAGTGATTTTGATGCAGTTAACTTTTATAAATTTTTATGTAATCAATGCTTAATTTTTTTACATCGTGCATACATAATATTTACACATATTTATTAACGTTTTTGCATGTATTCAAGTATTAAAGTTTTTAGGCTACAATAATATTTTGAAAAAAATATTCATTAGATTTTTTAGTTTATATGCATTAATCAGTGGTTTGTTAACATTTTTATTCTTTAGCATGCATAAAAAAATGCTTGTTTAGCTGCATATTACATAATTGTCATGGTTATATTTAACCCTAACACACCTGTACACTAATTTATACAACAATAATTAACATGATTTTAAAATAAATGGTTTACTTATTTAATAAAGTCCATCGTTTTGGAAGATCTTTCAGACCCTGCTAACTTATGTTTCGTATAGATCTTTCAAACCACTTTAGAAGGTATTTTAAAACAACCACATGCAAAACCATCCTGCATACATCATACCTATCATCTGCTTCTTCTTGAAAATCGAGTTATCCAATGAGTGAGCTTCTTTCATTTGAACAGGATCTGGGGGTGGAGTCCTCTCAGGATCGGGGTCTCATTAAGAAAAAGCTAAAAGACCTGAAACTGTTGCTGGAAAAGGTTCGCCGAAACAGAGAGAAGATGGAGAAGCAGCACATGAAGGACCTGGAGAGGAGGAACAGCAGTTCCTCCGAACCACCAGATGGCGCTACTCAGTGATTGCTCCATCGTGATGAGTTCACTGCTTTACAGTACAGAAGGGGCTTCGTGCTTTTGAGCTGCCACTGGATCAACCGAAACCAAAATTTCCTGGAATTAAGTATTTTTACAGAACGATCGTCATTTTTGGTTTCCTTCATTTTGATCAGAAATATTTATTTGCATAAGGAGTATATGTATATATTGAATCAGAGAAAATGAACTAATGATGCTTCTACGACAGTTATTAACTCTGCATAACTAGCACTTTTAGACAATGTACATATGCAGAAATCATAAATGTGCCATTTTTTTTTATCAAAGCAGGAGAGTCTGTTCAAGGAAAGTGGTCTTTTTATAAAGATTTGACAAAGCACAGGTCATGTGATAGACCTCATCGAGTTTGAGAGCTGCTCACGAGAAGCACTGGAGTCACCAAATACTATTGTGAGACGCAGGCTTTGGTGGACAATGCGACCTGGCAGTATTCAAGTCAAATACATCCGATGTTTCTCCTCCTCATGTTCTTTAGAGGCAATTTCAGGAATCTTTCTTTTAAACTCTTCTCCAAAGATGCAAGACTCTTAACTGCAAAAGAAGAATCAATTAGAGGAGCTTCTGCCCCACATCCAGCTGCTTCTGCCTCTCTCCTGCTGCCTTTCCAAGTCGTGTTTGGGGCTTTACTTTGGATTCATGCTTTGTCTGTTTCAGAAGAGTTTCAATGTTGTTGAGCAGAAGATAAATGTGCACTTAATCAGCTCTAAAATCATGTTCAGCCATTTTTAATAATTTTAATATAATTTTTTTTATAAAGAATCTTCCCTTTTTTGTAAAACCAACCATCCGTCAAAGAATGATCAGTAGATGTTGCAATGTTTAAATGTTTCTGTTTGATGATGAGGATGTGGTGATTTACCTTCCAGTGTCATACTGTTAAATGGCTATTAATGTTTTTCAAATAATTTGTTTCACAGAGCTACCCTGAAATGTTTGATTTCTTGGACATTTTTCAGAAAATATGAATGATAACCCAAAAAGAAATTTTTTTCCACTCATAGTTAGTGGTAAATGTGCACTCCTCAGCCGGAAGCTGTGCATGGGACATTACTGAACATTCCAACACGACAACAGTCCAAAACACAAGGCCTTAACAAAAGTGAAGGTTCCTGATTGCCCATCTTAGTCTCTTTCAAACGTGCAGTTCATGGAAGACAACCCAAGAATTTGCTAGAGTTAGAGGCTTTTTTTTCCAAAGAAAACAGGGTTGTTTTACCAACAGAGAAGATAAAGAACCTCATTAACAACCACCCCAAGAGACTTCAGGCTGTCAGTCATGTTAAAGGGGGGAAAACACAATATTAAGAGTGTGTAAACTTTTGATCAGTCGTTTGGAAAGTTTCTGTGATTTAAAAAAAGAGTAAACACAGCTATTTGACAAAAAAATTACTCCACCCAATCCAGCGGGAAAAAATGTACAAACATTTTGCCATGGTATGTAAACTTAGGAGTACAGCTGTAATCTTTTTTTGTTTTAGTTTTATTGCAAAAACGCTTTTTTAGGTCTTGTTCTGATTTTTTCATTGCCTTTGATTAGTTTTGATTTATCTGTTCTTCAGAGTTACAGCAACCACACTATTTTCTCATCAGTGATACTTTACAGTGAGGGAAACCTGAAAATTTTTTTTTTTCTCTCTTAAAAATTCTGTAAGCGCTTATCTTTTCTTTGTTCAGGCAAAAAATGGTTTCCCTCGCTATAAATGATTCTTGTTTACATCTCAGTTGTTTCCTCAGCAACTTAGGCAGCTTCAGTGAGTGCTATTCAGAAGACAACAGGGGATTCCTGAAGGTCACGTGGCTTTTATTATAAATATGTTTAACGTTTGAAGTAATAATAGTTAAAGTTCAAACTAGTCTTTAATTGATTCTTGATTCATTTCAGAAAGTTTGATTGGGAAAATCTAGTTATACTTCCTTTAATGCATCCTTACAGTAGATTTAAACTGACTCTGGGATTAAAGGTAATACGTTGCCATTATCACCACTGACTTTTTACTTTATATTTGTTTACATTGAACACGAACTACAAATGCGTTTGTAGTGGTATGCAAATGTTTGGGAAAGTTTTATTGAATTTCTTTTAGAAATCATTGGTTGTCTGGATAAGTAATTTAAGTTAAACATATTAAATAAGAGACAAACACAGTATATGTTTTATGGAAAGTGTACAATAATTATTTAAAAAAATAGGCATATGCATAAATTTATTGACTCAAAATTCCTATATTTCTACATCTTTTTACAAAAAAACTTCCCCTAAACGCTTTCTATAGCTTCCTATTAGAGTATAGATGTTGTCAGAAGGTAATTTTGGACAGTTGTTCTTTACAAAACAGTCAGGTTTGATGGTTTTTGGGCATGGGCAGATTTGTGTAGGTCTACTACTTTAGGCCTTAACTAGAACTGTGATTCTGGTCTTCCAATTCCTCACAATGTTCCTCACAAAGCTTAAATCATAAGGGCATTGGCTCCCTTTTTGCTACTCTTTAAAGAAGATACAAAGAAAAGAAATACTTTACAATCATATATTATAAAACACTTTCTCATGATTGGATTCACCTGTGTATGGAGGTTAAGCATTACTGAGGTTATCAAGCCAACTTTGAGTTCTAATATTTAGTGCTAAAGGTATTAAAATCAATGACAATGACAAGGCTGCCTAAATGTATTCACATATTTAAATATTATAAATCATATTAACTTTATTTCACTTCTCAGATCTCACAGTTTGTCTACTAAAATATATATTTAACTCACATTTTTATCCAGACAACAAATGATTTAGGAAATACACACAAACAATGGACTTCAATGCAAACTGGTTTCCACAATCCTCCTTTTGTTTGACAGAAAGCTTAAAAAAGCTACTTTGGTAAAACCTTAATATTTAATACATTCATATTAACTGAACATTCATTTATAGTCTGTCATTAGTCTATTTATTTTTTTCCGAAATCAAAAGATGTGTTTGTAAATCAGGTTGCATTATTTATTTATTTATGAAGCAACAATAATCACCAAAATATATTTGACTTTGTGATCAACTAAATTAGGAGACTGTATATTTCAGCATTATCTCACTTTGATCAATGTAATTTACATGGTCGTCGTAATCCTATGAAAACCTTTCCTGTTCTCAGCTATGAATCAAATGAAACCTGCTGTAGATCCAAATATAACCTGCCTATCCATGTACTGACTTTTGTATTAGAGAGTTAAGCAATAGCATTTAAACCCGGCATTTTTTATCGAGCAAGACGGCAGAAGCCCGGGTCTGTTTGTCTGAATGTGTCTGCGTGCAGGGATAATCTGAGGTCACAAATGGCCTTCTCTTTCACGGGCTTTTAGGCATTTACACTGGATCTTAGAATCTGTCAGGGTACTGTATGTAGAGAACTGCACGCAACACCTGAGAAAGAAGCATTAACCTGTATTTTATTTTCAAACCCGCATGAGGGACCTCAATGTGCCATACCCATTCTCTCCCAAACAACTAAATGATGTCCTTTATTTTTGTTCATGGGCAAAATTAAACGCCTTCTGAAACTTTGTCTTGTGATCTGTAAATACACTTCAAATGACATATTTGGTCAGAAAAATACAACAAGGGATCCTTCCAAACTTGCTTTGAGTTGTTCCTGTGCAAATGTTTAAAGTGTTACAGGTTTAATAAACAATATAGTCACAGAAAGTGCATTAAAGGAACAATATTACATTCTGTTGTAGACACATAAATAACCTGAAACTGAATACGAATTGGTGCTAGTTACAGAAAAGAGAAAATCATGTCTGTAATTACGTCTTTTATTGAGTTCATATTTACTAGTCTTCAGTTAACATTTGCTAATGACCATTAAGTATGCTAATATCTTTTATTAATAAAATGTAAACTTTTTGCTCTTTATTTGGTGGACCTTCGTTGGGTTGTTTTATTTATGTATTACATTTATTTGCATACTTATAAATGCTATTCATCATAGCAAGGGTCTCTTGGAACCTGTTCAGCTTTATGTTGGCAGGAAGAAAAGAAGCTCATAATATAAACACAGGAAAAGAATAAGGTTCTCGTGAGAAGAACACTTTCTTACCAAGACAACCATCCGATAAAACTGGAATCTTTGTAGTTCCCTACTGCTGATTAGAGGTCAAACTAATAACTTAGTTTAAGTTGAGGCATCATGACATATACAATGTCTATGATGAGGCAGAGAGGTTCTCCCTGTTCTTTGTCTTCCATTTAATTATATTGGTATTTATTGTATTTTGTGTTACTTTTAAAACAAAAATCTCGCTTGTCCTCTTTTTTGTTACTATGATTCCAGACCTTCATGGAATATTATTTTGAATTTCAATCAATCATACTTTATTGTTTTGTTCTCACAACATTCCACTATAGCAATGGTCAATAGAGAGCACTTGAGTGTTGCCCCACCACTCACAGCTCCTTGACCTAAACATGAATAAGACTAGAAAATAAATACAAATATTTTGAAACTATTTATTTAGTAGTCACATTATTTAGAAGTTTTTTTTTTTTTATAATTCCTGTTGACTAGTTTCTGATTGGTCTGAGGTACATAAATGCCAATGTTTACAGAAATTGGAGGGCACAGTAGAATGAGCCTTTGCACAGTGGCAGCATTTAAATAGAAGAAATTGGGTGAGCACTGGGGCAGATTTGTGCCCAGAGTTTGCCTGGATTAACATACCAACACTCAGTTTGTTGACTGTGCCAGGGGAATTCATGCTTTCAGAAGACAATGTACCGGTACTCGTTTATCAGCTCTTAGTATGAAAAGACTTGGCTAAATAGGTGTGGTGAATCCAGAGCTTTTCTGCTTTCTTCGTCTCTTTTTCAAAAAACAGATCCATGATGGGTATTAAAATAATATGACTGATTTAAAGCACTTTTAAAGACAAAAAGATTTCACTCTAAAGAACAGAAATATTTATATTTAGAAAATGTAACTCTAAATTTTAAGTGCTTTGCAAGTTAAAAGAAAGAAATGTGATGGTAATAGTATATATATATATATACCTTTTTGGCAGTGAAGCGAAAAGTTCAGCAGCCGCCCGCCACTGTAGGTTTAATGAAGAGATTTTCAACTGTAATATTTAAATTCATTCATATATGTTATGTTTAAGCTGTTTCGCTCAATAGCTATCCAGTAATCGTCTGCTTAAACAAAAGCGAAATTTACAGCCTCGTAGCCACAGACGCCGCGCTATGTTTTGGCCTCCTCATTGCACGGTCTATTAATAGTAAGACTCAAGTGATTGTGTTTCACAGACACGCTCCAGAACCACAAAACTATCAGGAATCCGCTGCACATGTTGAGCTGTTGTGAGATATGAGCAGGCCTCGAGCATTTCTTGGTTTAGATGAGGACGACCGGAGTTTGTCGCGACGGGAAGCGGCGAATCTATTAAAATCGCGCTTTCTGGAAGCCGTGAGGCGTAACGACGCAGCGGAGGTGGCGCATATACTACGAACCACCGACATTGACATTGACACCGTGTTAGATGTGGAGGACCGTGATATGATTCTTGCTTCGTATAAGCAAGGTAATTTATTTCATGAATTACAAAACTTTCACAGTACTAGAAACCAAACGTTGATCGAATGCAGTTTGTCCTTTAACCTCAGGGTGGCGCCAAACTATTTTTAATCACGATTAGGTAACATTCACTACACATAATGCCCTATTTATTGTATATTTATCTTATAAATCGACACATACATTTTCCCATAAGCTAATTCATCGAATTCACCTCAGTTTTTACACAGTTTTCAGTGGCTTTCAAGCCTGGAGAACATCTTGGTCACCAATTTCTCAAAGAATTTGCAGCATTCTACAAGAACACGTGCGAGTGCAGGTAGCTGGCACTGCTGCTGTTGCATTCTACATAATTGTGTTGCTATGTGTACCAAGAGTAATAGCACACCATTCCTTTACAAGCTGCACAAATTCAACACTTATAGTCCAAAACTTTGCTACATTCCTTTTTAAAAATCACACTTGACAAAAGCAGAGTTTGTTCTATTTCTCACTTAATTAACATCCAATGATCATGCTAACGCTACATGAACTTCATTTTCATCCAGGTTACTGGTTACCAAGTTACAAACTAGAGACATCCTGGGCCATGGGTCTTCATGTGTGCATGATGTACAATGCACAAGACACTGCCGTAGTTCTTCTGCAGAATGGTGCAGCGGTCAATAGGAAACCGAATGGGAAGACGCCTCTCCATGTGGCCTGTACAGTGTCCAATGCTGACTGTGTGGCACTTCTACTGGAATGGGGCGCTCGGGTCAACAGCATGTCTCTGAGTGGGCACACTCCTTTACACTACTGCATTAAATCAGAGTCCCTGGATTGCGTCAAGCTACTTATGCTCAAAGGTTTGTGCATTAATTATGTTTACTCCAAAGATCATAAAGGTATCTATGCCCAATGATGGCTGGCCATCCAGGTTATTTACTCCTTAAAACAGAGATACACTTCTCCAGATTGTCATTATACAAATGCGGAAATTTTGTTCCAGATGAATGAATGAATAAAAGCTCTACTCTCTTGCAGGTGCAAACCTCAACATGGCCAGTGAGGAGAACCAGGACACCCCTTTGCATATGGCGGCTCGTCATGGCATCCCAGAGCTTGTAGCATTTTATATCACCCATGGAGCCACCATCAATGCCCTTAATGGCTACATGGAGACACCTCTGATCACTGCAGTATTCTGGGCTATGGACATCCGAGAGCGCACTTACAGCTCTGACCACCATCTTGTCTGCAGGATCCTGCTGGACAACCATGCTAACGTACACTCATATGAGGAGGACCGGAAAACCTCGCTGCACAAAGCCTGCTGGAACTGCGACCATGTGCTGATCCAAATGTTGCTGGAGGCTGGGGCAAACCCTAATGCCATGGATATCAACGGGTGTGCAGCGATCCAGTATCTGCTGAAGGTGACCCAGATCAGACCCTGGGCCATTCCAGAACGCTGCTATCAGCTGCTTCTCAACTATGGAGCAGCTCGAGTGTATCCACCACAGTTTCACAAGGTACATCTCAACAGAAATAAACACATAATGTTCAACAGATCAAGATAGAGTTCAGCCTATGATTGGGTCTCTTGCTGTTTTTTTCAGGATCTACTGTGCGTTTGGTCTCTTGGCTACCATCAATGCACAGTATAATCTTTTTGTTTGTCTCCAAGTAGGTTCTGCAAGCATGCCATGAATACCCCAGAGCAGTGGAAGTCATGCTCAACTCTTATGAACACATCAAGCACACCAAAAAATGGAGGACAGCAATTCCAGAAGCTGTATTTGAGGTCAGAATCAAGCTTTATTTCACAAGTTCACCCGTTGGTAATCATGCCTTGAAAGAAAAGAGTGCACATGGCAAATATGGAGACTGAAAAGCTATGTGCTCAACAAATCAAGAGACAAACAATCACTGAAACCATAAAGGGTTCAGGCAAGACCTGAGAAATAAATATAATAGCTCACCAGGCCACAACAAGCACCGAAACCAGTGCACTTAACTAGAGACGGGATTATAAAATCCTGGCACGAGGAAACCTTTCTACCTCAAAGAGAACAAGACAAGACATGATGGATTCCTGACATGCTAGGAATAATGGAATTCAATTCTTCGGAATAATTTATATGTTTTATTAGGATTTAAAACAATAACATTCTAGCAATTCAGATTGTCAGATTGATGGATTTAACCGTTTCTTTGTTCTTTTTTTTTAGCGGCACAGGAGTTTCTATGAGTCATTGTTTGCTGTCTGTACAAATACTCCACGCTCTCTACAGCATCTCTCCAGATGTGCTATTCGGGCCGTGATGTCCAAGCGCTGTGATCTGGGAGTCGATAAACTTGTTCTTCCTCTGTCTGTGAAGAAATATTTACTGCTGGAGCCGGTAGGGATCATATACTGAGGCCATACTCCAGCAAAATGTAGACTTTATCCTTTACAGCAGATCCTAAAAACCGTGGACTGGGTTAAACGTGTTCATGTTTCTTTTTCCACAATTCCAGGATTTAACACTTCTTTTACAGTGATCACTTGCATTTTCAGTATTTCATGTATTTCTTTAGTATCCTTGTTATGTTTAGATTTACCGTAATTGATGATATCCACTTAATTACTGTAGCCAAGGCATGTTCAAAGTTGTTATTGGGGCAACGGCACATTTAGTTCTAGCCCTGCTTCAATACACATTCCAGTCTAGAGTTTTCGAGAAATAATTCATAACCATGTAAGAAGACTCTGATAGCAAGGTTTAAAAAGAATGGATGGAAAATGCTGCTTTATTTAGCTTAAACATTAGAGATGCAGAACCAGGTTTTGCTGCTTTATTCAAGCAACTTGTATCTTACTGTTGTGATACTATTCTGTCTCAGACAATATGATCCTCAATTTGTTTTCTATTACAATAGCTTCAAACCCAGGAGGACCTTCATTAGTGTGATCAGATGTGCAAACCCCAAGAAGGTTGAAGCTAAACTGTACAGATCCTCCAGCAATGACTTTGGACATGTCTGCTGTAGGCTCTCATCTTTCCAGTGTCAATTCTTGTAGATTATGATTTAATCAGGGAACAATTGCAGCAGCAGAGAACAGGGTGAGCTGCAGGTGATAGGGATGAGGTGCAGTTCATGCTCAAATATTAAAAACTGACACCTTTTTCAAAGATCTTTCTTACAACAAATCTAAATTTAAAACCAGTTAGATTTGGAAAAAGCTTAGAGTGGAATAATTCAGTTACACTCATCCACTTGTTGGTTCATGTTTACTTAGAATTCACCCTAGCAACACAGTGTATGTGGTAAGTGTTGTTAACATACTAGGCCAGGTGTACAGGAACATACTCCGGGTGCAAGAAGTGATCGGAACAATGGAGAACACCTCAGATTATTGAAGCTTCAACTTTCATGCCAATAAAACGTAAAACTATTGTAACTATTGTATTTGTCTGATGAATCTTCATTGAAACTTTTGTTTGAGCACCTGGAAGCAATATTTGCAAGCAGACAAGATTCCTATGATCATAAACAGCAACTGAACACTGCTTCATTGGTTTGTCAAAGTCAAAAAGTCAAAGTCTACTTTATTGTCAATTCTGCCATATATACAGTGCATACATACAGAGAATTGAAATTGCAATACTCTCAAACCCTAGATGTGAACAAGTAACGTTTAACATTAACAATAACAGGACAGGACATTAGATAAATAATAACAGGACATTAGATAAATAGACCAAAAAATAAACAATAAATTCCTATGTGTATATACAAAAATACAGATATTACAGATGTCCAGTATGACATATGATACATATGAAGTATAAGATAAGTGACTCTTATATGAATAGACAAAAATAAACAATATTCCTATGTATATATACAAAATACAGATATTGCAGATGTCCAGTATGACATATGATATATATGATGTATGAGATAAAGTGACTTATGAGGATAAGTGGCAGTGCAGATAGTGCAAACCAGAGAAATAATCAGTGCAATTGGTGTGGTGCAAGACCTTAAAAATCTGCTTATGGGGACCCATGCTCAAAGAGTCAACATTTGTGAGGTAGATGGAAGAGGAGGGAAACCGTGGAGGGGTTCCGGGAGAGGGGGCAGAGTCTGGAGGGAGTTCAGCGACTTGACAGCTTGGTGCATGAAGCTGTTCTTCAATCTACTGGTCCTGGCCTGAAGACTGCGTAGTCTCCTCCCTGATGGCAGCAGACTGAAGAGGCTGTATGATGGGTGGGTGGGGTCACCAGCAATGCGGAGGGCTTTGCGGGTGAGACGGGTGGAGTAGATGTCCTGGAGGGAGGGGAGAGAGACACCAACGATCTTCTCAGCTGCTCTCACTATGCGCTGAAGTGTCTTGCGGCAGGATGCGTTGCAGGCTCCGTACCACACAGTGATGCAGCTTGTCAGGACGCTTTCAATGGTGCCTCTGTAGAAGGTACCTTTGTAGAGTACTGAAGTATATCATTTATTTATTTTTGACTTCATCATTTGAAGAAAGATAAAATAACGTGGATAATAATACCAAATTTGAAATGTAGCCACTGATCTGTCTTTGACAATTCCTCTTTTGCAGTTGAAAATGTATTTAACCAAATTAATAAAGCTAGAAACTACCAGTAACCATTGTATGAAAAAATACTCAATGATTTTTGCTTTACAGTATTCGTCAGTATATCATTTAGTTTCTGAGATAGAAGGAAATTCTGAAGGAACATTTGTAGGCTGTTAAAGGCATGGTGGACAATTTCTGAGAGCTGTTGAATTTACCAAAACAAACACCCCTACATCAAAAGGACCATACCCTATTTTGATTGCTGATTGGCTAAAATGTGTGCTGTTGAATTGTTAATCATGACCCATTAAAGAAGAATCTGGAAGCAAGGTCTAAGATGATTTAACAGAAAACACGGCTGCACTGAGGAAAGTGAGAGACAAAGGTGGCAGGGGGAAGGGAAGAAAAGACAGGCTTCAAAGAGCCAAGTGGCAGGAAAGAGGGCACTTAAAGAGCTTTTAAATTCCTGGTTGTTACTTAACGTCCTGTTTGTGATGTAACTTCCTGTTCTATCTCAGAAATGAACCTGATTATAACATATTTTTTCCATTTCTTGTGTTTTCAAAAGCATATAAGGAAATGAACAGGTGAACGTTAGAGCTAGCAAGGTGGCCAAGGATGCAGATTTGGCCAATTGCAGTAAAGATGTGGTGAGGAATCAACTAGAGCAGTTTCTGTTGTTGGTGGCTGAAAGGTGTTTAATGTTGGCTACATCCAAAGCCCTGTAGTTTGGCCCATGGTGCACTAGACTGGTTTTGCTATTTGGATTTTGGAAAGTTTCTTTCATTACATTTAAAATTGTATTTGACAACAAACTTGAGACATTATTTCAGCATAGTGGCAGATTTAGGCAGTGCAGGGAAAATTATGATATTGCAACAGTTGTGTGTTTCTGGGGTAGAGAGGTCATTGTGTGGGTGACTGACAGGTCAGGTGGCGTAGTTATGAATCTTAAAATAGCTATTTTCCACACAGGACAGGGTTTCGGCGAGACAGCTACCAGATCAAGAGGTTTAAGATCAACTGGAGGACGTGACGAAGAAAATTGGGATCATTTTGTTCCAGACCTATGGCTTCATGCCAAAAATAAATGTGCCATGATCCTGCTTTTGAGAGCTGTCCAACTACCGTTCCTCCGAGAACCCATTTTAAATTATTAATGTAGCATCAGACAGATCATTTCTACTCATTTAAAAAGATTTATAAGCACAAACTATTACTAAATTAAAATTAACCTATTGACAATAAGATATTAATAAAGGAATATCTTTAGTGTGTATACTTTCTGAAGAATTATATCATTTCAGAGGAGTAATAATTTCATTTTTAGAATTAACTGCTACTAATTTTTTCATTATTCAGATAGAAAAGTGTGTAAATATTGCAATACTCTTTAAAAAAAAGGTTCTTCAGTGGACCTTCACTGGTTCTTCACAGATTTGAAGGTGCTATACAAGCACCTTTTTGCCCTAAAGAATCCCTTAAGCTTTTTTGGTTCTTTGTAGTTTTTGAGATACTGCAATAGCACTTTGTAAGTGTAAAGAAATTGTTGTTTTTGGCACTTATGGCACTTATAGTCATTTTTAATATGCTACGTACAGATGCTGGTCATATATACCATGCCAAAGTTTATTTATTTTATACAATTGATGGCTGGTTCTAAGTAGCATCTTTGAAGATAAGTGTTAAAGGGCACCAAAAAATGTTCCCATAGAACACCAGATAAAGAACCAGATTTGGTTCTACCGGTATATAGAACCTTTTTAGAGTGTATAAGTCCACATAATGAATTATGTTCCCTCTAAAAACATTTGCTGTTCATGTTATTAAAATGCCAGTAATCTAATTTCAAATGTATTTGTATCTAGAAGTTGTGAATACTAATACAGTATATTAGTTAGACATTGATAGATAAAGCCATGTTTATGATTCACAGAAGAACTCAAAGAATCCATCAATGAAATCCAAAAGCAAATCTTTTTTTCATATCATTGTTTGATTAATCAATGAATTGGCACTCGTTTATTCTGGTCTTGAAATGAAAAATTGTGAAAAGCATCCAATGACACAGATGCTTCTCTATGAATACAGGACTGTGTTCTAAAAACATTAAGAAGCAGATGTGATTTCACTCAGATGACGTTTGTGAGGTATGAACAAAAAACATCAACAAGAAATCAGCGTAACATTACAACAGGAAATGTACTAAAGGTTTGTTCAAATACATTTCAGTTTAACACACTGCTGTGAAATTCACTCGAGTTTAGATCTTGAGAGCCCTTAAAAAGAGCAGATCCTTCATTATGCTTCAAAACTCTAAATATTACATTAAAAAGAGCAATGATAAAAACAAAGAAAGTAAATCAGCACAATCCTGAGATATATTTAAAAACAAGAAATGTGTTTTAAGGCAAAATATTGAAAGTCTCTTTAGTGTTCTCATGCTAGAGAGAAAAGCGCTAATTGTTTATTTTGTTCATACTCTATCATACCTGAAATGTGCTCCCATCCAGCTCAAATCTGGCAAAACAATACACGTATTTTGTGGCCATAAAAAGCTTCACATTAAACACCAAAAATAGTTTTATGGTTGTTAACCACAGGACTCAAATTTCCTATATTATAAATATTTTGTAGTCATATACCGCATACATAATATCACACCTAATCTTGTTTTGAAATGCATTATAACATAATAAATACATTTGAAAGGATTTTATGACAAAAAACATTAGATAAACACAAAATAGAGCTTGGGGAAATCGTCACTTGAAACAATGCTTACGATATTTTGCCAAATGAAATACTTTTGACAATCACTTAATTTAATATTCTTTTGAATAGTTTTTTTCCTCATCACTTTTCTTTTTTTGACACTGAATGGAAAGCATGCTTTTACTTGATTTAAACTGTTTAGTTTCTTTAGCATGATGTCGGTCTATTTAAACCTGTAGTTTGCGCAATAACCACCGGTGGCGCTAAACATAGAGTTTCTTCCCTTGGCCACTATGAAATGTGTACATAAAATAATGTAGCATCACACATCGCATCACATTTTACATTTAAAGCTAAATGGAGTGTTAGACAGAAGGTCCAACGGATACCAGAACATCTCAAGGTTACAATACATAGCTATGGCAAGTCCAACGTTTACATTCTGTATACATTTCAACCAAGGGCACGAATAAAGTTGCTTCAGGCTGATTCTTCCAAAAAGTACCAACCAATAAACCAAACTACTTTGAAAACTTGGCCCCAAAAACACAAGTGTGCAGTCTTCAAAACACATTCAGAGTCAGTTACAACCAACTTTCCTTCGGCCGCGTCTCTGACAGCCCCGAAGAAAAGTTTCCCATGAAACCATATATGAATAAATTAGCACTATAACATTGTGTGATGTTTTACAAACAATGCACAATGTGGAAGACACAGAATGCCATTTTTCCTCAGATTGTAACATGAATTAAGAAAAAAGGACTCTTCTAGTAATCCCGTGCTACTGGAACCTCCACGTTCCCAATTGAACTCCTCAATTGGCTCGGCATGTGTATAGAATGAGCTTCTCATCTCTCTTAAACACTGAAATCATACTTTCCCAGTTTCTTGGGCTCACTGCTTGGGATGCACCAATCATCCGCCTCTGTGCTCGTTTGATAATGCCTTAAAGCTGATTTGTTGAACACAGGAAGCCTCTCTATCGATTCAGTGGATAAAGCCTGTAAACAGGGGACAAACAAGATTGTAATAACAGATAATGATGTAGGAGCTAGCGGTGTAGATTACCTTTAGATATATGACTGCCGACGTGCCGTATCCCTCCATAGAGTAGAGCTGCAAGTCTCCCTGGAAGTACTTAGCATAGAGGCGGGAAATTGGAAGACCGTACCCAAAGCCAGCCTGTGAAGAATAATACACCAGTACATTACAAGATTGCTCTGATGTAAACGCCAAACTGAACAGTGGATAATTCTGCTAGCTTTTAACCCTTGAGATCACATATTACTAGATAAGATGGCATCACAGCACAGCAGTTAATCACTAACATTATTTAAACAGACTCTTACCAGGGGGGCATTGCGGGTGTCCTCCGAGACAGGACTTGGTGCGGTTGAATACATGTAGCTAAAAAGTCGCTCAATTTTCCTTAAAGGAACCCCACCTCCTCTGTCAGACATCTAAACGAATGCAACAAACATGTAGACTTTTGAAAGGGTCTTTGAGTTAAGAGTGGAAATCCACAATTAGCTTTTGATAAACAGAGGAAGTATTCACCTTAATGGTCACATCTTCTCTTCCCAGAGAAACCCTAAGTTTGATTGGTGGCAAATGGAGACTGGTCTCATGGGTTTCCACTGTTGCTCTCATGGCATTCTGTTTTGGAAAATAACAAAATGTAGGACCTTCCTTAAACACATTCATGTTTAGTTTTGCACTGATGGATGTTTTTTTTAAGATACACATGACATTTAAGTCCTCATATGTCATTAATGGTTTTCAACAGCTTCTACAGTTGATGGGAGAATATTGATTAGTGGTTAATCAAGAGACTGTTATTGGATATTAATTCATAACCTATTAAAGACGACTCTGGAAGCAAGGTTTATGAATATTTAACAGAAAACACAGGGTTATTGAACTAAACACATGCTGCACTGGGAATATAAACGATCGGGGGTGGGGTGGGGGGCTAATTCTAGACATTACGTACATTTATGGTAATGTCTAGACACACAAATACTCATACTACACTCCCCAATGCCATGTTTAAGCTAAATATAGTCACATTTTCTGATAAATCTTCTTAAACCTTGCTATTAAGAGTCTCCTGACTTGGTTTTTTAATTAATATTGATTTACCAATTTAACTTAATTCTACAATAATATAGGTTAAACTGGAAAAAGTATTGCGTAACAGTTTGGCTCATATGATTTGTTCTGTGAATTGATCCACTGAAACATTTACCAGCTAAAGCTGACATAATACGAATTAAATGCATTTGGATGCACATTGATATTTCTTCAAACTAAGAGATTCATTTCTTGTTCTGTAGTATGTCTTTCACCACATTTCTATTAGCTTTACGATTTCTCTTCATATACGATTATAGTGTGTATGAGTATGTGTTTGTATTATTACCTTGAAAAGCTCAAAGAGCATGTGGTACAGATGGGAAGGCACATAAACAATGTGGATTGGCTCATTGGGTCCTTTAACTACAAAAACAAAACACTGATTCAGTGACAGGCTTTTTCTTTTGAAGATTATTGCAAGAAAGCACTGCAGAAATCAACCCTAGCTTCTGCTTAAACTGTTCAGCTACTGCAAAAAGTACAGTATGTGACACAAGTTAACCTGGCAAATTTTTTACCATGCATTGCTAAAAACGTTGACCTAGCAAAGTACTGCTCATTTAACCTTGTACAATCTCCTTGCTTGGCATAACAGAACAGAGTGCCATTAACATATTTTAAAAATAAAGCCAGAGATCAAGTCAAAATTTTGGCACACCACTGGAAAGAGGTGTTTACATTTTATAAAAGTAAATTTAAACTAAGGACAACAAAAACATATGATGTAACAGGTCTGTTGGAATGAGTGGTTTCTGAAAAACAATTTAGGAAAAATTAAACTTTGGTTAAACCACATTACTTTATGTTAATGACATTGACAGTAGTTTTCGTGACCATGGAATCATTCAGAGGTTTCTGAAGGTTGATTTTTAAATCTAAAATGTGGCATCGTCAATGGTCAACCATCAAAGCAATGCGTCACTCTAACATAACGCCACAAAACCGAGATGTCCCAAAGACGCAGAGTTCAACTGCTTCTGAAACAAATAGACATCTCTCCTTCTCTTCATCTCAAAACTGTTTTTGTTTTTCAATGATGGCTTCAAAAATAGTTTCAAAAATTGGTAAAATATTGTAATATATTGTGATACACTGTGAGTTTTAAGAAAGAATTCTCACTCACAGTTCACTTGCTTGATTTCCACTTCAGGGGAGGTCAGATAATACTGATCACACAGCAGCTTGGCACTTTCATACGCATCTAGAAAAAGAGAGGGGGACATTAAAACACAGTCCTTGCACATGCATGCATCTATGCAAAAAAAAACCAAAAAACAGTCTTTATTACCTTTCACAACCTCCACCACATCACAGCTTGGGTCAATGCTGCCAATGTGTTTGGGATGGGCTGGATTGGTGCTACCATCAAAAATTAACGCTGAAATAAGTGCACAAAAAGAACATTTTATAGGCGTTCTTGACTGCTATGATCAAAATAAAATACAATACAAAAAGTACCTGTGAGTTAAATATTATAATATCAACTTAGTATAATGTATAGAATTTATATCCGTACTACCTACCATATCAAGCATTTTATAAAGTTGCCAGTTGATGGTACAAAAATATGTAGAATACTATTGTCTGAGATAGACGGCAGCAGCACAACTAGGGTCTGTCCTTTTTGCTCTGCAGATCATGAAGCTCTCTCAGGGTCTACTGTTTCTCTCCCCTGATCTGCCTATTTTCTCATCACAGCATGTAATTTAGTTAAATAAAGCCATATTTTCTGTTAAATCTTTCTAAACCTTGCGTCCAGAGTAATGGGTTATGATTAATAGTTCAATAACTCTAGTGAATGTCCTGAACACTTACAGTGCTGGTTCATTAGCATGCGTGAGGAGATCCGGCTCGTGTAGAAGCGGTCCAGAAAATACTGGACATTCTGATAAGTTATAGGATCCACCCCAATGGCCTCTTTGTACTCCAGCACTCCTTGGGCCATGGTGGGCACCACGTTATTATGCCGATTCCTCACATTGATCAGCGCCTCTGTGAATCTGAGAAGTTGTGTGGTTAAGAACACAAATGGACATTACCCTAATACACATAGTTATAGTAATGTGATTTTCTGTGTATATTCCAAGCCTACAATAGCTAGAGACAGAGTACACCTTGAACACCTTTTTTCCTCACCATTCATTCCTGGGGGAAATTTTGGTCTCTAATTCACCAGAAGCATGCTCTTTGATTATACAGTAAAGCAGAGAACCAATACTACATTCAAGAAGACAAAGGATTAAACTGCAACTATCACACAAGCACACACACGCACACTATAGAGCTAATACACCCTGAAAAAAGGCCAATGTAAATACAGTAGTTGAGATAAATAGCATTCAACAAATTAAGATTAAAACAGTATATTTATTGCAGAACTTGGTTTGTACTTACTTAGTCAGGATCTTTTTATCATCAGGGTCTTTTTCCAAAAAGTCCACAAGCTCCATCAGACTCTGTGCATACCTGTTTTCGAGGATATGAATGACGTGTTTAATAATTTAATAACTTTAAAACAAGACATTATTATCTAAAATGCCTTAGTTTTGAGGAGAAAAAGTGCAAAGAGTATTTGTATATGAAATTATAACCAAAAACTTAACAAATTAACAAAAATAAATGGAGATTATGCAACTTCCTCTTGCTGAATGGGCACTGTGTAGTTTCCCATGTGAATTGGAATTGCTAGAGTGGGTTTTTCCTCTGGGAGCTCTGGTTTTCACATACGTCTTCCACATGCACCCTAGGCTAACGATTACATAATTTATTAAATATTCTATAACATATTACATTATATTACCTATTACATAAATGATTGACAAAAGCACTATCATTATTAAACCCTTAAATGTCACTTAAATACTTATGGTATGAGTTGAAACACCTGCACAACTATGGCCTTATTTCTATCAAATTATAAAACATTTTAAAAAGTTTATTATTTTTTTTGTGTTAGGGTTAGGGTTAGGGTTAGGGTTAGGGTTAGGGTTAGGGTATTTTGTTTGTACGACCCCAGCTTCTTTTTTACAAATATTTTTTCATTACATTACACAATAATTCTACATCAAACCTGAAATTCTACATAAAATACAAATTTGAGTAATTTTTAACTGCAAAAATATAATTTTTTTTATAAATAAACAGTTTTTAGGTTTTACAACAAAAATCAAAAGTGTTGAGACAAAATAAAAATCGATAAATCCAATAAAACCAAAGACAAGTTCAAAACAATGAGAAAACTATACTAAAAAAAACAGGGGAACCTCTCTTAAAACGTAAATAATGTTCCAATCGCTTTTTGTACCATTGTGTTTTTATTGTGCAAAACGTTAAAACACAAGCCATATCACAGGTCTTGTGCTTCCCAGAGTTATCCCATCTTTTCACCACTAGATGGTAACGATTCTGGGTCTGTAAAATGACACTGAAAGATAATCACGCATTTACCTTGCCTATTATGTGCCATACTTTTGTAATGCTCATTAAATCAAAATATAACCTTTTTGGAACCTACACATATTTGAAATCAAAATTAAAAAAATAGGCGAAATGCGTCATTGCTACTTATTTCAAAACAGCCGTTGTGATTGGCACACATACACTGGTTTAGGGTTAAGATTGTAGAAAGTTGCCTAAAATTTTTCTTTGAGCACTTAGTATTCCACATAAATCTGATAAGTTAATAGCACAAGCAGCTTGCTTCAGGGTTGTAGAAGTTTACTTTAACCACTAATCTCTTCACTGTTTTCCCCAAGATAAAATAACTTGAAAATAATTTAAAACAGACATGTGTGTACTAGAATTTCACAAGCGTTTTCTGAGGCAGTAGAGAGTAACATAGAGAGAAACACTAAATGAACAGAACTGTAATAGATGAGCTTTAATGTGCCTGAACATCACAGTTCTCTTCTGTGTCTGTGATGTGTGTCAGAGGGCATGTGTTTGTGTGTGTGTGTAGAGCTACGAAAGGTTACAGTGCACACTTGTTTGTGTACAGTGTCTCATGACATCTGACACGCTGTTGCCTTTCGTGGAACACACGTGAAAGTTACATTTAGCTTTACATTGATCTTGAGCATGATTCAAAGATTCTCAAAGAAAGTAAATAGATATTTGAAGATGCACGGCATAGATCTTTTATACGGATGCTAGAACTGCACACATATCTGTAGTAGTATGGAAAAGATAAGAATTTGTATTATGAAATTATTTTGCATTCAGCATCGGAAACTATTCTGCAAAGTTAGCGGAAAACTGATGGTTTACATAACAGCCAACATTACATAATTTTAATAGATTCCAGTTGACTGGTAAAACACAAAGCCTGCCAAACCTTGTCATAAAACAAAGGGCAACAAACACAACAGTGTTTACTTCATGAACCAATGTGTCTATTAAAATAATGCATTCAAAACATAGAAAAAAGTTTCATAATTTTATCCTGTACACACTTTATAGTAGCGTATACTCACTGGTAAACTACTGTATTAACAGGACTGTGGAAGGTTGTTTTCAGGAGAGAAAACAGCAAAGTGTGACAGGAAACTGTAAAGGGTTTAGAAGGTGAAACTCTGACCACATCCTCATGAGAACAGCTTTATTGTGCCACACATGTCTATAGTTAATATGTTTAGAAAGGCTCATAGAATCAATCTAATTGTTTATGCAAGTGAGTCTTAAAATCTAGGTAGAAAACCAAAAAAAAATCCAAGATATACAAAATGCTTTACTGATGGTACGTAAAACTAGGGCTGGGCGATTTGGCCTAAAAGCAAAATGTCGAATACTTCGAACTTGATTAGGTCTAATGAATGATTATTTATTTCTTTTCCCTCGTAGTTCACCGTCAGGTTTTGTACAGTAAATATGCTTTCATATCACAAGTGAGTGATGTTTGAATGATGTTGACTATTCATGCGGTAGTGTTTTTAAAGGGAAAGTAATTGAAAAATTGATTTGAACCCTATTGTAGTTGCTCAGCGCATTGCAGTTTGGAGCATTATTTATTTTCGAGGGTCTCGAAATGTGCTAAAAAATTCACAGAATTCCACACGTCAGGACTGATGAAAATTAACGTCTGATTGTGGTTCGAAAAGTGCTACAGGAAACCTGTTTTTAGCTTATGGTGAGCTAACAGTTTGTTGTGCGCAAATGAAATTTTCAAAATATGTGTACGTACTAAAACTTAAAAACAACTAAAATGAGTTGCGTTTCCAAAATCGACAGGAAGTTGGTTATTTTGCAAAAACTCTAAACATGGCTACTTAAACAAACTCCTAGAGATTTTATCTGTTTGTCTCCAGGCTCCATTAGTCTTATCCTAAGGCATATGGGATGTTAAATTTTGACTTTATTAAACTATCTGCATATAGCGACAATTGAAAAACTAAACTTACTCGTACACAGGAAGTAGTTTTAACAGCAATAAAATGTCTGATTTCAAACTTGCCATGTATGTTAAGAGCCCATGCCTATAGACATTGATATAGCAACTTACAATATCAGTTATAACGCAACCGGGTGGCCAGTGGTAACACAGCATTTATCATTGATTTTGCACCAATTTTCAGATTTGTAAGAATGTTGTCCAATACAACAGAGCAATATTAATTCTCTTTCATAGCACCACCTGGTGATCTGGCATTATTTTGTGGTTTACATTATGTAGTTTGCACGTTGATTGTGAAATGTTACACAATCTCCTAAATAAGAACTGGTCATAGCGCAGGGTGCAAACATTTGGAAACAGAGGGGCTAAAGCGCCTAAGGTGAGAGAGCCCCTTGTTTGCTGCTTGCCAGCATAATTATTTTTTTTTTTTTTACATTTCACGGCCAAAATCTTCATAGGAACTGCTACCACTGATCAGACCCAAAGCCCCAGATTTAGCCTTTGAGGAGACTAGGAGGTAAGTGGGCATGAACGATCTTACCAGCTCTGAAGCAGCTTGAGTGAAGGAGTGCTTAGGAGTTTGTCTGGAAGGAAGTCAATCTCCTTCATGATGTTTGCCAACCGCACAGGAAGCTCCTGCCGTAGAAACATGAAGGAAGTCTTCTCACAAGCATTTGCAGATCCTGGGGGAATAAATGGACTGGGTTCATTTCACTCTTGAGCAATCATATACATGTAAATGTCTAACCTCTATACAGCCATGTTGAATATCTATAAATGAAGTGTCCCATGTCTAATTGGTCACTCATAACAGCACTTGTCAATAGTAACTAAATAACTTTTTTTTGTATTTCATAGTCTTGTATTTATTTTCTACAGATAAATTGTCAATATTAATGGTGTATTTGTAATGATGCCTTGGATAAAATGCTGTCTTTGTGTATTTTTGATCACTTGTGAAAAGTAACTATTGACATTTTTTATACACAGCCAATCTCTCCACTGAGTCACCTGCAAACAACCACACCAATAAACCAGTGCACACTTACAATTCAACACCTACAGTGAAAAGACTCTGTGAGAGATGTCAGACCTATAGTTCACACCCCCTGACTCTCCAAGATTGGTTTCTACGTCTTGGATCTACTGTGTTCTCTACTGGCCACTCCATACTTACCTGCTACACACCAGTTCATCTTTGAAGACATTAGGGTCCACTGTTCCCCTGTGAACACTTCCTGTTTACCTGGTACAACACTGAGTGTTGTTCCTTTAAAACATGTTTTATCTTTATTTTTTATCTTGTTTTATTTGCATTTGTGTGAATGTAAATAAATATAGTATGAAATGTAATCTCATGCTCCTCTGCATTCATACATTTAAAACAACGTCAGTTAAAGTAGACTTTTCTAATGGTTTTATATTTAGGGTTGCTTCATATTTTCATTTGTATTCAATATTTGAAAAATCTTGGTGGAAATATTGATGCATATAGGGATTTCTGAGTTAGAAATTGGCATTGATGCTGCTGTTACTTGGCTGAGTTTTATACTACATGATAAGAGTCCTCTATTAAATATTTATAACAATTGTTATTACATCTGTTTAGGGAACCGAATGTTTTCACGCACCGCTAGGATGTATATACAACGGAAGACTGTTTTTAGAAATGTAACTATTGTAGTGTATACATGCTCATAAAAGATATTGAAAAACAGCATTTCTAGCTGACTCTCCATCTCGAGCAGGTAAACAACTCACCAAAGTCAATGAACTGTTTCATTGATAGAGGGGACGGTGAATACTTGGAAAACCTGTCCACTTGTTTGGGTATATTCAGCTTTGAGCTGTTCTTCAGCATGATCTGGGCGAACTTCATTTTGATCTTTCAGCGGAATCCACCGATGTTCATATATTTCCTCGAGTCGTTGGATGTCCTTGTTTCTTTAGGATCACTTCGCTAAGTTTGACATTCTCGCTCAGCCTGTTACTTCATCGCATAAATGAAAATATCCATGCAAAATCCACTTTCACCGGACTGTCACATGGAATTGTCCTATAATGTGTGTTAATCTGACATTGCTCAGTTGTAATGACCAGCACAAGGTTGAAAACGGGGTAAAAAAACAAAACACAAGCGCACACGCGCGAGCGCGCGAAGGAGGGGAGAGGGGGGGACCATCTATGCTATGCATAGATATTCAAAGTATAGGCTCAACAGGAACCTCAGTCTTTTTTCAGTTCTTACAAACAAGGACTGAGGTATTTTTATTTGTTTTATTTTATATAAAATACTTCATATTAAAAAACAGGACATTTGTTTTTCATCGCAAACTTCAGAAAAATGTAAATCGGTGTCTACGTACAGAATGTCTATGTTAAACTTGCCTTTGACGCATGCGCAAAGCTGAATTAGAGCAAAGGTCTTTGGGAGTGGGACTGGCGGCTGAGACATTTTTTTTCTTGAACACATTTCGAGTGATGCATTGTACAGTGTGTCCTACATCCTATACAAAGCTTACGGGACAGTATGTTTAGTATAACCTCCAAAATCCATTATCAATCTATATCATTCTTATATAGACAGGTTTTTAAAACAAGCAACCATTCCTGATGTAAACACATTGAAACGAAATAGATTAAAACAATCTAGTCAAATACACCATTTAAATATCTGTTAAAATGTAGTCACCTTTATGTTCGAATAATAATTATAGGTCTATATAAGGCAGTCTACTTTTAGTAGCGAATAGCTTCAGACTGCCTGCAAAGTTTGCAGAAATTGATCATTTCTACTGTTGCGTTGTTCCAAACATTTTTTTTTACACATCACACAACTTTTGTTCGTGAATATTGAGTGTATGCTCGGATATGTTGACAATTGTTGGAATATATGACAATTATTGGGTTGCAATAATAATCTGATTTTTGTCTGGTCAGAGGAACTCTCAGGATATTTTTAGATTGGCTTAGTTTGGACCACGACTCCATCTTGTGGTGTAAAGTGATATATAAGTTTGTATTTCATATGCATAATAATGTTTACGTTTAAAAAAATTCTAATGAACTTCCGATTTATTATTTTATGTAAAGTTTAGATTTTAAAATATTTGTATTTTAGAATATTTATTAGAATTTTTTACATCCATTTTACTTGGACATTTATGTGAATGAGCAGGCTTCAAAATTATGCAATCTTTTTATACAAAATTTTACAGTAACAGTTTCCTTTATATACAGCATTATATAGTTAACAAATTCTAAGCAATTTAACGTGGATGTAAAATGCAAATCGGGCTTTGTTCAAACGGTTTCTCGTACTTGTTTGATGGTATTATCGGTACATCTTTTTATACTTCCCACATAAAGTGACTTACTATGAAATACAAGTTTCTGACATGAACATTTAACGTTGAAAAAAATGAAATGATATGGCATGACACTGAGACAAACCTTTTCAACCATCAGAAGGTATAATTCATAATTTATTACATAATTTTAGAGTTTTGCTGGGCTCTGAAAAATTCCTAACAGTTCTTCTATCATAAGAATGAAACTGGTCACTAAAAGCATAGAATCAGACACGCATAAAAAGCTCACGAGAAATGATAAAGTCTTGACACTCAGAGACTGATTTCCCCCATCAGTGGTTTTTCTTTTTCACTCTGTCTGGAAGTCTTTGGATTCTGTTGAAGCTTCAAAGAGCTGATTTTGTTGTCCAGCTCATCCATAAAACCCTCATCCACTGACTCACTGTCTCTGTCATCCTCCAGCCTAGTGCCCTCCGCAGGGAGGAACACATGGAGCTGTGTTCTGGATGAAGATGAGGAACAGCTTATGGCAGAATGCTGGCTGAGAACACAGGTGGTTCCCTTCACAGATAGGGTCTCCAGGTTTTGAGGCAGTTTGCATCTACTCACCAGTGGCTGGAGGCCCCGGTTTTCCCGTATCCGTCGAGTAAATGTGTTTGAGGGTTTCGGTACAGGTTTCAGAGGCTGAGAGAAATGTAAATAGACATGATGATGGCTCTCCGGAGAGATTTTAGGGGTCTCAAGGGTCTTATTTGAGGGCTGAGATGAAGCCTGATATCGATAAAGAGCTTGGTGAGATTTTGAATGATCCTTGAAAGATGCTCTTTGGTCTGGGGCAAAGAGGGCAGGCTCACTGATGCTGTGAAAACAGACAGAAGGCGATATTTGAGGGACGCTTGAGCAGAAAATATTCAGAGCAAGCACTAAAATAGCTTTTAAATGTTCAATGCCGTATGACCACACTCACTTCATCCAACTCTTGGTGATTTTGAACATTGTCTTCATGGAGTTCGAGGTTTTAATCTTCAAGTAAAACTGGAAAAATTATATTTTAATGATTGGTGGTACTTTTTTTCTTATTTTCCTTTATTTATTGGTACCCAACCATTGTTTTTTCAATTCTACATTAAAAAGGGCTCCAACAGAGTAAATTTAATCCTATATCTAAAAGTCTATCACAAATAAGAGGCTAGACAGTGGCCTTCTGGATTCAATTTTGCACATTCTCCTTGCGCTTGCATGGATTTCCCCCAGCTACTCTATTTTCTCCCCAAAGCCAAAGTACACGGTTCAGGTTATTTGGTTACTGTGGACCTACGAAGAAATTATGTACCTTTCACCAAATGTTTGCTAGAGAACCCCATGATCCTGACAATATACGCTGGTAAATAAATGAATGAATGTATGACGTAAACATAACAATAATTAAATTATGGGAGAAAAAAAAAGACAAAGTCAGAAGTAGAGGCATAAACTCAGAAATTTGTAAATTTATTTTACATAATCGGTTATTTTGTGGTGGTCTGCGATGCATTGTCAACATAAAACCCCATTTTTAAATGCAATTTCTTATGATTGTAACGTTTGATTGCTCAGCCAGAGAAAATCCTAGACCTTTGCACATTTTATGGGTTGGGCGGCACTCTAGACTCACAGAAGTGAGAGAGCTTGTGAACATGAGCTCCTGTCACTAGAGAATCAGTGTAATATAGCTGCTGCTGCTGCTGTTGTTGTTTTCTTCCTATGCTGGACGATTATTTCTCAGGTTTCAGCAACATTCTCCATTGAGTCGAGCGGATTTGACACTTCCTCTCACTGACTGGAAAAGCTTTCTGCTCACATATCAAGTCTAGTCTAACCTAATATCTAATATTAGCCCAACGTAAGCTTTTTCTCTAGAATTGAGAAAACAATGTGGTAAACACTTTAGAATACGGTTCTTTTGTTAACGCATAACTAAGCTGTAGTTACTGCAAAACTAACTAGCACTAACACTAACCATTACCATTCACTTTTCAACATCTAACGCCACGTTAACTACCATTATCTAGCAGTAGCTATACAATTTAGCCATAACTCCGATTACCAAATCAAACAAAGTCATCAATAATGTTTGATTTCACTCATGGCCGCTTTACTTAATCAATAACTGCTAATTATGCTAAACTAACTCAGCTCTGTGAGGCAACACATTTCCCTTCTATTGTTAATTATTCAGTAGTTCCCCATGTTGTCACTTTAGAATATTTTTGCAGGCAGTAAGTTGTCCACTGATGAATAATGTGGTAATTCCTTATTAACTATTCAGTAGTTCCCAGTTTTGTCAATTTAGAATGTTGATCTATTATTTCCATGAGAACTGTATTTGGTAACTCTTCAGAAGTTCAAGGAGAACATATGGTCCTCAGATTTAACTCGTGATTGGTTAATTCAGATGTATACATGAGGTAAGTTGGCCATTTATGGAACATCTTGCATTTACAACCATAAACGGAATAGACGTGATGATGGAAAGGCATTCAAAAAGCATTACCCATGTAGCACTGTTTCACTTTGAAGAACCCTTTAAGCTTTTTTTTGGTCCTTTGGAGATTTGTTATATAGCACATTGTGGCTATAAAGAACCCAAAAAGCTTTTTTTTGGTTCTTCACTGTTTCTTTAGTTACTGTTGCACTTGTTAGCTTAAAAAAATGTTATAGGTACTTGTGGTTCTATTTCTGTTCTGTTGTTTTTAATGTGCTAGAGAGATGATCGTCATTTATATCATGCCAAAGTTATTTGAATATAAAATATTTCATGGTTGGTTCTAAATAACACCTTTGAAGATGGTAAAAAAATAAATAAATACAAGACTATCAAAAAATGGAAACCAAAGAACGAGATTTGGTTCCATGCAGAACGTTTTTTTTTACAATGTTGTCGCACAGTATTGTGGCATTAGACTGTGAATGGTTAACAGTAACTGCTGAGATAATAACAGTTAACGTAGATTTAATAGATAGTCTCGTTAATTATGTGTCAACTTAGGATCAATATTCTAAAGTGTTACCATTACGTTCCATTACTTTAGTGTTGTAAAGATTTTTTAAAAGTTTGTATACGGATGAAAACTTAACAATTTTAAACATGACCGGTGTTTAGAAGAACTAAAATTAACCAGTTGTGACCAAAATGTAAAAGTGACAACTAAAAAAAAAAGTGAAAAATAGACGCGTGATATATATATATATATATATATATATATATATATATATATATATTGATGCAGGTATATTTTAAAATAATTGAATTTTAACTGGTTTCTTGAAATATTATATGAATTTTAGGTGCTTTAACACATTTAAATGTTTATTTCACAATTTGTGAATCACTCTTGTAAAGCAACAAACAACATAGTTCACTTTCAACACAAGAAATGCATTTACTAGGATTTATGTTGAACATACAGGAACACAATACATGTTTGACAATCATACGACGACAAATGCAAGGTTATGTAGCTATAATTAATCCCATTTAGCTGCATTATCTAGTGCTTAAATGAAATTGATCTAATGGCCTCATTTCAAATCCCCAGACTCCGGGGCTGCATGTATCCTCTTACCTCAGAGGCACAGTGGTGGTCCGACCATGTGTTGATCTGGAGAGTGCTGGAAGCCTGAATGAATCCCCGTTCCTTGGGGCTGAAACCGGGAGCACAGCAGCAGACAGCAGATAGGTTTGGACCAGAGACTGATTCCTCTGCATCACCCAACGACGAGACATCCCCGCACCACTCATCGGCAGGCCAGAAGAGCCCCTGGTTGTACTCATGCCTGCATCAACACGAGAAACACACACAAACACACTGCAGCCTCCCCACAGGGGTGCATGTGTTCACATCCAGCCATCAATCATTCATGGGCTTTAATAATTCATCAGACAAGCCCATTGGTAGCACACAACCAAATTCTGCCTCCTAGTCTCTCATTCCCTCCTGTAGTCAACGAAGAGAAAAAGCAAATAAAAAATGACTTTCCAAGACATCCAGGTACACTGGTTTTCAATCCTCCCCTAAATTACGATTATTGTGTCAAGAACCTTTGGAAAACTAAAGGCTACAGTCGAAGACAGTAGTAGCCCCACTGTTAACATGCAACTTTTTTTCTCCAAATATTTGATGTTTAACAGAGCAATGAAATGATTTCAAACATGAGAAGAATCATCAAATAAAAAGATTTAGAGATCAATACAGTGGAGAACGACAGGGGCAGAGGCAGGAAACAAGATTTCAAAAGCCTTTTTTGGGGGTGGGGGGGCTAGTGAGAGGTTTCTAAAGACCTCCATTCACATCTTTCCTTTAATTAATGTGGTTCTTGTCATAAGAGGGCAGTCAATTAATAATAAAAAAAAGTCATTCATCATATATATATATATATATATATAGAATACTCTAATATGAGGAAAAAAAAAAACGCCCTTTTATTGGAAATGTGAATAAGTATTGTTATTTTTATGATTGGGTCCAGGTTTAATTTTAGGGAATTCTAAAGGACAAACACTCCACAGAAGCATCTCTTTAAAGGAGAATCCCTTGGTTTGCCAAAGAATTCCTCACACCATAATCCCCCCTTCAAACCTCTGTTTGCATAAAGAACATCTGCGAAAGCCAGATTCCCCATGATGTCTAATGTGGTAGTCCGGTGGAGGCATGTCCTACTTTGATTGCTCTTGGAGATGTATGGGATAGATCAGATGTGGGCAAAGAGGGCCGCAGTCCTGTTGCAACCTTGAAACACACCTGACTATTAATTAAGGTCTCCTTGGTTTGTTTAAAGTTGCCAGTGTTTGTACTGAAGCATGGTTGGAAGAAAAACAAGGAGGGACACTGACCCTCCAGGAATGACTTTGCCCACCCCTGGGTTGAACAGATGCAGCTGCTTGAGGGGACTTCAACAGTTGTTAAGCTAATCTGTAGGTCACATTAGGTTTGTTACAAACACCTTCGGAAAGTTGCACAGCCTAACACTTTGTGGCCAATTTGGTCTGTTTACCAACTGATTACAATTAATTATACTGTATGAATATTGGTTTAATATTTTGATTGGACTTTTGGCAAGGACAAAAAAAAAAAAAAAGTCATTTTTGAACAATTACATATGTATATAAAATGTGAACATTTGCAGAAGCCTAAAAAAATCTCTCTAAATGGTGGAAAATCAAAACATTTCATAATAATGAAAGGGTTTTAAATATTAAACTACCCCACTCCCCCAAATATATTCTCGAATATAAAGGTTAAAAACACCAACCAAATCTAATGCACCTCACTTATCAGACGGCAGGTTTATTTTTCTCCTTGAACTTCTTCCAGAAGCTGCCGTCAGCCAATAGGACAAAACTCAGCGATAAAACAAGAAACACTGCACCTTGACCTTAATTGATACTGGGCAGCGGCCTGGGTGCTACTGGGTTACAGAGTTCTGTCAGTGTTTAGAAACCTACAGGGCTCACAAACACAAGCTGACTTTTACCTCTTTAACTAAAACAATTCTTAAAACCAATGACTATATAGTGACAACATTCATTGAGTTCACAATTTCCATCAAAGAATATTCTCAAACAATGTACACAGAAATATGTATCGTTTATTTAAAAAATATTAATACAATATGATTTAAAATGCACATTCTTCAAGAATTCCCAGCAGCAACTTCATGTGATTTTGGGGTTCTAGAAAAAAAAAAGAAATCATTAGCTAAAATTCAAAAACATCTGCAAGATTTACTGAAGTTACCAAGTACTTTCTGCACAATACTACAGAGAGTTCTTAACATGTACATAATTTTAATATCTTAAACGGTACTGACCTGTAGATAAACCCATCCACTGTAGAAGAACATCCTGTGCAGCGTATCTAGGGCAAACCGAGTCGTGCGTTCAGGCAAGAGGCTTTTCCGTTGATCTAAAAGAAAAGAACATTTCGTCTATTTTAGATAGATTGCCAATAACTGTCAATTTCTTCAAATGTTTTACCAATATAAGAAAATGTACATGTATGATTTCTTTTAATATTTCTGAATTATTTGCAAGTTTAGGTGGTCCAAAATAACAATTAAAGGTTGTAAAAAAGTTGGTTCTTCCTCAACTTCTGAATTTCCCCATCTTACAAGAAATCAATATGGTTAGCACCTAGAGCATGGGCAATGCTAAAACTTACAAAATTCCACTGATGCGGATATGTACCCGAGAGGATTTCTCTTATACGATTAACATTGCCAACATTTAACACTTCTAAAGACCTCAAAGTTTCATGCCTTAATCAGAAACCAGGGACGGCAACATGACCGAACGAGTAGCACCAACTGAACAGGAATCGAGAAACAAGGTACAAATCCTTTCTCCTCATTTTCGCTAAACAGCTCCCTGTGATTTAAAGAATAAACCCCTTGAACCCTATGTCTTTTCTATTTCCCTGTGTGGCATGGAGTGTATCTGATGTACCACAAACTCCATCTTCAGGCAGGGAGCGGCATTGCATCAATATCTCCTTGACGCAAATGAAGAGCACCCTGTCAAGAAGCCATTCATGCAAAACTCAATTCGGATTGGCGTTTAAAATTCTTTATTGCTTTTCCTAAAATATATTTTGAGCCATCGTGACCTTTTTTAATGACCCTGTATTGAAGAGGTGAAATAAAAACTAGTGAATACTTACTCTTAAGGCAAACTGTACAAGGGTCAACCTGCTTCTAGCACCAGTAGACCCTGCAGTGAGAAAGAGACAGTGAGAATGGCATAGCAATGGACCTTCTACTTCAATAAATTCAACTATATTCATTACAAATCTAATCTCAGATTGAAAATGGAAATAAAAAGCCACAAGTATCTTCCAACTAAGCAATGCCTAGCTCATCATAAGTGACCAAATAGAAACTCTTTAAGGTTGTCTGGTTAAGTTAAACAAATCATAGTTTCTACTTGAATTGTATGATATTTTCATGCAGAGACACTTCAGTAAAGCTGTACAGATCAAGAGCACAGTAAAACAACTGGACTCCATTCAAGAGTCCAACAACCCACTCACAAATTTGACTTTCTAAAAGATAATGTTGTTCGAGATTTGGCTCTCTGATGTAAAGTTCTGGCATCACACTCCACTGAGAATCAAATAAACATTATTGGGTTTTACTTGGGTTACTAACAGAACAAAGGGACCAATGTGGAAGGATCACAGTGCAGACAAACCAGAGAGGTTCATATTGACCCAGAGTCAAATTGCATTATTCAGCAATAAAAAGAACCATCATCCACTGGTAAAGCTCTTTCAGTAACATAGCTGCACACATCAGTGTGCCATTTCTAAAAAGACCACAGTAAATCTGGGGAAAATGGTATTTTAACCCACCCCCAATAGACATAGAGCTCCATTGAAAAAAAACAGGCAGTATAGTTATGATAGAGTTATGAACTGCCAAGGATCAGGACAGGAGAAATTCACAGGAAAAAAAAGTGCCATAAATACAGCCCTGTATACACCCCCAAAACATGAACACCTCCTCAATGTAGTTATTTGATGCACACTACAACAAACCAGTTTCATAGGCAAGGATTACAATAATGTTGAGTGTTGATATCTGGCCGGTTATGTTCCAAAAATAAAGGTGTCAAAGTGCAACTCCATCAATTATATACTTTATAAAATCTCATTTCAGTTAGTACTGTGATACAGGAGAGTTTATTTTTTTGGGGGGGTTTCATCTTGGATCCCATTGCACTTTTACTGGGGCTCATCGAACCCTTCTATGCACAAATGAAGACAATCTTGTCCTACCAGCATGAAAGAAAGAAAGCACAAGCATAAATTCAGATTATTCTAGCTCTGAGTATTTCTTCTTTATCAATCACCAATGACTTTTCCAGAAACTACATGCCTGCAATAGGCAGATCAATTACGAGGAATAAAACGGTTTCAGTTCTAACTCCATTTGAAAATCAGCTTCACTTTGAGAAAGGGACTACTGGCATGTACATTATTACTTGGTTGCTGTAATCATGTAACAAGAGTTTGTTTGCACCTATATCCTAGATTATGATAAACACTACAAAAATACCTTTTTAGAAAGAACCTTCATTTTATATATTGATGCAATATCCTCACAACATATACAGCAGCAAGAGAAGAGAAAAGGTCTTGAGAGCTGTTCAGCTCAATTTCATATTTCCGAGCAGGTTTCCATTAGTACACTCCATCAAATATAAATATGAGTATTGAATTATGGGTTTCATCATGGAGTTTCGGTAAAAAACGAGAACAGCCACAGTGTGGGTAACAAAACACAACAAACTTATTTGAACAAGGTACCATTACACATCCTCAAGGATTTCGACCACTGTACAGCGCAGGATTTAGAGCCAAAGTCCAGAAAGTTTCCATCTTATGAATGCAAAAAAATAAAAAAATCTTTGACTGAAACGCCTGTAACGGATTTCCTCTTGTTTGAATATCTTAAACTACTCCTTATGTAATCTAATTGTAGGGCATTTTAAAAATCGAATATATACTAAGTGTAAACAATTTGTTTCTAGACGGAATATCTTAAGCCAAAAGATGCTTGACAAAATACAAAAAAAAAAAAAACACTTTAAAAGGCACCTAAAAAAAAATAAGTGTATCAAAAAGTTTTAATCAGAAGTGTGAAAATATAATATTAAAACCGCATGTTAATACAGTTTACAATTTAATACAACACATTTTTGGAAAAGTTGTAAGTTACTAAATATATTTAAATTTAGGGATGTCCCGAGCCGATCATAAAGATCGGTATCGGGGCCGATCGAGGCATTTTTTAACTGATCGGAATCGGCTCTATGTATCGGACCAATCGAATGTTTACGTCAGCTACGTCACGCACGTGTCGCAAACTCGCATGTTAAACTCGCATGTTGTTTACTACTTGCAATACGGTGCTAAGATGTCTGCAGTGTGGAAGTATTTTAAGTTGGAAAGTGATTCTAGTCTGGTAGCTACATGCAACGTTTGCAATGCGAGCTGTTGTGTGCTGCCCCTTTAAGGACGTTGAAGAAATATGAGAGACTCGCATGTTTGTGCTCGTGTTAAAAAAAAGGTTCAAGCTCTACAAAAAAACCTTCATTTAATGCTTATTTATTCCCAGCGTGGTAAGCTAATGTTTAAAAAAGTATATTTTGTTTATTTAAAAGGGATTTCATAGATCGCTATTTGTTGTTTATATTAGCGCCTAAGCGCCTAAATAGCGTGTTTAAGTTTTGTGTGTTGTGATGATTTACATGTCTTTATCTAATAGGTTTGTGACATGTTGAAGTGTTCTTCGTAACTTAAAATGTGTAACATTTTCGTTGTTGAAGAAATAGAAATGTTTATTAAAATGTTGTAAAATATATTATTTTCTCTTTTTTTCTAGTTTGACGCGGTGGTACTAGCAAAGCAGCCTTTAATACTACCAACTTGATAAGGCATCTTAAAACGAAACACACGACAGAATATTGCGACTTCATTGAGCTGTAAAATTGAGATTTCATATTTATGAGAAATAAAAAACTGTAAAGGAACAGGTTGCTTTCAGTTTTTTTTTATTGATGCACTGCTGAGCTATTTGGTTGTCAAGAGTACACACTGGATTGATTTAATAACCTGCATGCACTTAAAGTGTGCAATTAGCACAAGGAAAAGACAAGTATCGGATCGGGACTCTGTATGGGTCGATACTTAAAATTAAATGACTCGGATCGGATCGGGGGCTCAAAAAACCTGATCGGGACATCCCTATTTAAATTCCTTTTAAAATTTAAATATACTTAGTATCTGGCCTTTAACTTCAACCAGCCAGTCTACGGTAGGTTCAGTCACTTATTATTATGCACACTGGGAATAGTCTTTGTCTTCTTTTCTGTGCAGAAAACACAGATCCGTTTGTGAAAACATTCTACTTTTAGAAATATTACTTAATTTGTACATTATGCAACATTTACTTCTTATGCAACAATCTACTTCTGACACTTTGCTGGACAAGATTTAAACGTAAAAGACCATTTAAGTGAAGCCTAGCCACCAAATGTAATAATTGTAATCAGTTACCATCTCGCAGGAACAATGGGAGCATGATTAATTATGACACTTGTTTTAATCACATTTGTGACTAAGAATTCAAATTTTCCATTCCAAAGCTTTCATTTAAGATGAATAAGATCTGAAGATGATTGTAAAATACTTCCAGCTTGAATAAGGACAATTTCTACCACCCCTGGATTCCTCTTTAAACTAATAATAACGATTATTGGTGAGGAGCGCACCAGATGTTTTTTTTTCTTCCATAACTCATGGGCTTAAAGAAGCCTAATTAGATTGAGCAACGAACACCAAATAAACTCGAACTGAAGAACTAAGACTATTGAGTGAATTAGGGATAAATCTTAAACTTAAACTTCTTCCTGCATTACTTCTAGATCAAATAAGTAAAATAAATCTGAAAAGGTCCAAAATATGAAGAATTGCAGTGCTGTTCAGCTCTGGCAAATACCAATGTTTACAAAAACAAACAAAAAAAAAAACTATGGTCATTAGTGCAGTGTGTTTATGTTTTGAGTCATCTGAAAAATGTATGTGAACAAAAGAAACAATACTCAACACAAATAACCGCGTTCCATTATTTGTTTAGACTCAGAAACTTGATTTGGAACAGTTCTTCATCCCACCCCATTGCAGAAAGACCGCCTTTGCAGAATCACTAAAGTACCACCATCCTGTTTTAGTAAGATTATTGATATTTGTACACGTTGTACTACTCGTTGGATTTCAAATGCAATTCGTAGAGCACATTCCCAAGCCTCTAATACAAAGAGGAGGAGCACACAGAAACACACACACACTTCATACGATTATTTCTGCACCGTGAATCCACTCCAGGAGTGTAATGCCAGAACTTTGATACTACAATATATCTGAGGGGGAAAAAAGGGACATACCTTCTTTTCATGGAACATAAGGACAAGTCACTTACCTTTCTGGAGAAATGAAAGCACAGCTCTTGATGTAAAGGCTCAACTGTCCACTGATCTGTAGAACTAATCCTCATTGATACCAACTGCTGGAGTCTGTGGGTAAGCTGGATACTGGCCCCTAATGCTCAGCTATGGCACCACCATTCACTCAATACACAGTAAAGACCAAAACCTCAAGACTGCCCACAACCCCTCCCACATAAATATATATATATATATATATATGTTCTTTCCCCAGGCTGAAAGAAAAATGTTCGTATTATCGCTAAACAAAGACCACGTTGAGCACTGTTGAAATCCAGGAAAAAAAGAGACTTTCACTCAACATTTCCCTTGTATTTTAAAAAACTGCATCAATTCCAATAGGTTGTGTGAATCACATGACTCCGACGAGGTGCAAAATTCAGATGGAGTTCCTGAAGCACATGTTTGCATTGTAGTAATTTGGATATTTTAGACCTACTTCTATGCAAAACATTAAAAGCAGCTCCTATTCTTCATTTGTCATACAAGGCTAACTACGTCTGCAGAAATGCTACTAAAGGCATGGTTTTTGCAGTACTCAAGATGTATAGCCAAGCACAGCATCCATTGAAACAATAATTATACAAGATGTTAAAGAAATGGAAAGGCACCCCTTTTCCATTTGATAAGTAGGCCTTTTTTTATTTCCTGAGCAAAAGCCAACTTATCACCTGCTAAAATGGATAATTAACCATGTTTATAGTACAATCTTATAGTAATAGTGTTTTCACAAGAGTTCATCACACAGAAGCATTAGCTGGACCTGCAACCGATTCTTAAGACTCCTGCCCTCCATCTGCATTTTGATCCTCAGAAATAAAGTCATGTGTAAACAGCCAATTAGAAATGCACAATATTGTGTAAAAACACTTTAAGCAAATAAAATAACTGAACAGGGTGGGGCCTAGTATTTTTAGGGTGGACTCTGTGCCACCGGCCAATCAACTGATATGAAAAAATGGCACTTAGCCACGACATCAAGAAGTAGTGGAAAAAAAAGGGTAAGCTCTAAAATCTCTGGATTCAGGTGGTTTATAAAAGGAAATTAACAATTCCTAAAGATTCCAATCAACCCACACTAACTAAACTTGAGTTGTAATGTGTTTGCATGTGTATAGACCTACACACAGCTCAATGATGCTTGGCTGACGTAGATTAAATTAAAGATCAACACAAAACCATAGGATACTACTCTACCACTCAGTCGGAAGGAATGTCAAGAGTACCAACAAGTTGGAGAAATGTGCTAGGCAGGATCATAAGATTGACCGCTAGGCAGAATACGAGCCGAATTACTGCCCATCACGTTATGAGAAAGGTCATTTACACTGCCCAAATTCAAATTCAGAGAAGTAGTTCTCTATTTTTTGTTTATAATTAAAAATCAATTTGTGTATAACCGACTGAGTGTGAGATGGGCGTGTGAGCCAGACTAGCAGCAGAGTTCTGGAACCATGAATGTTCCATCCTGATGAAGTTGCGTGTGCACATATGGTAGCCTCCAGTCCAGTTTTGAATAAGCCTCATATATAAGCCCAATGGCAGTAGGCAGAGTCCATACTTTTTTCACAGTATGTCTCCAATTGTTGATTTTTTCGATGAAAGCTAAATCTAGTTTTTTTTTTTACCTTAATTGACTCAATTTTTGGAAATATTGAAAGCCAGTCACTTTCAAAAGGAGTTCCCCCGTTCCCCCAAATGGACAAAGGATCTCAGTAAATTCCATACACTAAAAGCCTGCTAGTACTTGTTTGTTGAAAATCAGCTTAAATTTGAGCAACACAATTGATAATGGAACTTCAGTCATGATCAGAAATTGATGACCAAAGAGCTCTGTTGGTGTTTTATTGTCTCGAATGCAATAAATGTCACTTCAGCATAATTTGACTGAACGCAATGTGAGGTATGTTTTGATCTATTATATATATATATACACACTATATACATTGCTCAAGGCTTTTTTTTTAAATGTTCAGTGGTGGAAAAACTTAAATGTCAATTTATTTCAGATAAGAAACGGGGTGAAATATAGATCTTTAATTGTTAAAGTTTAATGAGGACCAAAGGCGTCCAACGATTAAAATGTCACCTGGTTAGAATTCTAGAACTTTCACCACCTAGAGGCCAGCATCAGCTCCATTTTGCTCATGGTACGCATAGACAAAGCAGGTGCACTCAGTCTCCTCCTGACTCAAAACTTGTGATAAAAGTGGAAGTAAAAACATTGCCAAAGGTGAAGGAACAAATGTACAAACTTGCAATATTTACTCCCCCCACACACACATAATTCATCTCACTGAGCAACATTTATGGACGTTCTGTGTGAACATACACATTAAAAAAAATCTAATCAAGTTAATCTTGATGAATGGTCTTGCTCCTCAGCAGGAAAAAAAAAGATCAGCATTGCACCCACAATCATTTTGCAATTAAACAAAAGCTTAGATGGATGGAAACAGCTCAAAAATCGTACTGTGTTTCTTTAATCTGGGTTTGTATTAACACAGTGATAGAACCCAATCCATTTTTTTCAGCTCGTTCAGTAGAATCTAGAATCGTTAGCAACTTAAAAACTTGTAAAAGCTTTAAAAAAATGTTTTAAGTTTTTTGATCTCATAAATGACAAAAAAAGTTTGGGGGGTGGGGCTTTTAGCGTAATACAGTGACTTGTATGCACATTGCTGGTCAAACAAAATACTAAAAGCAGCAGATTTGGGGTGGAGCTCTGTTTAGCTCTTATGCCACCCATCTCCAATGTTGATCACTTTGACGTTGTCGTAGCTTTCTTTTGACTAACGTCAGCACCCTGATGCCACTCATTGGTGTTCCAAATGACCGAATAGCAGCATACTCATTCCCCTTGAGTAATGTAATTCTTATCTAGATAATTTTTCTTGTTTTTAAAGAAAGTGCAGGGTCTTTATAAAATCAAGTCAACTAACTCCTGGAAATAACAGGAATCAGTTTAGCCCACAGCTCTGGACAAACAGCTCTAGCCATACTCTGGATATTTAGAGGAATGCAGATGAACGACCCATGGCTAGCCCATAGGAGAAAAGGGGGAATTGGCTAAAATCCAGCACTTCCAAAAAAATGACGACACTTCAGTAGCCACGAACAAACCTGTTAAGAAAAAGGTGTAGAGAAAAACCAACAAAACAGAAGACACATTCTTTACACAATACATCTGGTGTTATTTGTACGTGACTTTACCTTTGTGAAGCTCCAGTCTTGATGTCAAAAGTATCTAAAAATAGGTTTATTTAGCAAAAAATTTTAATAAAAAAAAAAAATTGTGCCAAAGCACATTTAAATATAGTGGTAAATTAAAAATGGTCAACCAACAAAGAGGGACCTTTTAGATCAAATTGATGGGTGACTGATATCCATGCAACAGCCAATGGTAAAAATGCAATAAACTGCTAATTGTTTGAGTAGCAGAGTGGCCAGAGCATGTTAAATCACAACTGCATAGCCACCCAGTGGTCTCCACACAAGTTGTATTCCAAATAGAAAAACAAAAGTTTAGACCACATTAGTTCAGTCTGTGCTGAATGGATTATATTGGCAAAATCTTACATCTGATTAGTGTACATCAGGGCGTGGATGCCAAACTTTGTGAAAATTGAAATGTGTAATTTTAAGGTTTCAAGCAGCATCTACCAGCCTATAACTGGAAACTCACAGCACTGAGGCCAGAGTCACGATAGCATGATCGCAGTATGACACAAACTGTTTTTTTTTTTTTTAAACAAATTCCAGTGTTTCAATTTACAACAGAAATGAGCAGGTGTGTTTTGAAAACCAATACAAAAAAAATGGACTAACAAACAAGTTACCCTTGCAAAAAAGGTGCGATTATAGAAGACAAAATTGCATCCAAAGATGAAAACCAAATGGAGCAAACAGCTTTGTGGACATAGAATCACAAACCAGTTCTAGTTGAATGCAAAATATTTTCAGACATTTCAAATGAAGTGTCACATTATTGTTAATTTGTCTCAGTATTGTCAATTTAACCAATTTGAAACGGCCTGAAGAAATCTAGTTTCTGCTGAACAAAGCAATACAACAGCGATAAGCTGAAGGGATGTGGGCACAACTGGGTAAAAGCAGCAGATTTGGGGTGGAGCTCTGTTTAGCTCTTATGCCACCCATCTCCAATGTTGATCACTTTGACGTTGTCTTAGCTTTCTTTTGACTAACGTCAGCACCCTGATGCCACTCATTGGTGTTCCAAATGACCGAATAGCAGCATACTCATTCCCCTTGAGTATGGGATAATGCTAGAAGAAAGGAATACCATCAATTTATAAAAATGTAATTCTTATCTAGATAATTTTTCAAGCAAGCTGTGCTCATTTTCTGCATCCCAATTCACAAAAATAAACCTAATTAATTCAGACTTCCTCTTAAACTATGGTTTGTCTGGACTCTGGTGTTTCACCACACAGAGAATCAAGGTTGGTTGGTTGATTAACACTTTATCAATGTGCAACTTTGGAAACATGCATTTAAGGCCAACATTTCATACAGGGCAAGATGGAAACCATTGGTTAATGGATTCACATTTTCATATTCTGCTTTGCCTCCATTACATGTGGTAAAGCAGCCAAATTCACAAACTGTCATTGATTACCCTTTCCATGCAGCATTTTCTGCATGGTGCAGCCGCCACTCACTGCCAGTTGAATCAGAGACAGAGTGATGTAGTCAATCAGTATAACATGTTTATCATGAGTTCTTCATGGTCTGACTCAAGGGCAAGTGAAGCCAGGAGCATCCTGTTTTCCTAAGGAACATACTGGACTATTTAACCAAAGAGGGGCAGGTCCTTAGTTTACACCTATATCAAGGGACTATCAAAAGACTATAGTGGCACTCTAAATGAATACCAATTCAGATTTTAAGATTAAACTCAAATTATACGAGGAAGTTAAATACAGTGCAAATACAGCGCATTTGCTTTAATGTCAATGTTATTGACATAGTCAAGCTTAAAAACCAAGGCAATCCTTTATTTATATGAGGAGTGGTGCAGGGCTTGCCAGTGTATGAAAAAAAAATGGAACAAAAGTAAACTTTACTTTGAGGTGGATGTTTAATGTGCACAAGAATGTTCCTTTGTCACATGAGTCAAGCACAAGTCATGGTAGAACTCACAGCTGATTGTCTTCTAGATCACACAACAGCCTGTGAATGTGTGCTAGTAGCTTTCAGTTAAGTATTTGCAGACGGATGGGGAAAGCCAAGCAGAATAATTGTCCAACCAGCATAAAAAAAAAAAAACAATTTAAGAGGTTCGCTGAAGCATTAAAAAAAAGAAAAAAAAAAGAAAGAAAATTCCATGGTTGCAATCTGACTATCTAAAACCACCAAAAAACCACGAAGGTAACCCCCCCCCCCCCAAATGTAATAATCCCATCTTTGGTTGAAGTAATATAAATTACATCACACACACCAGAGGACACCTTAAATAGGACCGCATGGAGAAGTTAAGTCTCTTTGTTTCCCCAACTTTGCTCTCAGAGGCACAGTCCTCACGTAACCGGTAATTTTGACTGGAATTTTTCTGTGCACATCTTCAAAAATGCTGGCCAAGGTGAATGGATCTTGAAACTTGAAACCTTCTATGACCGGGTTCCATGTAGACAGAGAAACCAGTTATTTTTTTGTTCGGCGTGTGGAGTTTGTCGTAGTCTTGTTCAGTCACTGCCCATAGCAGTGTGTTTACAAACAGGACATGGCCTGAGACCCTCTCTCAGAGACCTCAACACCCCCCCCCCCTTTACAGACTAGTGCTAGGTTAATGTCATTATCTGTGTGGTTAGGCTTAAATAAAACCACATTTCTGCTGAATTCCTGTTTAACTCGTCTATATAAAAAAAAAAAAAAAAAAAAAATTCAGGGAAGGTTTTAACTTTTGTCCTGTTCCTTCATTTTTTTTATTTACCCTAAATGTATCAGGTTTGCAAAATCAAAGTCACATCCCTGGTATTGTCCTCAGGAAATTAAACACTGTGCCAACAAGCTGAACGGTGTTTAGAAGAACCAACTGCACTCTTTATTGAAAATGTACATGTAATCTTAAATGTGTGTGGCACAGAACACAGCCATAGAAAGATCAGAACAAATTTACAATATTCACCAGGATAACACAAGCAACATGACAAGAGAAATACTAGAGATACTGAGAGAGATTACATTTATGAGGTGCTAACTCCAATGATTCTACTATTAAACCTAGTTTATTTAGACTACCAACTAAAAAAAAAAAAAAAAAACTGTGCCATAACTGTGATGAGTTTTTAGGCTAAAAAATGCAAGAAAATTCTTGAACTTAAATACATCATTTGTGATTCAGAGCCTCTGGAATTCCAAAAACAAGCTTTGCTCTCAAAGTAGATCAGAAGCGTGCCTTTTTGGCAGGACCATCAAATTCCTCACGGACCCTGCCAAATCCTGGGTTTCCAGCACCCAAGCCCCTGGCAACCCCTTGGACGCTTTGTGGAAAACGGTCATTGCGCTAAATTGACCATTTTGTTAATGCATCATTTAATTAGTGTTTGGTTGAAATTATGTCCATGGATAAAGGAGCAAAAGAGCAAGATCCACAAGTTCATAGTTTGAGCAAAATATAAAGGGATCCGAGGAAAACAATCGGCGAAACAGTTCCAACACGCAGATCCACAGGTGCCACAGGTGACATAGGAAAAGGAAGAAAGGGTGATGTACTCATTAGTCAAATCCTACTACTTTGCATTGCAATAGTGCTGCCATGATTAAGAGAATTAAAAAGCTGCTCAAATTTTCACCCGTCATACCAATCAATTACATTCTTTTGCTTTGTATTTTGTCATTGAAACTTCATTAAGCAGAGTTCAGCTTTACTGTGGCTGATGTGAACTGAGGTTTTAGGAAAATAAAAATTGTGCGTTTATAAAAAAAAAAGTTTGAAATTGTTAAAACAAAGAAACTGAACTCTTCAATTTGCCTCGCTTACACTAGCAGTTAAATGAACAATGTAAAGTTTTCAGTATGCATATGAAATCTGGATCTGTGCATACGTAAATAGAAGAATTTAAAATTATCCCAAATTAGTTTCAGGCCTCTTTCAAATTGTAATGTTCAGTGCCCACATTAGCTAGGACTATGTTTCTGTAGATGGCACCCAAATATTTAATCTGCAGTACAGGCAGTGGAGGTGCTGCTTCCTCAGTGGTGTGGTCGAAAAGCCCACAATCTTTTTTTGTAGCCGTCTAGAAAGTAGCAGTAGACTGGTGCGTTGAGCCATTTCAATACAGCCAAAAAAGGTAAGTTTTGGGGCCATTAATATAACTTTATTCTCATCATGAAATGAGATACATTGCTATGATTTTTATGAAAACTATTTTTAAAAGATTATATAATCAAGAAATTATATTATATATAGATTTTAATGAGCATTATGCATGCATTTCTCAACTTTTAAAGTAAATGCAAGTTCAAAACTTGAGCGAACAAATAACTTAAAATGTTAAATACTTTGTTTTTAATATAATGATATTTAGGGAAAAAAAAGACCTGGCCAATCCAATAAAGTTAAACGTGCCTCACATAATTAGGTATGCTTCACATAATTAGGTATTTGCCTGAAATGTAACAGATATCATGAATTAAAACAAGCATCAGTAACTCATTTACAGCTAGCACAATGCTCATGTGTATTGCTTCCAAAATGAACACGAACAGTGAAGCAGAATTTTAAACACTTCTCAAATAATGACGAAACGTCACACCTCACCATGTTTTCAAACAATATCCTGCCTGTCTGAGAATCACACAAAACAATTCCATGCAATTGCCAGCACTAAGTTACACAAGTATTCAATTATTCTTCAACCAATAATTAGAGCAAAACACAAATTATAGTTTAATCCACAGGCTAGACTAGGTCTTGGTAACATTATATTTGAGAGTAATGCATAAAAATTGACCCTCTAAATAAACTTTACTCACTAAAAACTGCCAATGGGGATCACTTTGACCAATTACTGAAGTACTATCACAACTCTTGTTGAGGTTAAGTTATTTTTTTCTTACTAAATAAAATTGGTACAAACCAACTACTTTTTATTACACAACGGTAAAACATTTAAAACGAGGAAAATGGAAATAAATGTTTCCAGTGGCTCAGCCATTGGGCGTTGAGGTAGCAATGCAAATTTGATAGGCTTGAACTTTACGGAAAGCAAGAACTTAACAACCGTGTTAATTCCTTGAAAATGTAAGCCTGTATGTGTTTAGCATGAGGCTGTAGGCACTAAAATGGCAGCCAAGTTCTGTCAGACTGCCCCAGTACAGCTGAGAGCTACCGCGGTTGCTTATCACTACCAGAGTGTGGACGTGGAGTGAATGAATAATGCTGTGAAAATTGTAAAGCATCTTGTACAACAGGGGTCAGCAAACTGGAAGGACTCACGGGGAAAAAAAAGATCAATAAAACACATCTGTTCACGTTATTTAAATAACATGAAAAAGATGCATTTAAGATGAAAAAAATGCATATTCAACATTCAATTGCTTTTCTTCAAGAAGCTCTTTCCATTGTCATGAAAAGAACAGAGATTAGAAAGTGGATTCTCATATGCTCTGATGACATCACGTCTAATCCTGTTTGCATTTGGCAAATTTTCCTCTTTGAATCTTTGCAATGAATATAGAGCATTAACCTCCAACTAATAGATCTAATGTTTTTGATCGCCCGTAAAGTAAGATGCACTAGTATTCAGATCAATTACCGTTTCATCTAGTCATAAAGATGTAGAAAAGTAAAAAGGTTAGAATAATAAAAAAATTCATTTTTTTTCAGCAATATAGCTTAACATTCATTAGTAAAAAGGCAAGTTTATTTCAACTTAAATCAAACAATAATGAAAAAAATTATTTGTTCCTTGGTCAAGACAACTTGCTAACCCCTGGTGTACAGAGCAAACCGAACTGATCAATAAAAAAAGCCAAATACTGTTTCCACATGGCTTATTTTACATGGTAAAGAGAGAATGATATTGTTGCACCTGATTTGTTCCAAACTTAATTTTCTGAAGGAAAGTGTATTTCCACTATCCTATAATCAATTTAGTTAAATTCTCAGAATCGTTTCGGTCAAACACCAAAAGATTGCAAAGAAAATCTACAATGCACTACTTTTAACACCCAACAACCAGGACGCTTTGGATGCATACGATAGAAATCTGGTGGTTCTAAAAAATACAATGAACAGTTTTAAGAGGCTATATGAAGAGATTTAGTTGTACTGTTTACAACTGAAATTGCCTCCTACTGCAAAAAAGTGACTAAATGCCTGTAAGTGGCTTAAATAGTCCCAAACAGAACATCATTGTATTAAAATATGCATTATTTTAACATTATATCCTCAACATCAACAGCTGGATTAATACCCTCAGGTAAGCATTTTCACATTCCTTTGTGAGTAACTAGCCTTTGATGGCACCTCGTAACGCAAGTTGGCAGTGTCATTTCTATTACACTCGGCCTCTTCTTCTCATACATTGATGTAGTGAAACAATTACTGTCACTGTAAACTTAAGATTGGGGAAAGACAGATGTTTGTCGAGTTTATTCTTCTTCCTCGTGTTTATGGAGGAGACCAATGGATATGACGCAAATTTAGTGAACAACTAGTATGACCAATCACAGAGCCTCTGGCTCCCGTCTACGCTAGTAAAGTTACAATTGTTTGGGAGTTGCACGGCATGCTATGCAGGAGGGTTTAAGAACTTTCGCATGTCTCCTGCGAAGGACATGAGAAGACTTGAACCTTATGGGAAGAACCTCAAGGATTTGTCCAGAAACAAGAGTTACATATAGCCCCTTAAAACTTCAAATAAAAAAAATGCTCTTCGGTCAAACGGTAATATAACAAGCACACAGGTTAAACAGGCCTTCAAGAAGAACTCCCAAAATGCTTTTCTCGAATGTAAACATGGGTCAAATCCAACTCAACCATCTCCAATGTCAACAAAACTAATAAATAGATGCCAACGCATGATCTCCTAGCTCCTTAGAAGCTCAGTTACATCACTTAAATCTGTTAAATTCTTTCCAAATTCAGGACTAGGTTGCTTTTAAGTTTGTCTGCACTAAACGCCCAGTGGCTCAAAACTATAGTTTCTGGCATGGACAGCATTTCCAGAGGATAAACCCCTAAACATTAACATTTTGCTACAATGTTTGAAAACATGAAAAGATACTACAGCGGTTTTCCACCGAAGCATGCCACAGTCATTCTGCATCATTTCCCAACATTGATATTGTAAAGACTGAACAAAACAAGTGCAAATATACCCATCAGTCTACATTTTAGACAGGCCTTACAAGTACATGTTAAAGAAAACGTTAAAATGTAAATGGCCTTTAGTACAGACAGACTTCTAAAGCAAAATGAGAAAAGGAGGAGATATTGGCTTCAGTCCAGGCAACAACCATTACCATAAGATAGATGATCAATAAATAAGAGCATAAGACCGTCGCTCACTGCAAGGCCTACAAAAAAAATCCTCACAAAAATAACTATATTATAGATAGCTATAGACTATCGACACTCACAAACACCACATTCACTACAGCATTTAATTCAGGGATACATTACCATTTCGTTGGACACAAGGCTCCCTGATGTTGAACCCCCAAGTCCTTCAAAATTCATTCCAGTCATTGAGAAATTCTGGTTTGAGCCAAATGATAGGCCTGTGTATTGTACAAAAAAAAATATATATATATATATATTAGAATGACTAACATAGGCGACGTAGTACACCGGAACACGACTTACCTAAATCAAACTTTTTAATTCAATTTTAAGTTGCTGAGTATCAAAAAGTAGTATTTTGGATGCAGAATAAAAACTCGAACAGACCGTTGGGCCATATATGTAGTGCAATTACATGACATGACCTGACTGCATGTGGCAAGTTCGCAACTGTAATATTATGGTTATTATTGTATCTTTTGTGTACATACAGATTCCCCTTCCTTAAACAAAACATTTTCATAATAGATCCAAAATGTTTGCTTACCAGCCATTCCCAATCCTGCACCGGGAGTCATCCTCATACCCCTATCGTTCTGGAGAACAAAAAAGCCAAAGAAATTTGAGAGCATTGTAAATTACATCTTAAAGGCTTCCCAGCTATCAAACCTACATTATCCATGAATCCACCCATTCGGTAAGACTCTTCCCGTTTCCGCCTCATCTGTTCATCAAGTTCCCTCTGACGCATCAATTCCTCCTCCCTCCTACGACGCTCTTCTTCTTGCCTGTTAGGGAACACAACCCATCAGCCAACTGCCACCACACTGTTCCAGCACCACAAAACATCACATACCTGAGCTGCATTTCTTTGCGTTTCGCCATCTCCTGGCTGTGTAACTCTTCCATGCGACGAAGTTCCTCTTGACGTCTAAGGAGGTCTTTGGAAACAAGACAGAAATGTTCATGTGGGTAAAACTCAATTACACACAACAATTTTTTAATGAAAGCAATCCTTACCCTGTCTTAGCATGTTAGCTTGATGCTCATGGAAAGCATCCTCCATCTCGGCTTCTAGCTTCTCACGGGCCTCTCGAATGTTCTTATCTACCTGTTGCCTCTGCTGTTTCTCCATCTCATCGAGGGACTTCCACCGCTGAGAGTATTCATACTCAAAGGTGCCAGGACGAGCAAATCTAGGAGGCTGTTCTCTCTCCCTAAAGTTAACATCAAACCAAATTACAACACTCATCGCCTACATATTTGGTAGATACTACAATAAAACAGAGTATAATTCGTCTTCAACTAACAATCATAGTATCTAGCAAACTGAATGAACATTAAAACAATCCATGACTAGATTCCAAATAGAAAATATAAAGAATAATGTACAGGAAACTTACTTCTGGTAAATGGGATTCTTCTGTGCAAGCTTCTCTGGCAACCCATCCTCATCATCAAACTGCTCCAACAATTCAACCACAATTGGACGAGGAGACCTACATAAGGAAAAAGATTTAGAAACATCAAATGCTGTTCAATTGGTCTGTTTCTTAACAACAACAAAATATCTTACGAGGTAAGAAGGAATACACCCTCTGCAATTCGATCCATTGCCTTGCGAGCTGCTGGCTTGGAGCACAGCTCAACAATACCCTTCCCTGTAGAACGTCCACGGTCATCTACGATGACCACTGCCCTCTCCACCAAACCAAACTGAGAAAAGGCCTCCTCCAGTAACTCATTAGAAACATACGGAGATAAATTGCGGACCGAGAGTGCAGCGGAATGAGTGGCAAACCGAACTCTGAGTGGTCTGCCTTTCATGGGATAATCGTCCATTTCTGCTTTTGCGACCTCTGCCAAAGCACGAGATTCCTGAAAACAAAAGGGACTTGATTTCTCAAAACACAAAAATACAATAGTATTTGAAGGTGAGAAATTAATATTACCAGTCGGATGAATCCAAAGCCTTTTCCGTGATTGATGAAAACCTCACTTGGCTCTCCATACTTTGCAAACAGTTTCCTGAAATCTGGTTCAGTGATGTCGTTGGGGAGATTACCAATAAAGAGTCTGCAACGCTGGGTGTAAGTTTTCTCTCCGGGTTTCCGCAGCAGAGAGAGCGTTGCCTTCAACCCCTAAAAGCAAACGGAAAAAATAAATAAATGTTGAAATAGACGCAGCTCGTACAGGGTTTCCCAATGTAAAATTTTAAAGACCATTAAGAATCAAACTAATCTAACAAACGGACAAAACATAAATCGTTGTGACAAAATAGTGCATACAAGATACCCAACAACGCAGACAATTCCTGCAACTTGAAATGTTTTAACATTTGTTGGAAGCGTGAAACAAATGGATTTTATTTTGCTACTTTACGTTCGTGATTTTAAACAGTTTGTAAATTATTTGTGGTGGCTATGGCGGTCATCTTTGTTAAACAACCAAATATATGCTGAGAAACCAGTACCAAGCACACCAGACTTGGGGTTTGTCCGAAAATGAAAATCTGAATTTTTTAAGACAACTAATTTAACGGAATTAAACCCTTTTTAAAAACTACAGTTAACAACAGTACTCAATTTGAAACGTTGAGTTTTAAGTTCCCGTGGTCTTAAATCACCGGGTTAAATATATATATTTTCAATACAAATAATTTCCAAATAAAAACAAAGCAGAGTTATTTATTTTTTGAAGACGTAGATCCAGTAACTTTAATGGCGTCCGACCATTGTTTTAAGCGTCCACAAAATGGCGGACACCACGACGTAAAACCGAAAACCATTAAACAAAAGTACACAATGATGAGATTCATTTTTAAAATACTTAATCACCAAAACAATGTTCTCAAATAAATGTTATTCTGTGCGGAGTACCTGAGTCTCAGCGCTCTCTTCGGTTGTGGGAGCACTGGCGTTGCTTTGTTGCGGCGGCGGCTGTTGTTGCTGCTGCCTCTGCGGTGTTTTCTGTTCTGGCCCTTTCTTTGATTCAGCTGGCGGCTTTTGTCCATTTCCAATAACTTGTGGCAGGTTCTTTTTTGGTTGGTTCTGTGGGGTTCCAGTGCCCTGGTTCTTGATGATATTTTGTGCCGGTGGAGACTGAATTTCACTTTTAACCGGAGTATTAGGATTCGACTGGGGCGACGAGCCTTTGTTGATGGCTTGCTGGGCTTGGCCTGGGCCTTGCGTTGGGGGAGACTGGATCGCTGGCTTGTTCTGTGGAGATTCTTGGGGTTTCGGCGGAGCAGAGACTTGGGTTGGTTGATTTACCTTAGGCTTGAATCCACTTCCCATATGTCCCCCTCGGTTTTGAAAAGGATGCTGCATTTGATTCCGAAAGTTAGGGTTTCCCATCCCACCGCGCATCCCCATTCCTCCACGGCCTCGGAGCTGGAATCCTCCGCGGTTACGGGACATTTTCTGATGTGAGAATGAAGGGATGCGTTAAAAATTATTCAGCGCACAATGGGCAGTCGACTACTGTATTATAATCAAAAATGACCAGACACAACGAGGACAGAACACAGGAGCTCTTCGCTGAATTTTAAAATGGCGGTTGGCCGTGAGACTCAGCTTGAAAAGACTGTGTAAAGGGGTGGAGAGAGTGACGTACAAATCAATAGCCACCGCCCTGAGATGCCACTGTCTGCAGATTATGGATGGGTTAAGCCCCACCCACTGAACTGGAGCCCTGCCCATGTGTCGTGTCATTGGTTGTATTCTCTAAACCATGATCCAACGTTTAGTAGGCGTGGCTCTACATTCAGTAGGTGGGGCTTATCCAGTTTGTAGTCTTTTAGTCAGAACCACAGAACTACAACGAGACCAAAAGACCGACGCTTTAAATGTTGCGAAAACAAGACATGTCTGTACCTTCGTACTACGTCTGTCGGTCTATTCCATCTAAGGGCTATGACATGTTTGACTTTATTCAGACTCTTAATTGGATATCAGATTATTTGTTTGTAATTTTGTGAAAATAAATAAATAAAATACTTTGATAAAAAATTATATATTAAAATGGTTAAAACGAATAAATCAAAGTATTTATTAATCCAAATTATATTAATTTTCACTGCACAAAAATCAACGAAAAATGCCTTTGTTGCAGTTTTGGTAATGTTTCATTCATGTAAAAAAATACCCCTTCCTTAAAATTAAATATTGTTCTAAAATAACGTTTCGTGAGATGTTTTATAACATGTCATATATGTAAACCAATACTTCTGGAGTATATTTGAATGTATTGTTCACTCAGTTTATTCAGTCATCACATTTTTGCGTAAAATATTGCAAAAACAGTGAACAATTTAATCTTAAATGTTTCATATGCGAATTTTATTATTGAATATGCAATTTTATGAATATATTTAAACGGCAAGTAAAAAAAGTAGCATCTACAATTCTAGTTCTGTTTCGTGTTTCCTGTAAAGGTTTGCTCTGCTTGATGGGTAAAATCCTAGACTTGCATCTTTAATCCTACACACCAGAGGTCACCATCAGCCCATGTTTTGATTCAGTTTACTATTTTACGTAACTTGCTGCCATTAAAAGAAACGCTTCTTGGTAAAACGGTTAAATGGTTATGGCAGATTTGGAAAAAAAAAATTATCCAAAACAATATTGTCTAAATATAAAAGGTTTAAAAAGTTTATATATTTAAAAAGTAGGGTGCATGCATTATCGCCCTAATCACAAAATCCCTGAAATTCTGAAGATGCATCACTACCATTCTTCGTAGCCTTGTATATCCCAAGATGGTTTGCAAATTTTTTTTAACATTTCCTGCTACACTGTTCTTTGTGGACCGTTTGGTTATTATTAAATAAAAAATGAAATTGGCATCAAACTTTCTTAAAGTTCAACTTACAAAGTTTACGTGCTATTTAGTTTGAAGAACTTAATTATATCTAAACTTAACCAACGAGTTTTAACAGGTGGATGCTTCTAGAAAGTGTTCAAAGGACAAATGTGAGGGATGTGGGAAGCTTTTCCAGCCCACTTACTAACAAAGATAAATAGCTATAGGTTTATTGCCAAATGATCCCTGTAGTTTATATACAAGACACTATAAGTGTATTACAACTTTGCTGCAGACCAAAATGAGTTCTTCTGCCACTTGATGGCTCTAGTGTTACACGCCTGATGTACAGAGACTCAAAGGAAAACATTTAAAATACATCTATTCCTCTTTAAGAAGCCATTAATAACTAGATATTTTATAGAATTATGTGTTTAGTGACAGGTAATGTGATTCACTGATTTATGGTCATGGCATTGTTGTATTACTCTATGAAAATGTTGAGAAATAAAGCTCTGTTTTTGACCAGATTATTAAGCTATAGAAAGTGAAGTACTTTGGAACACACTTATAACTCATCATGCAAGACATGCATTGTGATGAGTGATGTTAAAACGATACTTAATAATGCTAGAGTCCCATAGAATCAAGTCATGTTTGAACAGTGCTGTACTTGTGGTGTCCGGGTGGATCTTTCCTTTCCATCCTGAGGTTAGTGGAGTGTGCATGCAGTGTGACGGATGAGTGAAGAGCTTCCTGATGACAATGGACTTTCTTTGTGCTGCTCTACAGATGATCTCAATGGCAGTCCCCGCTAGGCGCTTTTTGCCATGCTCTGGAACATCCCACTGTTAGTGCTTCTATCCCTGGCAGTAATGTTGTTTGTCAGGATTCACTATATATGACATATATATAGAAGCTAATGTGAATGCTTTTTTCGGATTCATGAAGATATGTATATTTTCGGGTTACTTTTAATTAAATGTAAAGATATGTACTTTAGTAAGAACATGTTACTTTTAAATGTCACATTAGACACTGTGCCTAAATATTAAACTTCATGCCAAATAAGTGAGAATGCTAAATTTGTTCACATATACATTGAGTGTTTGTCCTGAGTGTAACTTCAAAATTAACTTGCTGTACAAAGGTTTTTAATCTATTTGTGTTTCACTGCAAGCACTGAGGAGAGTACCATTCAGTTTCAGGTTTGATCTTTTTCCATTGAGTCATCCTTTGAATTTCAAACAGCAATACAAAGATAACTTTAAAGTAACTTGAGAAACACATATTTACACTTATATTTTACATTAATGGAACATTTTTGGGCTGTGTGACTTTTTCGTATTGCTGAGGGTAACGACTTACATAGGTTCCTTGTTTACTCTTACTAAAGCAAATGCTATTTTGTTTTTTTTTACTCTTAATGGAGTAGCTATTTTCACCTATGTGACAGGAACGAACTAGTTTGCAAGAGTAGACATAAAAAAAATTATAGAATTTATTCTGTAAAAAGCAATCATTGAATGCACACATAAAATCCCACGAGGCGGAAAAACCTACAAATAACTAGGACTGATTCAAAAGGGGTAAAAAAACTAAACTAGCAAACCATGAACATAAATGTCGGAATAAAGTTACAGAAGTAAATCACTGGAGTACAGATAGACCCTGCAAATGTTGTCGACGTAATGATCCCATCCTGTATAAGTGCAAGCACTGAGATTTCATACACAAAACAATGGATATAAAAACAGGGAACACCAGAGAAGAGATTGTTAATGACAGGGAGGATCAGGTAAACAAACACAAATGGAAATGTGATGTATAAAAAGTATAGGAAAAAACAGGAGCTATGGGAAAAGAATGGAACATGGAAAACAGAAGAGAAGAACAGATAACAAAAAGGCCAAGTCATAACAAAATATATGCGCAACTCAGTTCTGAACAAAGGAAAGGATCATTAAAACATACATTTTGATTAGGGCTGTCAAATAAAATGTGGTAAATGCATTATCTTTAGCAAAAAAAAAATTTCATATTCAAATTTCATTGGAAATAACCCCTAGAGCCAAACAAGAGAAAGAAGAAGAAGAAACTTAAAGTGCTTTAACCAAAAAAAAAAACATCTACTTTCAAAACTACAAGTGACCACTAAACACATTTCTTTGAAAGTCCATTAAACAAGCTTAGTGGACTTAACCATTCAGGATCTTCAACATGTTAATCAGTAATTTAATGGTGAGAGGAAGAGTCATCCTCATCTCTGTTTGAATATCAAACATCAGCGTGTTAGTTCTGGAGATATTGTGTTAATTGCGAATTTCACTGAAGGTCAAAACGAAGGACACAGGATGTGATTACCTCTGCAGGCATTGAAATAATGACAAGAAACTTTAAACATGTTGAAATTTGTGTTTGGATTGCAATTAAGAACTATATCTGAGGCAAGGTCATTTAGAATAGTAGGAGGGCATAAATGATCAAACCGGGGCTTGTTGCTTTGCTGCTGCTCTGACTTCACAGCAGTTTACCAGTTAATCATGTTCCTTCCTTTCGAGTATGTGAGGTATATGAGGTATAATAACTTTTGTTGATGAAGCAACAGAGAAGAAAGGAAAGACTTCTGTTCTAGAGGACTACATTGTGCATTGTATTAGTTTCAGATAAGTAAGGAATACACTCCCCAAAATTATAACTGAATTTAATGAATTCCCTCTAAACCAAGTTCAACCTGAGTGGCTTTGTTAAATTAAAGCGCGAATTGGGGCTATGAATAACAGAAATTATTATTCATATTATACAGCACCAAAAAAACAAACAAACAAAAAAAAAACATATTAGGTTAATTGAACATGTCACATTACATTTGTATTTTGAATACTAAACAGCATCTGTACATTGGTTCAGATTTTTGCATTTTGACTGAATATTTTTCCAATATCACTTCATAAGCTACTTATTTATCTGAATTAATTTCTAAAATAATAGATTTTGTGAACAGCTTGGATTGATTCTTCAGATTGATTTCTTCTGTGGACAGGTGTCTATTATAGAGGCAAAAAGAGGATATGGTTCTTTAAAGAGATAGTTGGTCCTTATCTTCCTTTTAGAGCGGATCAGTTGCCTGTTTAAAAAGAATTTAAAAGAAGATTTTAAACAAACCAAAACTCTGCTAAATCCACAGCTCTGGATGCAACCACATATAATCCACCAGGTAAAATGCCAAACTTAGTTCTTTTCAAGGTTTCCGAACAATCTTTGTGTCAAGAGTAACTTTAGATTGATGTCCACATTACAAAAATGCCCTTTAATTCAAAATAACAGACAATTCTTTTCACAACGAGACATTTACTTTTTTCGGGAGACTTGATGTTGAGAGATATACAAGCTAAAAAGTCAGACATCAATGATGATTAACTGGTTGAAGGCCATCTTTTGTTCACCCACATTCGAGTGTGGCCATATCAGCGAGTGGGAGAGAAAAAGTGGAGATGCTCGAGGTGAATGATGGGTGCATTATCCTCAAGATCACGAGCTTATTGTTGGGGATCAAAGTGTTATTTATTTGTGCTGCTGAATATCACAACGTGGCCCTTAAGTGGGCCAATTAGGGGATAAAAGGGAGTGAGAAGAGAATGATAAGTGGAGATCAGAGCACTGATTACACTGAGAGCCGTCTAACCTTGGATATCAAAATCACACACATGACGAGAGGAGGATATACTTTATTCCGAGAAGCAACACTTAAAAATGATCCATGTTTATTATGTTTTAGATCAAAGTCATTTGATGAATGTAGCTTACATCACATCAAACATTACAAGGCTTTGACAAAGATTCAAAAGCTTGACTATGCACCATCCTCAATAAAGTCAAGACACTGTTACTTTTTAGATTAAATCTGGACTCAGTGAGGTTTAGAAAAAAAGGTTACTTTGGTGAAATGCTTACTCCCCTCCAGGAGCGTCTAGAGCATCCCTCACTGCATGCATATTTTGCCCTTCGTTTGTAAGATTTAAACTATTTCTGTATATTATATATAGTTTTTCTTCAATTTAACACTGTTCCAATTGAAAGTGAGGGGCACGGCGCAAGGCCAAAATATGCCTCTTAGAAATGGGACACTTCTATGAAGCAGGATTCATCACCATACATTAAGAATGTAGTTAATTTTAAAGTGACTTAAATGATGATAATGACCATGCTTAATTTATGTAACCTTTTGCCTTACCACTAGGGGTGTAACATCACACCCTGTGCATAACATACAGCCGATACATACCTCGATATTATGCCTACGATACGATATGCATCGCAATATTTTTATTGCAGCAAACTATTGAAAAATTTAATTTAAAAAGGTTTTGTTTGGTTTGTATGAAAGTGTTTGATACCATCCATCCACTAGGGGGCAATGTAAATGTTTGCATTAAGTCATCGTTTTTTACTCTGTGTGATGGAGAGATCTAATTTTATAATATTTCATGTTTAAAATGTGAGCAAAGGATAATTGTCTTGGAGTAAATATGGGATAAAACAAGAAGACAAGGTGAAGAAGTTTCAGAAGTGACTAAAATCACAATCATTCTAAGAAGCAAATATACTTCAGCTCTTAGATGATATCTCCCATTATCTTTGTGGTATTGTGACTATTTTGTATTTTGATTTATTGTTGCACCTCTACTTACTACTATTCCTTCTTTCAAAAGAGAATTAGGACATTCTTTACACTTACATGAATGCACAACATGGCATGGAAGGGCTTGGCGATTGAGGGGGAGAAATGAAAATGGACATTAGTAAAAAAATTGTATGTTACTTTGATTTCTAGGAAGTAAAAATGAATGAAGGAATGAACACATTCATGGCGCAGTGGGTAGTACTGTGGCCTTCCAGTTAGAAGATTGCTGGTGACCTTCCTGGAAGGAGTTTGCATGTTCTTCCCGTGCTTCCGTGGGTTTCCTCCGGGTACTCCAGTTTCCCCCACAATCTCACAAACATGCGGTTAGGTAAATTCAAGAATTGAATGAATGAATGAACAGATTCATCAAGAAATGAACAATTACTAAATAAGCTACGCTTTCCCTACAGGTGTGTGCCACACCAAATTTCTGCATTAATGAGGTCAATATCCAAATAGGTAAAAATAATTTCCTGTCTATACATTTTAGCCAAAACCTTTTGAACTGTTGGTAACTGGTGTGTTTAAAGTAGTTTTGGCAATCTGAACCCTTCCAAATCTTTGATCCTCATGTATTCGGCATAGACAGCCGTCATTGGCAGGTCGGACTTCAGAGAATCTTTCAAAGCTGGTCTGAACAGTGTGGGAATCAAGGTAATTCTTTGAATTTCTTTTAAAAATTAGCAAAACAGCTATGGGCGACAATGTGGTTTCACCCAGAGGCATATGCTTCACATATTGTGTGAAGAGACAAGATGAAGTTCAAAGGAGCTAGAAAAAGGTAAGATGTAGTGTCATCTGTGTGTCTTGTAACATTGTCTACACTTCCTGTCTACACATTTGCATATTCTCGGTTTCCCCAATTTCACTTAAATAAATTATTCTGTTCATCATTTAATGAGAATATATGTTTATTAAAACATTTCTTTGCTAAATATTCCTTTTATATAATCATATTTGAAACTCTCTAGACACTTGCTTCAAGTAGTTTGACTCTTGCTTTTATCAAACAGGTGTCGGTTGCCAGGTCTTTGGCCATTGCATTGTAGTGGGATAATAACTCTGGATTACCCAGTTGGACCATTCTGTGACTATATTTTTATTGATATATTTATTTATTTACATTTCCTAAATATCATGTGATAATCAACAATCATAAAAATGCTGCTGGGAGTTGCATCCTGCTGGGATGTAAAGATACATGAAATAAAACTCAAAGAATCACATGCTCCAGCTACTGTTAAGCATATTTATTTTTCTTTTTGCATTTACCAATTGCGATTCATCAACAGCAATTTGTAATGGGCGGTTTGACAGACATTGTTATTGGATTTGTTCCTCAAGGTCAGTTAAAGATGCAAAACTAAGTCCTTTTAATATTCAGCATGAAGAGTTCTTACAATAACAAAACACACAACGAAAGATTGTCATCTGAATGACTATTTAACTTATATTATACTTCGACTTATACACACCCATCATAACAGAAAATATTTATAAATAAAGGTGATTTTGAAGCGACATGAAATGCTGCATTTTCTTATGATGTTTTAGAGCTTTGTTGATAAAAATCTACATTCCCAGGGATTGATGGTTCAGTGAGACATGCTGTGATTTGCAAGTGAGTCTGAGTCCTTTCTTTCAGTTGAAATCTTGCAGCTCATCTGATGGCATTTTGATAGACTCCATCAGACATTTGCAATGTATTGCTGCTGTCGTAAGCGGGAATCTGAGGCTGTAGAATATTCCCAGACCAGATTTAAGATCTGTCACAAAATGCACCAATTGTATCATTTAAATTCACGCCTGCATGGTTTGCTTCTCTTTCTCCCAGCTTAAAAGTCTGGCAGGGTTAATAATTTTATGCATAAATTAACATCTATAATATAGAAATTTTTTGAGAACCAAGCATGGATCAACAGTTATCCCTTGGATCAGCGTCTCCGGCAAGTTCCAGGTTCAAGAAAGGCCATGGTTGTTTTAAAACGTCTCACTCAAAGTCTGAGATTTACTGCTCTTTTCCTCATGATCCAAAAAGACTTTAGAAGGTTCTCGTTAAGAATCTTTGTTCAGAACTTTTGTGAACAGTTTCCTTTTTACTTTTTGTTGATCTGAAACGTATGCAAAGATTCTTCCACAATCAGTTTAGCTTTACAATGAATAGAAATATTGGTTTAACAACATGTAATTGGTTAGATAAAAAGCTTTCCTGTGGCTCAGGCATTGCACTAACAATGCAAATATCGTGGGTCAGTCGAAGTTTCTGTCTCTTTTTCTATTTATTTCTAAAATGACCATATACTTCAATCTGCTTAATAGGAGATTAGTGGTGTAAACTCCTCTTAGGATGCGTAATAGTTGCCCTCAAACCAGACAGAAGAGCCACCCACTGCGCCACTGTGTAAGACAATAGTATTGCTTACTGGTGTTCACATTTATATTGCAATTAATCGAAGCAAACAAATACATAAAAAGAACAGAAATAGAACCCACTGATTATTTCTGTGTTTCCAGTTGTTGGGGAAAGTGTTTACTTGCTCATATGAATGGTTTGGCCAAGTTTTGACTCCAAATGGGTGGTGTTTGATACTGTTTTAAAAGGATTTCAGTGAATTCAAACATGATTTTGGATGAAAACATTGAGAACAAAATGAGGAATAGCCAAGTGTTTAAATGAGCAGTTTATCCTAAAAGACAATAGGTAAGAGTCATTTAAAAACTTTGCTGGAAAAGTAATAAAAGCTTAATTTGCTTAAATGTAGGAATTGTTTTAGAGTAAACAAACATTGTCTCACAAAATTGCCTATTAAATTGAAACCAAACAATCAGCATTTGCAATTAAATGATGATTGCATCATTGACCCTCAAGCAATCCATCATATAATCGGGATTCCTTACAGAGACAGACAGATGGGGACCCAAATTGTTGTGATGTTGTGAAAGAATTCTCCTGAAGCAGCATCAGCGCCATGAATTTGATTTCGTCCCGATGACAGGATTTAGACCGAATACTAAAGCGATGCTTCAATGCCACCTGCTGCCGCCTCATGTTTGCCTTATTCAGATTGCATGCGACGGCGACAAACAAAACAGCTTGAGGAGAGTGATACAGCTGCCTTTTACCACTCTGAGACATATTTCTATTCCCAGTCCAGTGTAAACACAAATAACACTTTGCATTCATTTTAGCATAGCCCACGAAGCAGTGTGATAAACCGATTTCTAATTCACAGCTGGATGTCTTGAATTTCCATCGCCCAAGTTAATGCGAAACACATTATTGCAATATCTCAGCTTCATATTTGATTATTCGTTCAGAAATTATTGCATAATTTAAAGCTAATGCATAACTAATAGCATCTTTCTCAAATTCTTTCACCATGACGCCTCTTATTAATGGTCTGCTATTGTGCAGATTTCAAGAGTTTGTTTCAAGTTTAGGAGATGGAGGGAAAAAGATGGAAATCATGCTGTCGTTCAGCCGAAGGAAGTTTTAATTGGTGCTCTAGGGAAACTCACTCTTTACATTTGCAAATCTTTGCCTTTGTAGTGCAAGCGAAGACTTGAGCGCCCATTGGGGACCACGAAGAGTTATGTTGACAAAGAGTTAAAAGGGCTTTGCTGAAATGTATATGAACATGTTTGTTTGCAACTTCATTCATTACGAGGATGTTTTTTTTTTCTCGGAAGGTTAATCGAGGGTTTTTTGAAGAGGGTTAAAGGATAGATTGTTATTCCCCATAAAGATTTTTCTTTTTGTAGATAGTTTTTATAAGTTTGAGTTAGAAATTTGTTTTCCGTTTGTGCCTAAATGAGTAAAATGTATCTAAAGTCAGCTCCATCCATTGAAATGCCCCAAGCAGTTCTCTGGTTATCCAAGTCTGGTACAGTTACTTTAAGGCTAAGGTAATTCGGATACAGTTTACAATCCTTGGCAAAATGTTTATTCTCCCTTGTAAAGCGGTCCATTCTTCGAGGCAAAATGCCTGTAAAGTCTTGGGCTGTCTTGTTCAATGATATTGAGGTCAGGGGACTGAAATGGCCCTTCAAGAACCTTCACTTTGTTCAGCTTTAACCAATGTCAAATTAACTTTTTGAATCATTGTCATGTTGAAATATCTAAGAATGTCCCATACGCAGCTTTCAGGCTAATTTTCTTCCAGTATATTTGATAACATGTTGAATTTCCATCAATTTTGTCCAAGTGTTCTGAGCATTTGGAGCTCAAACATTCCAAAAACATCAGCGACCCACCTCCGTGTCTGACAGTGTGGATGTTGTTCTGTTAATCATAGGCCTTGTTGACTTCATAGAATCCTTTGCATCCCTTACATTTTTTTCTGGCAGTTGTAGCAGAAATATTTTTTGGTTTACATGGACTAACTTTTCACCTTTAAATCAGAATTTGAACACTGCTTTCCGACTGGCTTTCCCAGTTGCTCTGACATCTGTTTATACAATTTTTCAGTGTTGTACAGTTTAGCTATCTTATCCCGTAGATCAGCTACTTGCTTTCCTCATAGCTCATAATTCAGAAATTTCAGTGCATCACTGGATGAAAAAGGGAAGCATCTATCAGGAGCCAAAGACTCAGAAATCTTTTATGTGCAAACATTGATTACAAGCAAATGGGACGCAGGCGAGGGTGTTACCTTTACCAGCCGCTCAAACCCTTTTGTGTCTGTTTTTGTGCATGTTTTCAGGCCAAATGTATGTACACTTTTGATCAGGGTCATTGGGAATTTGGCTGCTGTTGTTATTATTATTTAAAAAGAGTAAGCACATTTGTTTGACAATAAATGGCTTCACCCAACCACTAACAAATGAGTGGAAAAATGCTTTGATTTATTATGTTTTCTGAAAACAGAAATTTTCCAAGAAATCAGAAAATTTGCCAGGATGTGTAAACGTATGAGCACAATCGTATTGGTTAATGCTGCTGGAAAGATGTCGACTTCTTTTAAAGAAAGAGACTTGGATGGGGACGCTCAATCAAATGAACTACACCTAACTGAGTGTGCTTTAATCAAACCAAACATTCCAAGTTCAAACATACCCGCAGGTCTTAAAATGAACTCTGCTGTGACCTGGTATGTATTGAGCTGTTGCAAACAGGACAAAGGCACAGCATTTCAATGCCTGAAGAAATGTACATCAAGGAAGGTACATGAAGAGCAGTGGGTGGAAATAACAATGGCTCAGGGAGGTGAGATGGACAGGCAGCCATCACACATGAGTAATTACCTGCCACTTCACATTTCACTACTCGGTCAAATCCTTCAAAGGTCATCCATACCATTTGTGGTTGTAGAACAAATGGAAGTAAAGGTCCTTACTTAGGAAACCCTATGGAACCCCTGGACTTTGTCAAACCTCAACTTCAATCGAGTTTTAAAAACGACAATCCATTAATTGGTAGGGGTGTAACGATACACTCTGCTCATAATACAGTACACGTGTTCACAATGCATTATGTATCCGAATATCAATTATAAACATGATTAAAAACACGTTACATTAGAAAATAAAACTACATTTGTTTTAAGACCATATAGAATGCCAGGGCCTAGAGTATTTTGTATCAGAGTTTGTAACATCATTCAGCCTCTAGAGGGCAGTGATTACATTTGTGCACTGAGAGGATCTCTTTTTTTACTCTAAGAGAGAGCTCTTTTTCTTACATTGTTTTATAAAGTTCCTTTTGTTTCTCATACAGTTTTACTGCTTTTCCTCATGGAAATGTTCCCAGACGATATCTCCCTGAAACTCCAGGATTGTGACATTTTTTGTATGATATGTTGTTACATCTCTAATTATTCATTTTGGGATTTGTTTTTCTTTTTCGATCGGCCTATCAGTGGTTGTTAATTACATAAAGTAATGATCATGCATCATGATCCCATGCTTTTAACATATTTTGATAAACATGAAATAGAGAGATCTTTTCAAAAAGTTTGGGAGGAAACAGCAGATAATTGCGTTAACTGACAGTTTAAATGGGATGATCACACGTGACAACATCCAGGATTAACACTTTTATTCAACCACATGGTAATATATACCATATACTGAAAAGTTTTGAATAGTTTTCCAAAGTAACTTTTTTAGGGTACTCACAATTTATATTTAAAGACATGCAAACATGTTAACACAAATGAACACACTCTTGTTTTAGTTTAGATACCAATAAAAAGATCTATCTTTTTGACAAGCACCGAGTAAATGAGCTATTATTCAACGCTTACAATCATATTGCTTTTAAGATTAAATGAAATCCCAGGAAATGTATTATTTGTTTAAAAAGGGTCCATGCACTGCTTAAATGTATTATCCTATGTATTTATACAAAACCAAATTCTTGTTTAAAGCAACAAATACTCCCCTTTTTTGTTTTGGTTTCCTGCAGAAAAAGGCCAAGAGATGAGCATGTGGCCCTCTGATGGACTGGTCACGATACAGGTTGGGATTGGAATAGTAATTTTTAGCATGAGTGTAATAATGAAATCCCCAAAATAAGACACTTAGAAGGACATTCTTTTGGCAATGCAGGCGGTGTACTTTTCTTCCCATGCTGGTGAAATATACAACATGTAGCGTAATACTTGCTCCTAACCTTTTCTTTCATTCTATCGGAATCCTCCACCTCCACTATCCCTCCTCTCCCCCTCCATGTTATGTTTAATAATGGATTCTGAACAGTGATGGCTTCACACACATATCTGGCAATAGATAGAACATGCATGGGTGATAGAGCTCTGATGAAAGATTGATGGATGAGGGAGAGTTAGAAAGACCTTAAAGGAGTAGTTCTCTCCTAAAACTAAACATATGCTCATTTTTTGGAGAAGTAGCCTTTTACTTAGGCCTTTTAATCCTTTCCTGAAGCGAACTGCTGCAACATGATGTTACATCAATAGCACAAGCCAAAGTGCGTTGTCAGGCTTCCTTTGTTAGAAATTGCAAATCTACTATTTGAATTAATATTTATTTATTACGTATTGTGCTGCCAACAGAAATACATGTATAACTCTGCACATTTAAAAGAGTGTGGGGGAGATTTGAATGAAAATTATGATTTATCAGCTATTATAATAGCTGGCAATGCTTCCAGTAGTTGGCAAGATATACTTTCATTTGATTGCTGCTAAAATACAAAAAATACATCTAATATACAAAAAATGTAAAGGGGTTAAGTTCCAATTTTTACACATTTATTTGATCATTTTGAGTATTTAAGGTTAACAGGGTTGATCGCACTGACTCTATGCTGTGTGCTACAACAATTGAGAAAATATTCTTTTAAAAACAAATATACTCACATGTTCTGAAGCTGAAGCTGGATCACCAACAGTCTATAAAAATGATCAATTTTAATTGGATGGGATCAGGGGGCTTGCATTTCCTTCAAGAACATACTTTGTCCATTGCATCCTCAACAATTAATTTGACATTAATATAAGCCCAGTTCTTTAGGCCTTTTTCATTTTCCTTCCACTCAACTTTCTACTGACATACTTCGACACAGCATTCTGCAAACAGCCAGATTCTTTATAAATGAACGTTTGTGGCCCACCCTCCTTGTGAAGTATGTCAATTAGTGTCTTCCGCACAGCTATCCGATAAGCAATATTGCTCATTTTTGTGTAGTGTAATGAATCAACGGGGAGATCATTGTGAAAACTCAGAAATTGATTAACGATAATTGATAAAGATGCTTAATTTAATCATAAAACAATGACACTATGTTCAAAATATACTTAATTTGCACCTCATAACTATCTTTATGCTGCGTTTTTTTGGTAGCCACATATGCATGTGTCTGTTCTCAGCTCCTTAAATCTTGAATCATAAATACATCTGCATAATTCCTCCGTGCATCTGTCAGCTTCCATTTCCACTTGATTCTCTTCTTTTAGCCTCAGGCCTTGTAACAGTTCCATTAGTCACAATGTTTCTGTCTTTCTCCTTTTCTTTATTCATTGTTAGACTGCATGGGTGAGAATGGCACAAAGGTTCCGACACTGTTCTCATTCTATTACTTCTGCACCACGGGGCTGGACTTTAATGAATGTCACTCATAGTGCCTGTTGTGCTCGTAGTAAACTTGATGGAGATATCTGGTTGACCTCTAAGAAAGCTCTGTTCAACATTTTACAAGTGTAAACTATAATGGTCACTAAACCATTATCAAGATTATCCCATCTATTTGCCCACCCACTCTTCCATACAACCATCCCTTAATTCTAAATAAAATTAAAAATAATAATAATAATGCCTTTAATTTATATGCCGCTTTTCCAGACACTTTATAGTTTTCAGAGCATTATTCATTCACCCCACATTCACTCACTGGTGGTGATAAGCTACCTAGCCCTCAGCTGGCCTGGGGCAGTCGTGACAGATCGTGGCTGCCATTTGCGCTTATTGTCTCCTGTCCGCCACCAAACACAACCCACCTATCACACAAATCCATATTGGGCAATGTGAGTGAAGTGGCTTGCCACAACAGCAGAACGGCCAGAATCGAACCTCCACCCTACTGATTGAAGGACAACCAACTCCACCACTTTCTAGTTTCCTTAAATATGTTTAAATCATTACATTTTCATTTTATCATTAGTGGATTGCGAATCTACAGTCTTTGTTACCAAGGCAACTTGTTCTGTTCAAATTAACAGTGATAACAGCATCCCACAAGACCTTTATCCTTAAATACCAAGGAAAGGATTTACATTTCACTTTAAAGCTTATATCTTTGCAGAAGATCCACCAGCTGAAGATGTTCAAAATGAATACAGCTGGCAAAATTGTACCCTTGGTAATTTCCAGGGGTCAAAGGCTGAATATCAAGCACCTGAGGTTCAAGAACTTGTGTTAATCTATTTTAAGCTCTCCAGCAAAAACACCCACATGGTTCTGTAAATATCTCCAGCCAAATAACATGATCTCAGCTGATGTTTTTCATCCACATTCAATGTTCATATACAGAGAAAAGTAGTACAGGTATAATTATCAAAGCATAACCAGGGCAACATGATAAAAATATACTACTTTTATCCTGAATTGATGCTATTTCCGTATAAATTGATCAAACAGCAGTGACAAAACAGTTTTGATTTGCAACAGAAGACTACAACAGTATTCAAACCTTAGCTCGATTAAAAATACCTTGCTGCCTTAACATTTTGCATCTTAAATGCTTCAAAGCTGACTTGCTTTAATGATATACCGGTAACAATTTAAAATGTACATATTAAATACATGTAAAATACCTGCCAGGTGATCTCTAAACCAGTGTTGTCAAAACTAATCTCAAACACAGATTTGATTATACTATTTAGAATGCTGTAATCAAACCATTCATATGAGGAAGTAGGTATCTGCTCCACCTATTGGTAGCATGAGTACATGCAGTAAGTTCTCTCAAAATGAATGAGGTTTATCAAAAGAAAAAATTCTTAACAGTAAAATTAGGTTTTGTCTTATTGATCATTTGTCACAATTGTGTAAAATTCCCAAAATACACAAAAGTCTGTTTCTAGTGTTTGTTTAATCATAAATTAATTCAATATGTTGTTTTTGATAAGAACAAACACTCTGCACTACTTTAGTTTTTTAAACAAGTCATCCAAGAGCCAAAAAAGTTGGGGGGTTTCAGAAGTTATGAGCATAGAGTCAATTAATAATACACACTCAAATGTATTTGACTTTTTAATACAAAGGAATTGGCAAGTGATCTCAAACTTTTAATAGCACGGCATTAAATGACTTTTCTGATGTTTTCTAGTTTCTACACTTCTCATTTTAAACCCCCCAAATGACAGGAAAAGTGTCTGCAAATCATTTACCCTGCCATAATGAGTTGCCAAGAGAAACATCCATAATTTACCAATTTATTCATATGTTCAGTCCAGCTCTATCCTCCATGCCCATCAGTGACTCTGTTTGATGGCGAGGCTGAATTTGCCGCTCCCGGCAGCTTTAATAAAGGCAGTGTGCTTGACAGAACTGCTCTATGAGGTGAGAAATTGGGCTGGATATTGAGACTTACCTCTGTTTTTGGATCTTGCCAGTTCACCATTGACCTATGATGACAGGCTGTTTGTCAAAATGTCTAAAAATTTAGCACACCATGGAAAATATGAGTCCTTGGAATGTAAGCAGCGAGGGTTTTGAGCTACATCAATACACCCAGCCTTAACCTGAGATGAACCCAGTAACTGTACTACTTCTTAAGGACCTTGGGTATTAAAGTTAAACTAATAGAATCTTGAGCCAGAGCTTGTGGTAAAAGGCATATTTTCACTTCTAACATTTAACATATTTCTCAATGGGCAATGCACCTGTAAGTTTCACTATTATTTTTATATATATATATATATATATATATATATATATATATATATATATATATATATATATATATATATATATATATAAAACAGTCTTTAAAGTCATTGAAACTGAAATTCATTGACCAACCATTTAAGGCTGGTCCCAAAAGAAAGCAGATACCATAGACACTTGCTGATTGGGTCATTTTTTTTGTATACAACTATTGTATACAACTGTTGTATTTGTTAGCGTTTAAATTACTTTTTCTTTTCTGTCATTTAGTCATTGGCAGCTGTATGAACCACTTGTGCAATTGTTACGCAATTTGGCTTACTGATACAACTGGATCTTATGAGTCACCTGATCCAATTTGGACCTTCTAACTCAAACTTTTTGTAGCACCACAGCTAGTCGGAACTATATGGTTTGGAAACCAAATAGATTTTCCTTCAGATTTGTTGACTTGAATGGTTTCTTCGATATGCAAATGAACAATTTTAAATGATTTGAAATTAAAAAAAAAAAAAAAAACTTTTTCCATAATTGTCTGAAAAAGAACCTGCTTTTTCATAATTGTCCGAAACTCCAAAACTGTGTTTCAGATAATTGAAATGGCCATAAAGCTACGTATCCACAATGCTTTAGTCCAATGACCCCAAACTTGGTGTATACTATTGTGGCATTTGTGTCATAATAGTTATTTGTTCTAATTAAAAATATTTTCCATACATTTGGACCTTCATGATAAGTATTATTTAGCTACCTCTGCCATTTCGAGTGTTGAAAAAAATGCTGTTTTTACTAATGCTGCTTTTAAAAATGCACTAACATATCTTTACAAAACTTGGAATGTCTCTATTAGCTTTCATTGCAACACCACCTTGTGGTCAGAAAATATCTTAAATTATTGTTAACATTTGAAAACTTAAGTCTTGGGTCTATAAAGTATTGGGTGTACCAAATGTTTGATATACCATCTTTACTGTACAGTGTCCACAACACAACAATTTGAAAACTGTTCCACCCAATGGTCACTGCTTTTCAGCAAAAAACCTGATTTATTTTTTTTAAGTTTCACTGAATTCACTTCTTATCTCCTAAAAAAAAATCATTTTCTAAAAAAATGTTTCTTTACTTATCAATGTTCACAGTTTCCTTAATGTTTTGGGGAGCATTGGGGTTTTAAACATAAATGTTTAATCCTTTAACTTTCTTATTTCAAAGTTAAAGGCACAACTTTGCAAAGATTCACCAGTTGCAGCACCAATATCATCATCTTTCTTTCATTTTGGCAAGTTGGAAAGCTTGGAAGAGCTTATATGTTTCTACTGGCATTCCAAAAAACTGAAATACTACACAATAAATGGAAAAATAAACTGAAGCAATACTGTAGCCAGAGCAACAAGTTTGCTGAAATCATAAGATTCGTGCATCTAAGATGAAATAAAAGATTCATGTGTGAGAGGCAGTTTGCTTACTTGTCATGAGTGAACACTAGTTAGCTTCATTAGCACGTTCCACATCCTGCCATGTTCATTTGAAGCCAATAAAAGAGGTTTTATTAGACTCAACAGTGTTGAGTCTAATTTTATATTTTATCTTGAGATGGCATGAATCTCTACCGTAGCTGTGTCATCACAGCAGACAAGAGAAGACACTGCCTCGCTCAGAGAAAAGCAAATGGAGCTTGAAATGAGAGGTGTGTTGTGCCGCATTAGCATGGTCTTGTGTATTACCCAGCACATGTTGCTTTGGCACGCTAACACGATTTATCAAGCAACAGTACTCTGCTGCTCTTTGTTAACATTCTGTTTGTACCTTTGCTAGTCAGCAAAGTTTGAAGACATTAGCATCACACATTTCTATTCTGCTCACTGGGAGTAAACAACTTACCCATGAGACTTTTCAAGCTAATGCTAGTCTGTGGTTGATTTCTCCAACGTAACAGGCTTAGTCAGCTGCTTTCATCAGATTACATGAATATTTCAAGTGTTGCTCAAAACAGAGTTGAAATAGATGTGTTTTAAGTTTTTGCAAACCTCACAAGATGTATAAATATGCTTGAGTAGATAATCTGTTAAAAACATTACATGAAGCCAACAAACATCCACCGAGGATCATATCACACGTATTCATGATCATGAATGCAGCTCTTCCTTTTCAGATATTGAAAAAAGTAAATTTGAAATTCTTTTGGTCTATGACAACACTGTTAAATAAATCTTGAAATTAGAGCATTTGCTAGGAAAGCAAGCTCATATTGTGAAAAAAAAAGGGTTGCTTGGCCTTATTTTTTCTCCCCAGGTCTTTCCTAGGTTGTTTGAAGAGCTCCTTTTTTAGTTTGTATGTGTTTACGAAAAACTTGTGTGAAGCCGCTTCGCATTCACCATCTTTAGTTCTTGAGGCAAAAAAGAAGGCGAACCAAGAGATGACTTAAAAGTACCATTCTTCAAAGGAAATCTTTCAGCTGCGTTTAGGTTTGTTTCTCCTGCAGGTTTTCTTTCTAAGCTAATTTGATAAGTATTAATGAGACATTTCCTCTTGATGCCCGAACATCTGCTTTGCACTTGGCTGCTCAGTTCACCACTGTCCATGAAGATTCCTGGAAATTATTCTTTGTGTATTAATCAGAAGATACAGCAACAAATACTCTTGTGTTCTGCTTCAAATAAGCCTCAAATTAACCTAAACAAGATTCAAAATCTGTGCATTGCTTCCCTTGTTTTTCCTTGGACATTAAAACCAAGTTTTTTGTCAATATCAATCAATATCCCCATGTAAACCTGTAAGTACATTTTGACTGCTGAAAAGCATCAAATCTCTCTGTTGGGCTGCATATTCTTTAAAATGGCACACAAGTGGTGCAACACCATGTTTATACGGCCAGATTATACAGCTCATTAACCTGGATGTAGATTGGGATTCCACTACTGAAACTCTTCCAGTATAGATAACTGTAAATACACTCAGGGTGACCTTGCCTTTGCTCTGTAACACTAATCAAATTAAAAGCTAAGAATTGAAAAATGCCTTGGTGGAGAGAGTGTCCTAAATGGCTTGATTGCTGAAGTGGGTACACACAGCATGAGGTTAATTAGACACCCGCTCAAACCGAGTTTAGCAGGAACTCACATATTCATTATGCTCTCCAGGAGATGCTATTTTCAGAATGCAACCACTGCTTTTTCCACGTTAAACTCAAAGGTGTTTGATTTGCAACCAATATAGTGCATATATCACAACTGCACAATTAAATAAAGTCACAGTTATACCAGGATACAAAACCATGAAAAAGAAAAACCAGGATATTTGAGGCAGTTAAAAAAGTACAAAGAAGTGCATGGAACAATGATGTATGTGGCAAACTAAGAAAGTCACGTAGAGAACCGCACTATTACAGTTATGATTGTAATACCGAACCAATCCATGCTCTAGTTGTCCTGGGAACAGGGACAGATTATGGACTGAAAACTTCCTGTTTTGTTGCTGGGAGAAAGAAACCATTATGTGTAAGTTTAAAGGATAGCTATTTAACAGGCTCCTCCTAAACTTTGTTACTGAAAGTCAATTTAAATTGTCACCCGAATCCACTCGTGACTCTGTTGACGGCTTGTGAACCACAAAGGCAATCTCTGACTACGTCTATATGTGTAAAAGGAAGTGAATGTGGCTCATTCAGTAGAGCACTGCATCAACAATGCTAAGGTTGTGGGTTCAAAGGAAGTCCAGGGAAAGTTAGAACTGGCTAAATATGTTCATTTCTTGAAAATTTAAGTCGCTTTGGTTAAAAAGCGTAAATGAGTAAGGCTGCAGTTCATTGACTGGCCACCTGAGGCTAGTGTCAGAAGTGAGTAGATTCAACCATGTTAAAAGTGCTCAACTTGCTTAGCCATTTCCCTAATCCCAATATGAGCCTCATACCCTTTTAAGAAACATATGGGTGATGTTCTATATCCATAGTTTTATGCTAAACAAACTTATGAACGCCACAGTAGCTTTGCTGTCATTACTTTTTGATACAAGCAAGAAATCATTCCACTTGTGCAGATTTTCTTCCTTTTCTTCTGAAGTTTCTTCATACAGTTCATAATTATTGTTTTCTTCAAACAAAATGTAATGTACAAGTGAAAAAACACACCACTTTGGTCATTTATTCTGTAATTTAAATAGGCTTTTAAAGGTGTTACTTGATATGACTCTTTTTTGGGGGTGGGGGGTTGCTTAACTTCCTAAACAGGTTGCAAAGTTCCCATCCATATTAATAATACAATTTTGACAAAGAGTCCCATAATTACATACTTTTCGCCACAGGTATGAAAGATAAAGTTGTAAATCCGATCTCTGAAGTCTCCCCGTCCTACTTCCAGAATACTACAAAGCTAGCTGGGTAACTCCTGCTCAGCATTTTCAAAGCTCCTCACTGTTTTATGCAGGCATTACCATTGCTTTGATCACACCACTGCCACCTCCTCTTGCACATAGATGCTTTCCCCCCAATATCCTCCTCCTAGCCAGCAGTTAACCATGTTCATTTAACAATTAATTTAGATGGAATGAGAAGTAAAAGTGGCTTTGATATGCTAATGCCGTGTATATCAGGCCCTCTGCTATTGATTCTCTTGACAAACGAATACGAATTGTAGAGCTCTGACAGTGGGCTGGATCTTGAAGCAGGGTTCAGTCACAGTAAACAGATATTTTTCATCCCTGAGGGCCATGAAAGAGTTCCTCCATCTCTTCCTGGTGCCTGCCCTCCTCTACCCCTGGAGACGTCAAGATTGTCTTGTCATATTTCTTTCTTTTCTTCAGCTAGCTAGGTGTGTTGATTCATTATTTACTATTAATTAATCTCAAAGGATTGTGTTTGAGCCGTGTCCTCAGTGAGGTCTTTTTGGAGATCTGACTTTAGTTACTCATCATCATGTTTCAAATAAAGCACAAGATTATGGGTCCGATTCCCACAGTTCCCAGAGTCACTTCACGGGATTGAAACCTCGAAAACCACCATAGATTTAGGATTTTAGTTTCTGAAAACAATGTGATCTTTCTGTTCATTTTGGAGAGATATCAGTTGTTCCTTTCATTTAATGCCAATTCAAACCTTTTAAAATATTTATTGATCAAATAAAGTAATAGAAATACAGTATTATTATAAAGAAGCATCTAAAAAGCATCTTTTCTTCACCAGATAGACAAAAATAGCATTGTTCACCAGTGTAATTAGGTTAATTTAGACTAAGAAATGAAACATTATCGCATTTATTAGGTTAATAAATGCAATAATGTGGAAAAATGTTTAAAAGTAGCACGTATTGAAAAATAAAGGTGAATCCAACCTTCGTTTGGTGTCCAGTGCAAATGAGGTGAGAACTCTCAGTGATACTTGATTTCAAATAAAATGTGCTACACGATTCCCTGCTCCTTGAGTTTTAATCATGGCATGTTCATTAATTAAGCTAATTTGGCACCTCAATTATGCCTTTTAATGCACTGACCTAAATCTGAGGCCAAACACATTTCGCTGTCATCGCAAACAATAGCCATGATGATCTTTGAGTAATTATCAGGACAATGCTAATTAATCTCCCACGGTCAGTCGATCCTTTAATGACTGAGAAACCTATATCCTCTTGACAAGTCATTTATTATGAATTCAGAGTCAGCGTAAAACTCATTTATGTAGTGTTTTGTATGAGCATCCTCATTAATAAAGGACAAACGGTTTCTAATAATGCTGTCTGAATCAGGGGTTAGGAGATATAGAAAAGTCATTTTCTGTTTTGGGGTAAACTGTCTTTTTGAGATATTACTGTTTCTGGCAAAGATGTCAACAGTTGTTGTTTGCAGAAATATGTTTTAACAGTTTCGACCTGTCAATACAGCTGGAAGGAGGGAGAAGGACCACAGGATTTCGTAGCTATATATAGTTTTTTTAGATGCACATTCACTGAGCTACAAAATAATCACATCCTTTTAAAGGGCATGTGTTAGGGCAGGAGTAGTAGTGCAATGTAGCAGAGGAAACCTTGATGAGACACAGCAATAGAACACAGGAGATCCAAGTTGGCAGATACCGACCATGGAGAGTGAAGGGAAGTGAACCGTAGCACTGACACCGAAGGAAAGAAGAGATTACATACAGGTTAGGAAGATCATCGAGTGAGTAAGAAAGTGATGAGTAGCACGTAGCTAAAAAGCAGGAATGAGGGAGAGGGACCAAAGGATTAGGAGCTATATATACTTTATTTACATGCACATTCACAAAACTACAAAAAAATCACATCCTTTTAAAAGAAATGTCACTCAGTGTTGTATGGGGTGCCCAGAAGTCTCCAGGAGGGACCAGGAGTGAAATGGTGTAGTGAAAATGCTGATGAGAAACGGCAAGAGAACACAGGAGACGTGTTTCCACGTTGGCAGGAATCGACCATGGAGAGTCAGGGGAAATGAATGAGTTCCCCAATAAAGCGTTTTTGTAATGCAATGTAAGTTGCTTTGGATAAAAGCGTTTTGCAAATTTGATTAGGTTGCTAATTAGTTTTAGGATATATACAATGCAAGCTTTCAATAAGAGCTCCCTAGTACTTTTTCAAGATAAAACCAAATAAAACGGCAGCTGAAACTGAAGTTTTTAAATATACAAGTTTTATGTCTTGAAACCTCAACATGTCTCTAATCTTGACTGATTGATTTGTTTGGAGGCCTGTGATATATCTGGGCTCCTCTGAAGAGTGAATTCAAGAGGTTATAAAAGTGTTCAGAACCTAATAAATACATCTAGAGACAAGAAAATGTTGTTATTCTGTCTGGTTTATGGGAGCACTGAATATTACAGTGTGTAATGTTAATTAAATCTGAGGGTGGATTGTAAAGAATTATGAGCTTAATCCAATAACTCAAGCGTCACACTGTCAAAGCTCTTCCTCAAATTTGGTTTCTCTGAGCTGGTGATGTTCAGTGTTTTTTTATTAAGTGTACTTTCCTCTGATGGCAACTTCTAATCAAGTAGTCATGAGTCAGAAACTCTGCTTGCAGAATGACTCAGAAACTACCAAATTGTCAAGTGTTGTATACAAGGGCTTTCGAGGAAAAGGCACATTTTTCTCATTATGAAGGACATCTGTACACTCTAAACATTTTAGAAAAGCATCCTTCGTTAATGGGTCTTCAACCAATCTTCCCTTTTCTGGATCAAATTTGCGGTTTATTTTGTGCAGTATTAGGACTCGAGAACTGGTGAAAATTAACATCTAATTGCCTTTGGTGACCTTCTAACAAGTTTCATTTTATGGTGCTCTAACAGTTGAAATTTGGTACACCATTTTAAGGTACCAAGGGGTATAAAAAACAATGTTTTCAAAATGAGCAGAAAACCGTTATTTTGCACAAATCTCTAAAATCTCATTGCACACTTTACCAAAATCCTCCTCGGGATTGTATGTTTGAAATAAATTTGGAAGTTGCTATAACTTAAACATTCAATCTGTAATCAATCCCAATCTCGCTAACTATTTTAACACTCCAAGTTAGAACACATCTACATCGCAAAACACACTACCAGTTACAGCGCCAACTGGTAGCAACAGGGAATGCTGTATTTGAAATTGATAATGTACTTCTTTCACCAAATTGTACATGTGTGACCAAAATAGATTAGAGCTATAAAAACAACCATATTCTCACTCAGTCACTGCCACCTGGTGATCATTTTCAAAAATGTAACAAATCTTGCATTACAACATCTCCTAAATAAGGTTTTGTAGAATATTCATGCTAAACCAAGTAAGAAGACCCTGAGAGCAAGATTTAAAGCATTTAACAGAAAATGTTGCTTTATTTAGTTTAACCATGATAGTTGGCTTCAACCAAGCACTACTATGAAAGAGAGGAAGGGGGTAAAGGGAATGAAGTGGGAAATTAGAGAGTGAGTGAGAGAGAGCAACATAACTCAAAGCGTTAGAATCCAAAGCATTATCTACTTTCCTTAAAGAGTTTGTTGTGATGTATTTCCTGTTTTCTCTCAGAAATCAACCAGAAAATAGTATAATAATATTTTTTTATTACAAAGGATTGGTCATTGGTCAAAGTTCAACAATTTGGTTGTTGTTCAGTCCAAGTGTTTGTGTTGTCTCCTGGTGATGAATAAGACATATCAGCTGGAATTTTGTTCTAATTTCAGCATAGTATAATTTAAGTTACAATTTTTTTTATTTATAATTCTAACCCCTAAGGGTGTTTATTGATTGACATAGACCAATTATTTTTATTGTGTCTTTTAAATGCAATTTTCTCTACAAGACAGAATATAATTTGTCAACCCTGTCTACATCATGTCGTACAAGTTTCATAAAGACACTGTGAGTTTTAATTAGCATAAAAGGCTAATTATTGTCAATGCTGCATTCTTCGAGATTTTCTTCTAAAACGAATCAATTAATTCAGTCAGAGTATGTTTTAAGATCAACACATCCTCGCTCACTCTCCATGAGAGCCAATCAAGCAAAAATGAGAATATAAAGTGGCTTTTAATAAATTCCTCACCCCATAAATATTCATCCCTCTCCTGATCAAGGCAAATCTATTATTCTTTAAGTGACAACAATCTTTGATGGGAAAGGCTCATGCGCTGTCATTTATATGCCACCTTTATCACCACCCGGGAGGAATTAAGGCCTAATGACTTTCATGAGGAGGATTTTTGAAAGTGGCTATGCACTTAGTGTGATTTGTTGTAACTCTAGAATATATGCATGCGTTCACTTCCATAAAAGTAAATATTTAACCATGACAAAATGAAAAATCATTCTTGTGTGTCTGAGTGAATCCTATAGAAGGTTAGAAATAGATTTACACAGCAAGATTTATTCTTAATAAAGCATGATCATCTTTGGAAGTCTAAAGGGGATGCCAACAGTTTAATGAAAGTGATTTTGGGAAAAATACGCAGCTATAAATATTTTACAGTTTTAAAGTTTAGGAAAGATGGACGTGATTTGTTGATTATCCCGAGAGCTTGCAAATTGCTTTCATTATCTTCCCTGAGCTTTAATGAATGTGGGTGGTGAGCAGGGAATGTCCAGTAATGGATTTTAATATTCACAGCCGTGCATCCGTTTGCCACTTTCTCTGTATGCCTTGCACTCATGGATATCTAAGATTTACAAGTATCCTCCATTACATCGATGACTTTGATTGTTAGTATGCTATTATTATAAATCTTCTCATACATTTAATAGTTCTGAGTTGTCTCTCAAGCTCAGACTGAAACATCTTTTGAGCTTTACTGACCACTATCTGGTGTTTGTCAATAAGCAAAGCAAGGCATCTCTTTGTGCAGAGATCCTCATAAATAAATCACTGGTACATTACATTAACTTGTGTTAAAGCTGATATTATCACACTTTTAAAATTTTAAGCTCTCCATTGATTAACTGTGAAGGACATTGTGGCTTAAATGAAAGTCATGGCATGCAGGAACACTTGAAACCTTGATATATCGATATATCATATGACTTGCCATGAGATTTTTTTTTCTCTATTGTAGCGGGGTGAAGAATCACACGACACAGAGTTGTGCAATAAAATGCCCGGAGAGTGGGTTTATTCACAATGAAATGACAGTGCTCTTCGGTGATGGTGAGTTCTTTGTGCTTGTAACCCTTTGGTGCCCATGCTCTGGTCCCGTGTAGCAGTGAAGTGAAGGAGTGCCTGGAAAAGTGTTCCCCGTGGTCTCAGCTGCTTTCTGGAGGGAGAGAGAAGAGCCGTTAGCATCTGTAGTCTTGCCAGGTCGAAACTCAACTGGCTTGGGTATCTTTTCTCTCTTATCTGGTCCCGCTGATTGCCGGCAGCTGAAGCTAGGTGGCGGTTGATTGCCGGGTCCAGGTGTGCATCGTTTTAACTAGGACAGCGATGAATAGAATGGACACCCGTCACACTATATATACTTATTTTCTTATATTTTCATTAAATCAAAGCAAATGAGGCAAAGTCTGACAGGCTTGTAAAAAGTTCAGTTTAAAACTAGTTTTTAAAAAGAATAAGTAGCATAAACAAACCCCATGTCTCTATGACTTTCCTAATTTGATGTAGAGATCGGTTGCTGTGGTAAACAGTCTGGTGGCTAGGGAGGGGTCAGTGACATAACATAATGTTCGCAATGTCTCACTTTGAGTAACATAAAGCCCCATTTCTCTGTAATTTACAAACTTTGTGTTCAGAAACTTTGGTTACTATGGTAAACTGTTTGGTTGCTAGGCAGTTGTCAGGGATGTCATAAAAATGATCAGTCCGATTAACATAAACAAACACTTTTCAACGTGAAGATATTTGTTTCCTCTCCCCAGTTAGGAATTTCCATGGGGTTCTCGGGTGATTACACAGACCCCATAAAAAAGTAAATTTTTCCAGAATTCTCAGCAATTTCTCAGAATTCCTTTGGTGCTAGCAGTCTGAAAAGATAAAGCGAACCCAGACCAGTTTGAATGTCTTGTTAAAATTGTGAACAGTCCATTTAGAATCTTTTGGCTGAAGTAAAGACGAATAACAATATGTTGGCTTTTACAAGACAAAAAAACAACTTGTGTGATTTGATGAATATTTATAGTACATAGACACATATTGAGTTGAAAACATCATAATATTAATAATAAATATAAAAAACGACGCCTGTTGCCTCATAAGATAACAGTAAGTGAGTTCTGTCATCACGTGAAACCAAAAAAAAGCACATAAATTCAGTATATTTTTTTATTTCAGTGCAGTGCACTCATAGATGGTGTTTGTGGTGTAGTTAGGAGTTCTGTGGCTTCCTCCAGGTCACCTCAGTTGTCAAAGGTTGGAGATGGCGTGTTCGTTAACTCAGCTCACCTTCAACCCCAGCCATAGCCTGAAGTCAAGCCTACAACCTTTCAATCACAAGACAGACTGAGGCCATTAGGTCACTTCCAACCAATTTGTCTTCTATTGAACACATAAAAATATTTCAGGATAGAAAAATAAAAATCTAAATGTAAAAATTTTTTTTAAATTTGGCAATTAAAGCAGATGGACGCTTGAAATATTTCAATATATGTGCACAGTGAACGAACATGCAAGTTTCACACAACTTTATTATATAAATAGATGAATATGTTCACCATGGCTTGTAAACTAAACAAATATCAGAATTAATTTTATTTAAAAACAACCCATTCAAAAGTGAAACGTTTGTAATTGAGTGAGGGAATAAAACATTAATTAAGCTGCATTGTTTGCCTCTTGAAAGTGTATGTGCGGAAGGTAGAGAATGGAGAGCGTTAACAAGAATGTTCTGATGAATGCCTTTCAAACACATTGCTACTGAAGCTTTGCATGAATAGATGAATAGAAAAATCACAGTCTATGAAGAAAGCTCATTACAAAGCCTAGCAACTCATTAATCAGCAGAATGGCCTTCACAACCCCAAAGGTAGATATTAAATAATACACAGACTGATCCTGCGATTAGTACTTTTCTGACTTCCAATCGTCTGTAATGTGTTGCTGGTTTTTCCTTTGCTGACAAGACTCCAACTTCGTCTTGTAGCAATGCAGGGCAAGACATGAGTCTATTTGTGGAGCTCTGGAGAGGTCTATGGCCTTGGGTGGGTGCGCATTTGGGGTCTTGATAAGATGGCAGCTTGACTGCTGAGAGCTGCCAGGAAAGGCTGGTATTTATTCCAAAATCCACCACAGTTTTGGAGGCTTCGGTCTGGGAGAAAATCCCAGTGGACAAGAATGTTATTAAGCTCAGTAGGGGGGATGGGATGCCGGGACGAATGTGTCTTGAATCCTATTCTGGTAGGGCAGATTCAAACTGGTGGAGTAAGCTAAAAGCGAGACAAGTTTACTCTCAACTGAAAAGTAAATTTACTTTTTGTATGTTCACCTCCATTTCAAAACTAAAATGGCGTGTCAGTGATCCAGTGTTGACAGAAGAGACACAGCCAGCAATCCAGAGCACTTCATTGAACCAGCCTACAGACAATCATTCCACTGAATGTTAAAAGGCTCACTCACACACCACCTCAGTTGTCAGATATACAGTTCATACACCCTGACTCTCCATGAAAGCTCCGGGTCTTCTTGGATGTTTGCATATGCTTTGTGTCTCGTCTGGTTTGAATGTCCCATTAAGGGATGTTTCTTCTTTGCCTGCCTGTGTAAATGTTGTAAATAAAACCTTTTTACTACTTTAAAATTTGCTCTAATAAATTACCTTTAAAATGATTTTTTTAACAAATATTTTTTCATCACAGTACACAGTAATTCCACAACAAACCTGAAATTGTACAAAACATTCAAGTTTGTAATTTCTTTTACTGCTAAATTCTCAAGGAACATTTTTAATGGTTCAAAACAAAGTGTTACCCCCCAAAAAGCAAAGACAATGTTAAAATTGTTTAAAGAAAAAACAGGTGAAACTTTCCTAAACCTTATCCACTTTTCCAAGTACTTGTTGTTTCATTGTGCCTTTTTGTGCCAGAACTTTAAAAAACACAAGCCATATCACGTTTTATAAAATGAAACTGAAAGACGACTGCAAATTTTCTCACATTTTATTTTGAATTACCTGCAAATTAAGTGTCAAACCGCTTGGAATGTTCACTTACAACCAAAAATATCAACGCTAAAGCCTTTCGGAAACCTACACATTATATTTGAAAATAAAAAATAAAAAAACAATCAAAACAACAAAAACAAAAGTTGAGATGAGTTGCACCATTGCGACTTAATTTCAAACAGCCGATGTAACGCGCACCGGTGCATGCAGAGACTTTTGAGGAGGAAACTGGCTGGCAAAGCTGGAAATGTCCATAATGTCAACATAACCACCAAATTCACGGGGAAACTAGTGCCACTAGAATTAATCCCCTGAGTTTGTGTTTCACTGTTTACGGAATCGCCAATCCACATTGAAGAGCTTTTTGCAGCACTCTTTAAAAATGTCATTTGTGATCTTAAAGTGAATATATGCCAGTGCGGTAGCGTTTTTGATTTCATGTATATATGCTTGCATGGCTGCTAGTGTGTTTAATATCATCTCCCCGTGCACTCATCCATCATCCACCACCTCTGCTCTCCCACAGCGCCGGGCCCTGTGACTCTCGCACTTTTATTGACATATCATTAAAGAATTAATTTCACCAAGAAGACTGTGTACTTTTCAATTTGAGATGTGTTCTGTTTGATATGGGTGTAATTGGACAGCAATTAATGAATTTCACAAGTGAATCTTGTCAAGGTGCCACCACCTTCATCAAGACTATAAGATGAGGTATCATTCCCTTAATAAGAGCACATCAAATTATTTTACACGGAAACAGACCTAACTAATATACATTTTTCGGTGTTTTCATCTGTTTTAGTTGATAAAGTTGGCTGTGTTGTATTTGTTAGCTCAGTCATTGGTGTTTAGTTTAGGAAAGGGCACTGGGTTGAAATGACCCAAGAACTCCCAATAACTCGGGCATACCATGTGTTTAGTGTTAGAAATATTAGCAAATTACTTACCACTAATACAGTTACTACTTGGAAGTCAAGTTCTAGGTTAAATGTTGCATTTTTAATTGTAATGTCCGAGTTAGTTGCAGGTTTTATAAACTGGTCTTCTGTTCTTGTGACTGTTTTTGATGTGGTCCATGAAAATGATCTTCACTAACTTTGTCTGTTTTTTTCAAGTAATCCCTGTTAAGTATTTGGCTCTTTTCATAATGCATTAGATTAGCAATTTCAGTAGTGTACACTGCGCCTTCAAGCCTCTTTGATCTCCTTGCTGAAATAAATCTAAAAATAACTTCAAATTAAAATCCACAGCAGGCGTCAGTGTGATTTCTACATAATTTACTGTAAATATATCCAACAAATTGGTCTTTTGAACCACTCTCAACATACCAACATGTGTGCAGGGTCTGGGAGAAGGAAAGACCTAGGAGAACTCAAAGCTGAACAGCTGAAAATCTCAAATTTTACCTCTTCCCAATATGACCACCAGCAATCAAGAAAGCATGGTTTGAATAGTCTGTTTACAGTATTTTACATTTTGTAAATCCATAATTTTACATTTTCAAAATATATTTTAAATAGTCACTAGGCTTTAATTGGTAAATTCCTCCAAATTTTGTGGGTCAAGATTCCAAAAGGCTCGGAGATGAAATAGCAAAACCAGTCTGTTATTGAAAACTGCTAATTTGATAAAGATGCTGTAGGATTACAAATTTAACATCCTTTGTAAGCTATGCTTTTCTTACAACTATTTAACAACAGCCAAAAGCTATGTGTTTAACTTTGTATTTGGTACTTAACATTCATCAGTTAATGACTGTGATTTACAGAGAATTGCTTATTTAGATAGACAAACAGTTTTTAAATAATACCAGCCAATGTATGTTGTCCTTGTTGGGGGCTGGTGGAATTTAGGTAGGTGCTTACAGTCTTTTGTTATCTGATCATGCTTTGAACTGACCACTCCTTTTGTGGGCAGCCCCCTAAGGTTTCCAGTGTATAAGATACAAAGAAAGAATGTTTTAGTTGTGCTGTGTTGAAGGATTTTGTATGACTGCAGCTCTGAACATTAAACTTGTTCTGTTACCCCAAAATCTCCTGGTCTTCGAATCTGAGTTTCCTACAATGCTAATTAATAAATAATGCATGCCTGGAAATGTAATTTCAGCAGCTACTACACGTAATAATAAATTCAGCCTATACTTTACTGTATATCTACATTTCTTCTTTGACTTTCAAGCCTTGACCCACTTGCATATTTAAACAGTTTACAAGTGCACAGTAAATCAAACTATATTGTAAAAGCTACAATCTCATCTGTCAAAAGGTGCATTCTGCCTGCAGTCAGACTCATTTTATGAAAGCATATCAGAAAGCGAGGTCAAGGAAAAACCCTTCAGCACTGTGCTATTGGCCAGGGACAGTTTGATTAGACAAGCAGCCACACATCAAGCACAAAACCTGCTGTTCTCCAGTATTGCCGACCATGGAGCATGGGTTGAACCTGGTTGCTAGCAGCCTGAGGCACGAGGCACACAGAGCCCACAAAACCCCATAGATTATATAAGATCAGGACTTGGAGGAGACTTATGAAACAAGAATGAGAGAGATGGTTCACGGGGAAGGCAGGCAACTTTGTGCAAAATCGTTTTTTGCTCTAAATCTTGTTGTGGATTCTCATTTACTTACAGTATTTTGTTTGTTCCATTTAGAAACCATTGCTTCTACCCAAAGCTTGTTATTTAAATATTTGTACCACAACATTATGGTCTTGAAGATTTTTTGGGGTTAACTTCCTCATGCCCTTTTTCAATTTTATCTTGTTTATTGGTAGTATTCACTAAAGGAAACTGTACATTTCTTGCTTAACATAAAAATTATGATGGTTGGAAATAAGTGTAAAGATTGGAATTTTTGTTTATTAATTATGTATTTTATGATCTCTTTCATCATTTTACTGATAAGCCATGTAATATGCAATTCTCCCCAGTATTTTAGCTCATTTTAAATGTACAGAGATTTTGTTTTGACCTGAATATTACGGAAAAATTGTGTTGTGTGTATTAAAGCAGGCTTTCCATGCTCGTAACCATAAAAGCTGACTGTACTGGAGATGTTTTGAAAGGAAGAAGAATGGCCCAAAAAATACCACTGTGGTTGGTATACCACTGTACCATTAGCTGTATGTCAAGTATTCTACTTAAAAAAACCTGAAACATATGTGGAGGGTGAAGCTAGGAGAATTGATATACCAAAATAAGAGTTTATACACCTCCTGGCAGAATCTACAATAATCTAATAAGGGAATCATTTGCATTCTTCTTTATTTGGACCCTTAAAATGTTAATTCAAAATGCAAATAGGTTAGATTAGCTTGGAGGTCAAATTGTTCATTGTGTGTTTAGCAAATTATTAAATGAAAAAAGATATAATTTAAATTAAGAAACAATGACCTTGAGTGTATTAAAAATACTATTGCATTTAATGCTACTCTAATCGCAGCATTATAAAGATGACAATAAGACAAAGGAAATTGAAAGGTAATTAAATCCTCAATTAACTTGTGGGGAAAGGATTTAAAAGTGAGTTTAACAGCATGTTTCATATTGTTTCCAAGTTATCTTGGGTTAATTTGAAGGAACAACTCTGGACACTAATGACTGACTAATCTGCAGGTCATTTATTTAGTGTTTCCGCCAAGTTGTTTTAAAACAAACAGGCATTCTTTATATTTCTCAGTCATATAATCCAAAACAGAACTTTTGCAGCATAAGGACAAACGGACAGGTTACATAAGTAGCTTCAACAGACAGAATTAGCAATGCTTCAAAGAATGTAATTTTCCTTCCAGCAATATATCACACAGTTTAGATCTGAATGTGCTTTAAAAACATTAATGCAAAGTAGTTTATGTAAAAAGTACCTCGGTCACATAAGGTCAAGTAAAGAATGCTCCAAAAGACAGGAAACTTCCCCTAGAGGAAACTACTGGGCAATGTAATGTTTTTTCTTGCCTAGCTGGAACATTTAGCATGTTTCCATAGCAATAGAACGCTCTCAAATATAAAGGATAGAGGACACTTCAACAAGCAGACCTGCATCAGATCTGAGACGCTTTGATTTTTTATTTAATTTTAGATTTTAGAAGGAATTGAAGGAAGCTTAATTTAATGTAGATTTTAAATTGCAACAAATAAAGTTATAGATAGCATTTTTGGTCAATTTGATCTCTGAAAGTTGGTCAATTTGACAATTCCCTCTCCCCTTACCAAAAAACAATAAATAAACAATTTAATTAAACAAACACACGCTTTGGTATTCCATTAACCTTTGTAAAATTCTTCCCGGAAAACAAATGTATTCATGATTTTAACTCTTGTACACAGGGAACTTTCTGTCTTTGCTTCTCATCTTATTCCTAGTGCAACTTACCCTGTGCATTGATTGTATAATAATATTATATAAAAAACAGGCTATATATGACAGACTTTTTGGCAGTTTTAATCATATTTAAGGGATGCATAATGGTGTGCAATTGAAAATGCTTTGAAAAAAGCACATATTTTATAAATCTCTGTTAAAAGCTTAGACACAGCATACTTATAGAAATAGAATAAGTTCAGGCGGTAACATAAAATGTTTGTTCAAAAATGTAAACAACTCGACAATTGCTACCATAATCCTCTGAATATTTGTGAGAAACCTTTAATCCAAACAGATTATTCCAATCTTTTCTGTTTGAAAATGAAAAGAGAGACAAACATACTTTATTTATGCAATTGTAAAAAAAAAAAAGTATTCTGCTTCGGTCTTCAACCACATTTTATTACCCTTCGACTTTAGAATTCATGCAGGGCATTTTTCATTTAATTTAATTTAGAAAACAAGTTGAAAAAGCTGCAGTGTTAAGCTGTCTCTTATAGATAAAACATATTTAATAAAGTTTTACAATGTATAAAGCAAGCAATGTGCATTACAATTGCAAAAGGGACACTTCAAATGTGCTGTTTGAGCAAAATCTAACTTTTCTCTTTAAAGTGTGAAATAGACTGTGCATTAACGGGAGAAAGCTAATGCTTCCCTTTCATCCTTATCCTGGAGGCCTGAGTTAGGATAAGGTGTGATCTTCTTTTACACCACACTGTACTAATCTGTGTGATTCGAAGAACTCTTTAAAGTCTAAATTTAGGCTGTGAGAAAAGCTTGTACTGTATAATCTGATCACATTTCCATATCTACGAAAGATATTCTCTCACACCTGGTAACACAGAAATGAGCCTGCAGCAAAACATTTTAGGTTTCCATTACACATCATTTGTACTTTCAGTAATTTCTTACTTATTTGACTTTTTTTTCATTGTGCACCGTGGCTGAAAATCGAGTAAACTCAAGCACATCCATCAGGTGTAATAAAACCAGCAATGAAAAGATTCATTTTTCATGTGCTTCATTAAAACGAATCTATCTTTATAATTACAAGCTGAAGGCTAAAGTGGTTTTAATGTCACTCATGCACGTTTCTGAAGCAATGACTAAAATCTGTTTTAAAACCATTGAAAGTAATTATTTTCCTCTTTTGCATTCCAAGTAATCCATATCAGGCAGATACATTAATTCACATTTAAATGGCTTTAGTTAGCTTCTGGGCAGAGACAGCATTAAAGCTTGAGCTGAAAGCGGTCAGTTATTAAAGCAGTCACAGTTTCCTGTATTTTGACTTGTACTGGGATAAATGATTCAGAAAGGAATAGGAAGGAATGAAGTTACTCAATCCCCTGGATTGCTTCATTTATGATGAGTGATCCCTAGAAAAAGAATCAGAAAATGAAAGTGAAAGGAAATGAAATGAAAGAGATAAGTAAGAGAAACAAAATTTAGTGTAATGCTTAATGTAACTTAAACTAACAAGTAATACAAATATTTCAGCCACTCATTGAAGGTCAAACAGTGACATATCAATAAAAAAACTGTTGCTACCAGGTTTAATTTTTATTTTAATGTATCAGCAGTACAGCTGTGTACTTTACACAGGAGCCACATGATCCCGATGGTTACATGTGGCTGGCGAGGTTTTATATTAGTTTTTCTTCTTTCCTTGTGTTTGAGTCTCTTGTTTTGTGGAGCACATGGCTTTGCTCAGTTTTCATTTGCAATGTGCTTTCATGTCTTGCATCTATAACATGCAAGGTTCGTTTGACCCAATGGCTTACCTTTGTCTTCTTTTATATTCTTTCTGTTGTGTTTTATTATTGTATAGTTAAGAGTTTTCCCCCATTAAACACGTATTTAGCCATAACATTTATTTGAGGCTTGTTTGTGTTATTTCATCTTTTAACATTCTGAGAGGAATCACTGGATTCATGCAAAGGTTGCTGTCTGGAAGATGCTTCCAAAGGCCTCCACCATATGGATATCAATAAGCAGTGTCAACAATACTATGGGCAGACAAATATGGAGAGACCTTGGAACCATTGTAATAAACATAGTTCGTAAACAATGGTCCAAATCAAGAGTCAAGTCAAGTCAAGAAGCTTTTTATTGTCATTTCAACCATATAAGCTGATGCAGTACATAGTGAAATGAAACACCGTTTCTCCAAAACCGCTGGTGCTACATGAAACAACATACAACACGGCAGAGAACTAAGGACTAACTTATATACATAAGTGCATCGTGTGCAACCTAGTGCAAACAGTGCAGAACAATATAGTGCAAAAAACAGACAAGACAGTGCAGGACAAGATACACAACAAAAAAAAAGGATAACACCGACATAAATGGAAATCCAGAATAGATCCAGGAGCAAGACTTTGGAATATATGAGATGCAAGGAGTCTGAGAATTATGAGAAACACAGTAGAACTGTGACACCCAGTCCTAGGGTTTTTTTTTTTGTTTATGTGCTTCCAGAATGATGTGAGCAGTTTTTATTAGTTTGGGTTTAGACCCGTAACATGTTCATTCAAAATGCAAATAGTTTTTTTAAGAACTTGTTTTGTTGAGCACATGGCTTTGCTCACTTTTCGTGTGCTATGTGCTTTCATGTCTTGCATCTGTAACATACCTTCCTCATGACTTTGCTCTGTTCCTTTGCCCCAGTAGCTTTGCTTTTTTTTACTCTTTCAGTAGTGTATTAGACTTGATTCACTGTTATCGTCCATCAATCAGCTTTTGGGAAGTTCCCATTATTTTAGCAGATGAGGAATTTCACTGATTTGTTTAAAAAAAAGTTGCGTTTTTTACTTGAGAAGACCAAAAACAGTTCTGTGTTGAAGCCTGTAAACATTTTCAGTTGTGGGATATAAATCACAAATCTCCCAAAAATTGTCAAAAAAAAAAATAAATAAATAAAAAACATAGCACGATTGAATATATGCAAGCATCCGTGGACATTTACATATTTTTTGTAAGTTAGAAGTAATGAGTTTTAAGTCAAGTTCACATTCTATGAAGCACATTTAAGAGAATTCCATTCCAGTAGGTGGCAGAAAAGTTATTTTGGCCAACAAGAAATTGTTTCCAGCATATCTTAAACTCTTAAAATTTGTGCTCATATGAAACAAAAAAGCACTGAAATCAGATGCAGTTGACTTGGAACGTTCTCATATACTTTCTCACAGAAGCAAACAAGGAAGACACAGCTTTAGAGTTTACCGATGAGTGCTTGTAATAGTTCCATCATGTCTTAATATTCAAAGCATCTGTTGAAGATGAAACAGAATGTGGTATTTGTTTTTTAATGCATTTGGGGCACGGAGGAAAATGCATTGGGGCTGACTGCAGGGATTTTGTAACACATTACTACCAAAACACCACTGTCTTCTGTGATTACTCTCATGGTCTGTGTGTCCTGCAAGCAGCAGTTCTAGCATTAGCAGATTTTAATCCAGAAGTGATCATGACTCAGCCAGGTGTCCTAAATGCCATAAATTCCTCCGACAAATATGTTTATGTGGTTTTGCTGCCAGCATCGGTTTCCAAAAGAGGTGGAGAAATTAAGACTTCGGAGGGTCCTCTGTTCATTCATAAAATAAAACATAAATAAGATTTACTTTCATAATCTTTCAATAGACCTGTTTAAATTAAATAAATAATATTTTAACAGAGATTGACTTTGTTTAACCACTTCTTAACTCTTGTCGGCGTGTGTTTTCAATTAAGTAGGAATGATGTGACCCACCTATTTTTTTTATTTTGATTTTGGATACATATTTCAACAATGTTAGTTATTTTTTTATTTTTGGGTCTAAATGAACATTACACATCATTTGCTAGGTAATTTTGAGCACCTGCGATATGGCTTGTGTTTTTCAAAGTTATGGCACAAAAGGTTCTGGGAAGAGTGGTTTTGAAAAAGTTTGCCTGTTTTTCACATTGTTTTGACCTTGTCTTTGCTGTTTAGGGGAATTTATGATTTGTTTTACATTTTGTCTGAACACTTTTGATTTTTGTTATCAAACTTTGACAAAACAAATGATAAAAAATTATCAAATCAACTACTCTGAATTGTACAATTTCAGGATTGTTATTGTGTAATGTAATTAAAAATATATTTTCAATAAAAATGCCCATATTTAAATTGATATTTCAGTTCAGAACTACCCAAGGAAATATAATGTAAATACTTTACCAGGTAAGGTGTCAAAATAAAGGTTATGCTGTGAATATAACTTTATTTTAGAATGTGTCAAGAAAATATTACCTGTTTTTACTGTGATTGATTTTGCAGGTGGATTTTACTAGCATTTGCTGAGAGAAATGTTTATAGCCTAGATCTGTCACACTGAATTAATAAATTTTCTCATGTGTTCAGCATACAGGTGTGCAGTCCAGCAGAAAATTCCCTGAATGTTTTCTACCCTTCACAAAATTCACAGTGTGGATGCTTTCCATTATCCATTTGGATGCACCTGTCATTCTGTGAAAAGCGAGCCCGAGGAAACAGGAATTTGCTCATGAAAACATTTTACAGAAAATAAATGATGCAGGATTTTCATGTGGAACCCAGTATCACCTTTTAAAGAAAACGATCAATAATCCCCCAAATCATTAAAATTCATGAGAGAACTAATTTAACATTTCAGCAAGAGTGAAAAGCACAGTCTATTTTAGTAAAATCAACCTCTTGAACTAAATGAATTCATTAAAATATATTAAACATTAAAATCTACAATACAGAAGATTTTTTTTATCCTATATCTGACATCCACTGATCTAAGTTTATGACGGATTTTCCTAATAATGTCATAGCAATTTAAAAAACTAAATACAGTTGCACAAATGCAAAATAAAACGGTTTATTTGCAAGGACAATGAGTGATGCTCATCTGTGTCTCTTTGCGTTAGTGATTTGACATCTAATTATTCTTCCTTGCATACACGCCTTAACCAGGGCTCTGGAAAGCTAGTGGCAGGCCTGTCAAATGACTAATGACACCCAAACAGCAAAAGAGGAGCAAAACAGTCATTGTGACAATTAATGAAAGGCACAGAAGCAGAAGCACTTACTACTAACAGCCATTTTGACCCCAGTGCCTAGTCGCGACCTGCACATAATTTGTTCAATTATCTCAAATGTCTGGAAAAACGTGGCACAGCTGACCCTGAGGTGCTTTCACATTTATGGGCGGATGATGTAAAGTGGCACAGTGTCTGTTTTAGTCTCTCTTATGCTTATGAACTTCACACACTGTGTCCTGGAAAACTGCAGTGCTGTGCAGGAAAACATTTGCTTTTAGTTGAATTATTTATCATAAATGAACATAACCTAAAAATACACAAACAGAAACAGTTTTGAGTTTAAGTGTCTTACAGTAGTTAACAGAAATGAAAACCACAATGAACCAGATTTCTGTTGTTTTTAAGAGTTAAATTAACTCTACTCTGAGTGTATTTGGTTGTATAGAGTCAAAATGACTCTGAGAAAGAGTTATTTCATAGTTTATTTCATTCTTTTTTACTCTTCCAAATGCGTGAATGAAAGTCTGTCTTTTAGTTGTGTTTACCTTTTGTCTGTTTTATTTTTCCGTAGGAATTCTGCTTATTAACAGCAAATGCTCATTAAAAACAATATACCTCAACTCTATTTTAAATCTATTCAGAGTGCATTTGATCCCTCTCTGAATAGAGTTATTTTTACACTGAGCATTTTCCAGTGTGGGACTCACAATTTATCAGGAAAAGAGGTTATAAAAAGATATAATATTCAAAGTTTTAACTTATAAAAATAACAAAATGTACAGAGAAAAATTAATAATCAATAAATAAATATGTAGATAAATAAATTAAAAACTAAGTTTTTATAATAAAAAAAGTTAACAATTAACAAACAAATGGCTATTCAAATGAAATGCAAAATAAAATATTAAAAACCAACGACTGACCGACCAATCAATAAATCAATCCAAATAAAATCTAATCTTAAAAAAAATGACTGGGCCATTAATCTTTATTTGAATTAAAAACCAAATTTCTAAACAAATGTGAAGAATATGAAAGCAATGAAAAGGCTACATTTCTTTGGCAATCAAACACACATTACGGTTTTAAATGTAATGCATTTTCAAGACGAGGACATTTATTTTTTATTGAATTCATTTCTCGTGTTTGCACAGCTTCAGAGGAGCTCATGTTTTATTCTGTGGAGCAGAAAACCCAGACAGAGGAAAACCGTGAACTCGTGCAGGCCCACTGGACCATAACCTAACGCAGCTCAAGACCAGACCATGAACAATTAAAATTAAGTGATTCTGGAGCACACACAGAATTGCAATCAATATTTTGTACAATAATGCATTGCGTTTGTTATTAGAAATCAGGTTTATGAGAATAATATAAATATTTTGTATTTATAATAAAACCCATTACACTAAACTACACGACACTACTGCACTATCATCAAATACTAAGCCTTTAGTAAAAAAAGACACAGCCCTTAGAAGTCCGGGGCCTTTTGGAGCATTACTACATTACAATTTGTTGTAATAAACTACATTTAAAACTGTTTTTTGTGCCAATGTTTGCTTTTTTTGACAGTAAACTTGGTCTTTAGAATCTTTAAAAAATTTTCCAAAATTCATAAGGACTCCAACCTAAGGGAACAAACAAATAAACACTAAAAGTACCAGAGGATGTCATTGGATTTTTGATGAGCTATTGAGACCTACTGACTTGGACTGGGGAGAATGCTGGAGAATTTGAAGAGTGTAATGGAAAATTGGCTTCAGAACTGGATAAAGACTCATTTTCAGACGAGACGGAAGCACTTATCCTGGATGTCCTTCTTAGGTTTCTGAAGAGACATTGCACTTGCCTTTTCTTTCTTGTCGGTGTCCAACTACTAAACATTGCAAAAGCAGCTGAGCTTAGATGGCTAAACAAACACATATTTAATTATTTTAAAAGGCACTCATTAAACCTAACCACAGGAAAATTTTGTAAAAAAAAAAATCTGAATCTGCTGATATTTGACATTTTACCATGGAAGCCTCAAGTGGGCAGTCGATTAATTACAGTTTTAGTAACTTGACAGTGGAAAGTTGCCTCTTGGACAAACCATGTCATCAATAATCAAAGCCAAGATAGTGATACCCAGCTACAACCACTTTTAGCTCCCCAGAAAACCACACAATGGAGTCTACATCTTTTGTTTAATACAATCCACAGTAATAGGTTATTTTATAATGCTTCATTTTGTATATTCATGGGGATGAAACCTTAAAGGTGTGAATGAAATAATGAGAACAAATGGCTTAAGAAAATTATGAAACTGGGAGAAAACAAACACACATGCACAAGGTATAGAAAATGAAAATGGGAGAAAAGAGCATATCTTTGAGTGTGACTCTCCTACACTGGGAAACAGTAACACCTGCTCTCTGAGAACATTCGCTTTCAGCTCTACCACCAGACCGAACATACTGTTATTATAAGTTACTTATGTGTTCGGAAAGCCGCAATGGAACAAAAAATTACAGCCTAGCGCCTATTATTTCCTCGTCCCATTTCGGTTCCCCTTTTCTGCTGTACATCCTATCTATTCTTTTCTCTTGGACCAATTGAATTTGCATTATTTTCACTTGCTTTTATCCTCAGTTCAGCCATCAAGGTATAATGCATAGACATTCAAGAGGAGCTTTTATCTGTGTTAAATACTTAGTATCACGTTCACAATGAACTCCTGTTATACAACATTATAATTGGCTGCAGCACACTTTCGGATTTTACTGAAATATTGCACCTTTTTTTATCTCACTTTTATCGAGTGAGCGCTCCCATTGTTCTGCAGTCACGCTACTCTTTTATTTTCATTCAGTGCAATTACTTCTGCTCGTATTAAAGGATTCCCTGTTGATTCTGTCAGGGTGTCAGGGATGCTGGGAGAGGTTTGGAAGTCAGGCTGACACTTGGAGAAAGTCATTTCGTATCTAGGCATCTGCGACACCATTCTGTCACACAGCCACATCTGGTCTACATTGAGTTTCTTTTTTTTCGAATGAATCATCACTAATACACCTGGAAAATGGCAAATAATGTACTGTACATCCCATTTTGTTTTGTTTACATATTTTATTGCAAGTCACAGTTTTGCTTGCATTTGTAAATGAATGTGCTTTACAGAGTGATTAAGCCTTTAGAATTTAGAGGCTGCACATAGAATTAAACATTTTAAACATTAAAATATGGGAATAATTTAAATAAGTATTCTATGTTTTTATTTCTACCCGTTTGTACTAGACATCACAAATTTGAGGCCAAACATGGATAAAAAATAATAGTATGATCCTTTGGAAGATCACAGCATAAAAATAAGAGACTTTTACAAAAGAATTATAAAGATACAATGTTCATCCATCCATCAATCCATCCATCCAATCAACAAACAACCCATCCATCCATCCATCCATCCAACCAGCAACCCATCCATCCATTCAACTAGCAACCCATCCATCCATCCATCCACCCAACCATCCATCCATCCATTCAACCAGCAACCCATCCATCCATCCAACCAGCAACCCATCCATCCATTCAACTAGCAACCCATCCATCCATCCATTCAACCAGCAACCCATCCATCCATCCATCCATCCACCCAACCATCCATCCAATCAACCAGCAACCCATCAATCCATCCATCCAACCAGCAACCCATCCATCCATCCA